>CAXKVI010000002.1:6110288-6172788 GCA_964058755.1 Campiglossa producta | reverse complement strand
GAAGCAGTTTGGATGAGCAAAAAATTTAATTCAAAATATGTATCTAAATAGAGGTTATTGAAAAATATTTCTCAAGTACAGCTCATTAGGTAGGCTAATGTAAACACAACAATGTGCCTCTGATGATAAGTCATTCAACATTCAATTTCTGTAGGTACAATTGTCAATAGACTGCTGCAGGCAGCGTTTTACGCTCAAAGTTACAAGCAATTTCATGGCTTATTGCCACAAGTTCGTTGTCTCGCAGCCAACTTCAAGTGTTTAGTTTAAAGAAGCTATCAAATCACAGTGGGGTATTTAGAGAAAACTTTAAGTAATACCAAACAGAATATCAACAAAACTTGTTTAATTTTATGTGGTATTTTTGAGCAACTTTTTTTCATACCCGTCCCAGAGTGCACCATACATGCAATATGTAGGTATTTAGCTTGCAACATCAGCAATTGTAACGACGATGATGATGCAGCAATAATAAGGCGCATTTCATTAACATTCAACTGAAAAATCATTCATTCAATTGGCATTCACCTTCACTTAGTCATTGAGACAAGCTGACGAGTTGGTTGGGGCTAGAACAGCAGCAGTCATCAGTCTCATCAGTCGATAGAATACGTCTTGAAATCGTTGCAGCAAGTCCACTTAATGGCGTCTCATTCACTACATTTACATGCATTTTTCTACAAATCTCAAATGTATCTATCTTGAATGTACCTTCTTTTATTATAACTCAATCGCTTTTTCTTGTGGACTGCAACATCATCTTCATTATCATTAATCAATAAGAAGAAAGATTTTTTGGCATATTTAGAATCTTCAATCTTTAAGTATAGGCAAGAACTACTACTCTACTCCCATCTTAAAATCTCTCTTCGAAAACTCTCTATGTGGTCTGCTCCAGAAATCATTTCAGTATAGCTTGAAAAGCATAGTGACGGCTGAGTAGAAGACCACAACAGCAACAGCACCCTAGTTCAAAATATTTTTCAAAAATGATCTATATTAGAATATCTTTGAAAAACGCCTTATCTCGCAACTTTGTTCAATACGAGTATCGCCTTGTTTCAGGATTTGGTTCAAGAACGCCATATTTTAGAATGAATTTAATACATTTCCAATTTCGATAGGGCTTTTTCGATAAAAATTTTAAGTAGGGCTTTATTGAAACAAATTTGGAAGTAGGGCGTCTTGGAATCAAATTGTGAATTAGAACGTTTTTGAAACAAATTCTGAGATAGCGCGTTTTTGATATCTCAATTTTCTAAAATTATGGATATGCCAATATGGGTATGAAATGAAAGGTATTTTCGCCGATTTACCAACTAAAATATTTTCAAGTAGGGTGGCCGTCCAATATTTTTGGTATCATATTTGGATTATTTTGGTATCATTTTGAGATAATTTTGGGTTCAATTTTGGATTAATTTGGGACAATTTTTTCTGATCATTTCGGAGTCATTTTAAGAGTCATTTTGGGATTTATTTTGGGGTCGTTTTGGGATTATTTTAGGATAATTTTTGGATAATTTTCGGGTCATTTTCGGATCATTTTGGGTACATTTAAGGGTGTTTTTGGAGTAATTGGGGGATCATTTTTTGATCATTTTTAGGTCATTTTGGGATCACTTTGGGAACATTTAAGGGTCTTTTTGGGATCATTTTGGGATCATTTTGGGATTATTTTAGGGTCAGTTTGGGATCGTTTTGGGTAAGTAAAGTTAGCGGTAAATTGATAGCACCCCACCCAGTCACCCTGGTACTATCTACTAATACCAGACTTTCGTTTCCAATCGCATGGCTGACATAGTAGATCTCGCCAGAAAGGTCTCCTGGGGAAATGAAGCGCTGCACGTCGCTGAATCTTGAATATTGGATCAATTTTTCAACTTTTCGCGTGCTTCCAGGGTCATGATATATATTCTGAACAATATCTATCTTAAATAAGGGACCGAAGATTCCGCGTCCCTTAAGGTATTTCTATCGGAACGTACCGTGAAATAAAAGGAAGAGGGAAATAAACTGATTGAAGAAGGGATCGAGTGGAGAAATATTAATATCCCTTTGATATTTTCAATCAACTCGAGTTATCAGAAATAAGAAGCAACTGTATGATACAGAACCTAGACCCGGATAAATGATTGTCATATGTTATATGAACGCCCATACACAATCATTTATCCGGGCGACGATATGTAAATGTGCTTTTTGCCCTACTTAAGTACTTTTCAATTATATTTTTTTATTGATATCAATCAATATTTAATTTTAAATTAACGAATTGCTTGAAAGTTGAACAGGGAAGGGGCATAACAAGCAACTCTAGCTACATATGGGCTACACAAAGCGTGTAATAAATAAATTCCAAATTTTCAATTTGATACCTACCATATTTCTTCCATTTACCATATTTGACGTCTTCAATGAATAGAAAAAGCTTAAACAAAGACGTATACTTATTGTAGAATAGGACTCTGCTGGGCTAGTTGATGACCTGGTGGGTAATGAGGCTGATGATAATATATCGTGTACCAAGAATATTACTACGCAGGTACAGAATCCCGAATTGGTTCGATTTGTGATGGCTTAGAGCCAAGAATGTGCATCTGGCTACGATCACCATCATAGCCAATACTTTTATCAAATCTGTAACCGCACTTCAATGCAAGAGCAATACTCTGAATCGAACCTTTGCTCTCAAACTCCACACACAACTTCTGCGCAGAACTAGCATGATGTGACAATTTCTAAACTCTAATCCAAAATTCTATATACTTGCACGTTTGTGAATTGAATTGCTGCAGCCACAGGAAGATCCTGAGTGGCATCATAAATTAATGATAATCACATTTTGTTTTGACAACACCGTACGGATGTCCTTCCGCTCAATATGCTAGGTAAAAATGTGTGCAACAAAGTAATGTATCATGACACAGAGCAAAGGACAAAAAAGGACAATTAAAGTAAGAGCAAAAATAAATCCATTGCCAACAATGATGAAACGGTTTGATAGTTTTAGTACTTTCGAGTCTATATTTGCAACAATGATGCAATAAATATCTATATGTATCTGCGCGATGTGTAACCGATGCAGTTCTCCGATGTCTGATATCCTTACTGACATGTGGCGCGAATTCACATATCATTGTTGTTCGTGTGTGGTAATTTAACAATCGGTTTTCCTCTTTGGGTTATTTGTTTTGTGCTACATTGTTTGAGTGAGTATACAAAACTATTTTGCCCTATGACAAATGCAATTGAATGAATGCATCTCAAATATTTATTCAATGGCGACAGTTGACTGTGGCATAGCCATACAAAACTTTTCAAGGATTCTATTCCCATTTGACATCAACGTAGCTGAGAAATAGAGGTCGAGCTAAACTTTTACAACTGGCGCACTCTCAGTAGCTTTGACAGCTGTTATGTCACTGCTTTTCCAATTTTAGTAAGAGGTCAGAAAAGTTTTCTTTCCTCCTTATACGATCGACCGGACTGGCTGGATAGGTATAACATATATATACATACATATCCAATAAAATAAAAAAGGGAAGAAAATACGAGATAACTAAAAAAAATTTAATTTAATTTAAAAAAAAAAAAAAAATTAAATAAAATAAAACAAAAATAACAAAGAAGTAAAAAAATAAAATAAAAAATTAAAAAAACAACAAAAAATAAAAAATAATAAAATAAAATGACATAAAATAAATTAAATAAAAAAAAATAAAAATAAAAAAAAAATAAAATAAAATAAAAAAAAAAATATAATAAAATAAAATACAATTAAATCAAATAAAATAAAATAAAATAAAATAAAATAAAATAAAATAAAATAAAATAAAATAAAATAAAATAAAATAAAATGAAATAAACTAAAATAAAATAAAAAATACAAAATAAAATAAAATAAAAAAATAAATAATATAAAATAAAAAATAAAATAAAATTTTATTTTTGTGGTTTACGGCCTTAAATTGTTCGAAATTTTTTTTAAATTTCTCTTTGAGTTGTATTCTTTTGATTATTGGCCTAAAGCTCGTAAATAAGGTAATTTGGAATAAAATAAAACAAAATAAAATAAAATAAATTAAAATAAAATAAAATAAAATAAAATAAAATAAAATAAAATAAAATAAAATAAAATAAAATAAAATAAAATAAAATAAAATAAAATAAAATAAAATAAAATAAAATAAAACAAAACAAAATAAAATAAAATAAAATAAAATAAAATAAAATAAAATTAAATTAAATTAAAAAAATGAAAAAAAAAAATAAAATTAAGTGATATAAAATGTAATTTAAAAGCGCACATTAAACGTTCTTTGCCATCAAATCATGAATGTGTTTTTTATCTAAACTCTTATATATAAACCATTAATTAGAGATCCACAGAAATTCCATCTATTATCTATATTGTAAAAATATCCTCATTTCTTGCTCATCGTAAAACACAAGAAATCAGAAAATAAAACCAGTAGAAATAAAACGAAATCAAACAAATGCTTGTTAACTAATTAAACATTAAATTTGTCTCCAACAAACAGTTATGGAATTCATTAAGAAATGAAATAAAAATTAATTAACGTCATGTTTTCGTGCGTTTGTGCCATTAAAGTCACATACGAGCACATTTACATTCACTCATTTGAATATTTATCAGCCGAAAAGCGCTATATAGCAGTAAGTTAAATTTGTATACTACTAAGAATTAACACGACGACTCGGCCGCCAATCGAATGGACGCTCATAAATATGATAAATACAAACCAAACAACGGTTACCGCATTAACGCATCTTGCATGCCTCCACTTACAATTGTGCGTAGGAACACTTAGCTTATCGGACATTCATTTGGCCCACTGTGCGACAGCAAGTTTATGTTGATCGTTGTTGGCTGACTACCTTTTCTCGTTTTGCTTTTGATTTCACGAAAGAATTTATGTTCTTTATCAAATGCGCAGCGGTTATACTAGTAGGTAGATAGATAGTTTATTTTATACAGTCGTGAATACACAAAGCTTCACTTGAATGGCTCCACTTATGTATTTGAGTATGAGCAAACGTTTTTTCCAGCCATAGGTATACAAGAGCAAAATTGTTGGTTTTTTAAATTTCAACTCAAAGTGTGGTTAATCAATTGTCGCGAGGTGTAAGTGTTAACAAATTGTGGTCGTTACTGTTTGTCATTGCTACTGCGATTGATATACGTAACTGTTTTAGTTGTTGTTTGGTGACAATAAATATGTATTGTTGCTTCATTATTATTGTTCTGCTTTTTGTAATCGAAACAGATTTATGTGCCCTGTTCGCGTTTTAAAATGTTGGTTTTTCATCTGACTTGCAAATTGAACACACCGTGTTCGAACTTGAAAGCAAGCCGAGTTGATTTAATAAAATTAGTTTAGCTTATTAAAACACCGAAATCCAGTTTGAGAGTTTTACTTTTTTGTTTTTAAATTTTGTTTAAATAATGACAGAGAAATTCCAACTTCGTACAGCGGGTGGACAAACCTCTTTCTCGATGGTACCGCGTTTTTACACTCATAAAAAGCATTTATTTTAACCATCGAGCCAGTGTTCTTATTTCGATTAAGGTACTTGACATAAGGATAGCATGTCCTAACACATACTTGATAGTTATACTTCGTTTTTAACTAAGTAGGAGTTCGGTTTTCCTTATACCACTCCACAAAAAAATTGATTTTTTTCGGATCCACCCTAATGAGCATGTATAAAACTCCAATTCTGATAGTTTCATTGAAAGTTATAAGCAACATTTATCTTAATTAAACCCTCAAATTAATCAACGATCGGCATTTCATTTACGAAAAATTGTAGCAACCAATACTTCAATGCTCAGAGTGCAATTAAATAGATTATTTTAATTTTATGTCGTTCTTATGGCTATATTGTATTGGGTGTCGTAGCATACATCTATTCAGCCAATAACAGTACGCAACAAATATCCAATTAGTCATTAATTTTTTTTTTTTTCGATGTAAGAAATTGCAAAAAAAAATTCTTTTGCCACTTTCTGTGGCCCCGTGGGGCTCGGAGCCACGGACATAATAGTTAGTCTCATATGATCCCCTCAAAACACAAGTGATGGATGAGTCAGAAACGGCTAATGAATCAATGATAAATGACTCACGGGTGAGTCATAAGTAAAGCATAGGCGAGTCCTTCGCCTTTCTTTCTTTTCCTACAGTTTCCTTACAGTTGTATTTCCTTTCATTGCCTTCCTTTCCTTTCCTTTCCTTTCCTTTCCTTTCCTTTCCTTTCCTTTCCTTTCCTTTCCTTTCCTTTCCTTTCCTTTCCTTTCCTTTCCTTTCCTTTCCTTTCCTTTCCTTTCCTTTCCTTTCCTTTCCTTTCCTTTCCTTTCCTTTCCTTTCCTTTCCTTTCCCTTCCTTTCCTTTCCCTTCCTTTCCTTTCCTTTCCTTTCCTTTCCTTTCCTTTAATTTCCTTTCCTTTCCTTTCCTTTCCTTTCCTTTCCTTTCCTTTCCTTTCCTTTCCTTTCCTTTCCTTTCCTTTCCTTTCCTTTCCTTTCCTTTCCTTTCCTTTCCTTCCTTTCCTTTTCTTTTCTTTTCTTTTCTTTCCGTTCCTCTCCTTTCCTTTCCTTTCCTTTCCTTTCCTTTCCTTTCCTTTCCTTTCCATTCCTCTCCTTTCCTTTCCTTTCCTTTCCTTTCCTTTCCTTTCCTTTCCTTTCCTTTCCTTTCCTTTCCTTTCCTTTCCTTTCCTTTCCTTTCCTTTTCTTTTCTTTCCGTTCCTTTCCTTTCCTTTCCTTTCCTTTCCTATCCTTTCGAAACCAAAGGAGGTTAACACATGTTTTTCCCCTGACGCTACTGAGTTGGTCCTATAGAAAGTAGAAGGATTGAGATCCAAACTGAGAAGGAGGAGAAGAGCGCAAAGAAGGTTTTGACAGAGAAAACATGAAAAAAGGAAAGCCAATATTCGGACAGGACAATGGGTCTCATATATAAAATTCGAGCACTTGTTGAGGTTGAGGGTGAGTAAAATGGGGCGTTTTTATTTATATTTTACTCACAAAGTAGAGTGAGAGCAAACTTTTGCCTTTTATACGAAAGGCATTTTATCTGGCGAGGCCTGCTAGTTATTTAAAAGAGATTTTTGTTTAAATGTGTTCTCAAAAATCAGTTCGCATGATAAAAGAGCACAAGTTTATTTATTAATCCCAGTAGAAAATTCTCAATATTTTTTGGTGACTCATCCTAATGTATATAAATATGTACATATTTTTGATCGTGCACATATATATACGTACATACATATATGACTTTATGCATGCCTATTTGATAACCCCATCGAAAAATTTAAACTGTCTATAAATTAATTGAGCATTGCACAAATTTATTATCGAACAAATGAGCTAAATTCCCATAGACACGCCTTAAAATGGCCGCCCCGCGTGCCGCCGACATTTTCTCGATTTCGCTGCGCAATGCGCACGCTTCCAATCAAATACTCGTAATTAACTTAATAAAAAGCGGAAAATATTAAAATTTTACTGTACTGGCAGTGAGCGCCTAAATGGCAACGCGTGGCACCGCCATCGCCAACACCGCCACCAGCACAGATCCACTGCCACAGCGGGTGGTGTGCGCATCCAACTGGGAATGCTGCGCCATGCGTTTTAAGTGGATTAAATGATGCACAATTAGTGCAGCAAGAGTGAGTGCAATAAAAAAATTGTAAATACAAATTAAAAAAAAAAAATAATAACTGGCAGGTTCTGGAAATTCACTTCCGAATAAAATTTGTGAAAATTTTGTCAAATTAAAAAAGAAAATTTGGTATATGAATCCCAAACCCATGGGATAATATTTTTTGATTTCCGGTCAAATTGTGTGTAAATTAGAAGACTAAGAAGAAACATGGAAACCGTTTCCTACAGTACCTTTTACGTTCTTTTCGAATATAAATTGAAAAAAGAAATCTTCAGCCAAGTTCTGCAATTCACAATTTGTGAAAATTTTGTCAAATTACATAGCAATTTCAAAATTTTCACAAAAGTTTTCGAGAAAAATCCCGAAAACTCCATACGTAGCATATATTTTCATATAATCTCCAGACCATATTTGTAGAGAATTCACAGTTCTACAACTTGGTCTCAGGTAACTTTTCGAAAAAATTTAACGTTTTGGAAAAAATTCCAAAAAAACCTTCGACTCCGAATAACTTTTTTCTTAGCAAACATGGGTTCGACGGGGACTTTTGAAGTTTTCTTTTTTACGGCTAAGCTAAGCTCTCTACCAAAATTTGGCTATGTGAAAATTATTGTTTTTTAACCACACTTTCATATCTATTTTGACCGGACTATTAGTGCGACGCGCCTATTTTGAAACAAAAGAATCTAAGCGCTTTAAACAAATGCGTTTATGCTATTATATTAATTTAACAGCAATAAGCAAAATCTGGCTGGAAAAAGACAAACATCACAGAAAAAATGGTTAACACCAAAGCATTAGGAAAACCCACAAAGATCTCAGTCATAGCCAATGCGCATTCAATCAATACTCGCCTGCTTAAGCGGGTAAATATTTATCATTTATTATTTATGTTATTTACATTTTGCAACGACATTCATTAACGTTCCGCATAACAAACGATGAACCAACAAAGAATGCAAGAAAGAAAATGGTGAAAAATGAAAATTACACAATAACCACAAAAGCCTGTAAATATAGAGACACAGGAAAATCCTTGGCACAACAATCACTTTAACCGCAAGGATCAAATCACATTACAACAATGCGCTTTTCCTGCAAAGTGTTTGTTTTGTATCCTAAATCAACAAAGCAGCGTAAACAGTCGTCGGTAAAATATTATTCGGTGCGCATGCGCAGCCATTCTAACAGGCGCTTTACGGTTTGAACGCGTGCATCCGCTTAGGACAACCACAACACGCCCGTTGTTTGCGTGAGAAGTTAATGCAAAAACCATTTACAAGCTGCTATTTGCGTTAAAGACCCGATTTTTATATAAATACATATGTAGATATGTATTGTATTCTTATAATCCTTAAGTTGTGTAAATGTTTATGCTTGCGCACGTTAAATAAAAACAACAATAGCTGAATAGCTGAGAAAATCATTAAACGGCTGGTTGCTTCGTTGGTAAACCTCAAATATGGTATATAAATAAATATTTGCAAGCAACGTACACATGTTTGCAAAATGTATATGCGATAAAATATATATGAAAGAATCCTGCATACGGGAATACATGATGAGTGCTATAGCAATAGTAGTAATGAGTCGAAGCATAGAATGATTTTTCCAAGCGCTCTAGCATACCTAGTTGCACAAAGGCCTACAAGTCTTTTAAAGTTAGTGAAGAGAGGATTTCAATTGCCAATTTATTTTAACGCGTCCCAACCAAGTCCATTCTCAGGGAAGAAAAATCACAGGGGGCGATTTTTCATCATTAAGAGAATTAGCAAATTTCTTCTTTAACAATTTTGACTCACTCTTCTACCGACTCCCCTTTAGGCAATTCGTATAGTAGCAAATATTTGCATGGCTCTAAATCAGGGCTGTCCAGGCCTTTCAACCTACTGGGCCATACACGGTTAAAATATGAGCCCAAATTTTAAACCCCTCTAAAGTTTAAACGATTTTTTAAACTTATATTTGGAATATCTTAAACCTTCCAAATGTTTAAAAAGAATTTCAATTTCTTTTGGTTTCGATTTAAGATCCAAATGAAAAAGTGGTCTAAATTTTTTTTTGTATTTTTGAAAGTCCTTGAGTTTTGCCCACAAAGCTTTATGTGCGGCATAGCTCAGCAGTGGAGCAGTCGGCTGTGAATCCTGAGCGCACATTGCCACATTTTTAAATTTTATTTTATTCTTAAAACTTCTCAGTTTAAAATTAAAACTTTTTGGTCTGAAAACTAAAATTTTGGGTTTGAAAATTAAAACTTTTCCGTTTAAAGTTGAAACTTTTTGGTTTGAAAATTAAAACTTTTCGGTTTAAAATTAAAACTTTATGGTTTGAAAATTGAAACTTTTCGGTTTAAAATGACAACCTTTTCGGAATACAATTTTAGTTTTGCTCTCATCTATTTTTGGAAGCTTATTCAAAATTGAATTTTGCCCTCAACATTTATATGTGCGATATAGCACAGTGGTAGAGCAGACGGACATGATGCGGGGAGTCTTGGTTCGAGTTAAAAACGGAAACCATATTATTTTTTCTTTAAAAAATTGTTTAAACATTTATGGTTTGAAATTGAAACCAGCTTCACTTAACCAATTTTCTTGAAAACTGATCTAGTTTAAATTTGAAATTTGGTTTGGTTATACATGTATGTAGTCCAAAAAATTTGAAAATTTGGGGTCAAATTTATAACCGTGTCCAACAACAATTGCTTAATTTTTAAAACATCATTCCTAGAATCACAAAATAATATTGTAAAGAATTTTTATTGACAGACAACCAAAACCAAAACCAAAACAACAAAATATGGACTAATGAACATATTCCAAAAAATATTGCCTATGGTCAAGAATAACATTGCAATGATTTTTTTCGTATGTTTCTTGCGAATCTGATTGCATTTTGCGGGCCACAAAAGGGCAACTTTAAGTTGTTGTAAGGCCACACCGAGCCAAAGGAGCCATTAAGCGGACATGACTGCTCTAAATAAAACTTTATGTTTATAAAATCCGAATATACTGGATAATTAAATTAGAGTAGAAATATAAAAAATACATATAACCATTTTTATTAAGTTAATAATATTCTAATAAAAAAATGCATTTATTAAAAAAAGATTTCTCAATATTTATTTGCACTCAAATACGTATGTTCAAACATATGAACATAACATAACATAGCAGTACATATGTACATACGTACGTCAAGGGCCATTACAATAAATTTGTAGATACATATATTCAATTATTTTCATCGTTAACAGTTGAGTATGTATTTACATTAGGGTGGGCTGATAGGCAAAAAACAGCAAAAACTACACGGTTAAAATTTTGAACCTAAATTTTAAACATTTTCGGACTTCAAACCTAATTTGGTTTCAAATTTAAATGAAATTATAATATTTTGTTCATTGGCTGGGACTTGAACCAAGACCTGATCTACCACTGAGCTACATCGCAAAATTCAATCTTGAATAAGCTTTCAAAAAAAATGAAAACAAAACAAAAATTGTAGACGAAATGGTTTTAATTTTAAACGGAAAGGTTTTAATTTTCAAACCAAAAAGTTTTAATTTTATACCAAAAGGTTTTAAGAATCAAGTAAAACTAAATAAAGTGGCTCTTGGCAGGATTCGAACGAAAGCGCTCAGGAGTCACAGCAGACTGCTCTACCATTGAGCTATGCCGCACAAAAAAAATTGGACTGATTTTTCATTCAGATCTTAAATCGAAACCAAAAGAAATTGAAACAATTTTTAAGCTTTTGGAAGGTTTAAAATATTCCAAAAAAATGTTTAAAAAATCGCTTAAAGTTTAGACGGGATAAAAATTTAGGCTAATTTTTTCAACCGTGTAATTCATGAATTAACCAGCAAATCATACAACCAGAGTTGATGTAACAGGACACTCTTCGTTTAAAAATTCCTAGGCCTTCTTGGCAAAAATTATTCGGTGGGTCAAAAAGTCTATGAAAATCTCCTAATTAGGGTATCTAATTTTCTTGCGAAACATAATAGAAAATCGTTCTCCAGTGGTACTTCAATTGCCAGTTTTCGAAAATAATTTTTCTCGAATGTCTCATAAAAATTTTTTTTTTTAAACTAGGACGAAAAAAACGTATAAGTTTTTCTTTTAACTCAGAGAGTAAATAAATAAAAGAAATCCCCGGCAAAAAAAATTTTGGTCGGAACGTCTTTTTTATACAAACTAAGTTTCTATCCACAGAAAAATCTCAATTTCCATTTTTCAACATTTCATCACCTGAAAATTAAACACCCTAATTTCATATGTTCGCCATAGTAATTAACTTAATTGGAATGTTAAGTGATGTGGAGAATTGGATGTAGCAATATATGCATTTTTATTTTTGCTGCTTTTATCGATGCGGCGATAGCAATCTTCTTTTGTAGGTGCTCGTAATCACGGCAAATAAAATCGCCAGAAAAAACTACAAAACTGCAAGCATTTTATGTTAGCGAATAATATTTATGTACTTCTATAGCTGCGTACATGAGAGTGCGCCACAAACTCTGTAGTGAGCGCGTAAACAAGATTTCCATTTTTTATAAACCTGTTGTTGTTGTTGTTGTTGTTGTTAACAACAAAACACTCCCCGAAGGTTTTGGGGAGTGATGCCGGAGTTGACAGTCCTTGGCCGGATATGACCCCGGTACGCTGCGGTACTCCCTTGCGGTACTGCCCGACTGTCGTGATAGCGATTTGGTATGACCAGTGGAACGTTCTAGGTCATGGCATCCCTCCATCCATGAGGAAGGAGAAGATGGGTAATGAGAGGTGAGAGGCATCATATCCGTAGATCAACCATCGAGTAGCACGTCAATTACCTATGTGCATATTAGTCGCCTCTTACGACCGGTATGCCTACCTCGGGCATATTCTAAACCCCTAACCCGCAGGGTTTTATAAACCTGATTACCTACTCTGAAACGGTCCGGCTGAAGAAAATTTTAATTTACATAAAACTATTTTGTAGGAATTTTTAACTTTTGAAATTGGTTTAGGTGCTCCATTTTGTTTGGCAGTTTTACAGCGAAACTTTGACTGCAGTTTTTTGTCGCCATTTTGATAAAATTTTATAAATTTAATTTAAAAAAAAAAAGATTTTGGCACAGTCTAATGTGTACACATAGATACTGGCACGCCTGCTTGCGCGGTCTCTTATGGTCTATTTTCATATTAAAATAAAAAATCTTCAATTGAAAATCAGATTTGCCAGTTGAAAATGAGAAGATATATTTTTGAAATGAGATTTATCAATTTAAAATGAGAAAACTTCACTTTAAAATGAGAATTCTTCTATTCAAAACAAGATTGTTCACTTGAAAATGAGAAAGATTGAACTCAAAATAAGAAAATTTAACCTTAAAAGCAGATTATTCAATTTACAATAAGAAAGCTTGAGTTTAAAATAAGAAACCTTGTTTTAGAAAATCAGAAGAGTAACTTTAAAAAATATTCTCATTTTAAAATAGGAAAACATCATTTAAAAATAATATCCTTTCGTTTTAAAATGAGAATATTTTACAACTCCCTTCATTATGTCAAAATAGACATTCTGGCAGTGACCCGAATAATTATATCTTAACATTCGTGAGCATTTAAATTTCCCCTCACCTTCCTTGACTTTATCTCTGATAATTCGCGTATCTATTATGAGGAATGGTTCAGGACTGACGGGATCAAATAACCTAATTATCTTAAAGAAGCATTTCTGATTTTTGATTGATTTTTTCCTCGAATTGTTCTTATTACAACGATAATATATCTGAATTTTGGTTCCAAAAAACTTGAAAGGGCCTGAAAAATGCCGTTGCTGCCGATATTGTTCTCATAACCGTATAAAAACGGCAGATATGAGACATATTTTTGTAAAGTTCGTTTCTTTGCAAAGCTTGGTGGGTAGGTTTTATGGTGGTCTCCTGCTTGAGTCGTGACCTTTTACGCCCAAGCACAACATTTCGTAAGTAGGTACTACACACTTACCTATGTTTATGAATATCTTACAAGCATAAGCAAGTTTAAGGCGTGGCTTGTTTGTATATCTAAAGAAAATGATAAAAACTCGGGAAATATGTTTATATGTAGCCATGTACCACAGCTTCTAATGGCTACTGCCAACATGCAACGTCAAACATTTCTACTCAAGTTGGGAAGAACCACATAAGAAGCTAAAGATGCAACAATGTAAAATGTACATTTATAACAACATAAACTTTATTTTTTTACTGTTATTGTTGTTTGAGAGGTTGGCGAACAGGTGCAAAAAATGTAGATGTTTTTGTTATGTAGACACATGTACTAGGGATGTCAATCCCCTCGTTTTTTTGTTCTGAATATTCAGGGTTGATAGTTGATTTTAATACCGAATTTTATAGGCGAAACTTGCCTAAAACGACCACAAAAAGGCCCTTAAATGTTCCCAAAATGATCCAAAATTGTACCCAAAACGACCCAAAAATGATTCCAAAATGATCCAAAATGACCCTAAAATAATCCCAAAATGATTCAAAAATGATTCCAAAATGGCTACAAAATGATTCCAAAATGACCCCAAAAAGACCCTTTAATGTACCCAAAATGATCCAAGATTGAGCCCAAAATGACCCAAAAATTATCACAAAATGATCCGAAAATTATCCCAAAATGACTCCAAAATTACCCCAAAATTGTCCCATATTAATCAAAAAGTGAACCCAAAAGAATCTCAAAATAGCCTAAAGTGGCCCTAAAATGATCCGAAAATGATGCTAAAATAATCCAAATACATATGATCCCAAAAATATACGATACAAATACAATACGGTAAAATGGTTACCCTGGTTACCTTTAATTTGTTAACCATATTAGTATATCTCGCTCCATAATTTAAAAAAATTGAGATAGGTTACACCCCCAAGTGGCAACCCCAAAGCGGGTAGTTTTGTAATCAATAATTTTATCTAAATGCCAAATTTCGTCCAAATCGGTCAAGCTGTACTCGAGATAGTACCGGACATACAGATACACAAATATATACAAGTTTAGCTCGTTTAACGTTAAAAGATATTAGTTTTTGTACGGTACGTCGATTTAAAATCTCAAAATATAAGGGAGTTCTTTCACAGCTTTATTTTCTGAAAAACTCTGCGAAGCTAAAAGAGTCCCGAAAAGTTTTATCGCTAATGTTTCAATCGAAAAAAATGTCTATGTGTTGCATAAAGAAAATTATCGGTGACTTCTGCTGAAACTGCAACTGTTGTCAGAAATGTCCAGAGGGAGAGAGAATGTTTTGTACCTGATTTTACTCCTACGCCCCTGACGGTTGTTGTTAATGTTATTGTTACTTATGGACTTCCACATCGAGTTTATAATAAAGTTTAATAGAAACAGCTACAACTAACATTGTAAGTCTTACAAACACTGACACATTACACAGTGGCATATTTTGAAGGGACTTGTTCCAAAAGCAAGCAAATATATTCGCAGAAGGTAGACTAAATAATAAATATCGGATGGTAGTACAAATCGCTTCTTATCGGCACCCGTCGGTGGATGTAGAGGAAGAGGGAGACCACCACTCCGATGGCAGGACCAAGTAGGGGCAGATCTAAGTTCACGCTGTGTCTCCAATTGGGGCCAGTTGGTTCAATAAAGAATGCACGCATTTTCGTCCCGATACACCTTTTTCTAAGCATTTTTTTTTGTGTTGCCGGTAAGAAGAGGGAAGGTACATAGATCTAAGTTAGCGAGCTCAAAAGACTCGATTTTGTCGAAGATTTTATCGGAAATAGGTATTAAATAGTTAAAGTTATTTCAAAACACTACACTGTTCATAGTGTCACCGGCTCCCCTTTGACTTCACACCCTGTCAACGAACTATAAACCGTTATTACACAAAACTAGCATTCAAAGTGAAAAAAATTATATGACAAATAGAAAAAACAAATCCAAATAAAATATCCCAACCTGCAGCCAGCTCCCATTTTTTTTATACTTCACGCCCTTCTTCTTCACTCAGATGTATTTCGTTCTACGCGTTTGCTTGGCCCAGCTGCTCTCCTTTGAGTCGTTAGCGCGAGGAGAGCGCTGATGTCCTTGTTTGTCGTTACATAAGTAAAACATATCACAGTGTGATACAAAACTTTTATGACAACTTTTTTTCGCTTGCCAACTTGTTACTTTTTTCGCTATCTAGGAGTAGTTAGTATATATACCTCGTAGATATATTTACATCTGCTTGTATATACGCTTGTTTTTATTCTGTTTTTTTTTTGTGTCCTCTGCTAAGCTTAGCCAGCACCCAACATGGCTTCCGTTTTGTTCGACTGTTACCTACATCGTGTGTGACAGAATTTTCACCGCCTGCTATCTTCCTACTACGTCGAACCCTCCCCTCTTCTTGACTTACTTCAAACAACTTTTATATTGCTACAGTTTGCGTCAATGTTATTTTTTTTTCTTTGATCTCTTTTTATAGTCGCTTCTTCGTCTTGTATGTATGTTCATCGCAATATAATTTTTTTGGTCTGGAAAATTTATGAAATTCTTGGCGTGAAATTAGCATTGCACTACATGATTATTTACATAGAGGTAGATAGATTTACGCATGCATAAAAAATATGCCACCATGCTCATGTAAGTTTTTATACCCAGCTGTACTTGTACACAGGGTATTATAACTTTGTTAGGATAACGGTTGGTTGTACAGGTATAAAGGAATCGAGATAGATATAGACTTCCATATATCAATATGATCAGGATCGAAAAAAAATTTGATTGAGCCATGTCCGTCCGTCTGTCCGTTAACACGATAACTTGAGCAAATAATGAGATATCTTCACCAAATTTGGCATGCGTACTTATTTGGGTTCAGAATAGATTGCTATTGAAAATGGGTAAAATCGGACCATAACCACGCCCCTTTTTCGATATCGAAAATTTCGAAAAACGTATAAAATGGGTTAATTCAATATTAGAAGCAGCTACAATGATAAAATTTGCAATATGTATTGATTTAGATGTTCTAAGGTCGATTTTATAAAAAATTTTGAAAAGGGGGCTTGGTACCGCCCACGCATATTTGAAGAAATTTTAAAATTTTGACTCTTAATAACTTCAGAACAGTTTATGCTAGTATAACGAAATTTGGTAGAGGACATACTATTGTTGTGGTAAATTCAGCTATAGAAAATAAACGAAATCGCTTCGCGACCACGCCTACTTTTTCATAAAAGTTATATTGAAAGGAGGTGGAAATATTGAAAAGTCAATATCTAATTAATTGATTTCGCTATAATAATATAATTTGGTACATACATCAACTTTCATATTCTTTACATAATTTTTTCAAAATTTTGGAAAGTGGGCGTGGCACCGCCCACTTATGAGTCAAGTAATTTTTAAATTCGACTGCTAACAACTTCAGAACGGTGTGAGATAGATTTACGAAACTAGGTACCAGGCATGTTATGTTTATGTAGAGTACTACCACAGAAAATAAGAAAAATCGGTGAACGATCACGCCCACTTTATGTGCACAGCTGGGTATGTAATGTTCGGTTTCACCCAAACTTAGACTTCCTTACTTGTTTTTGTTGTGGGTGCGTTAACCAAGTGTATCATTGAGAAATTGGTGTAACCTTTGAAGCATAAAATGAGCAAACGCCAGCGCATATTTATTAATGCTACGCCTCACCCCCTATATGGAACGTTGTTCATTTAGTATATTGCTTACATTTATTTAAAACTTGTATTGTTAACTTGGCTGTATCTACTTTTTTGGAGGGGTAGATATATTTCAAAATGTCAGCATTTTAAAATTTAAATTTTGAAATTAATCTTACTTTTTTTAGGTGATGTTTTTCTTTATCTTACAACTTTAAACGAGCTAAACTTGTTTATTTGTATATGCGGACTATAGATAGTATGATATATATAGGGGGTTACCACCTGGGGCAGTTTACAGGGTTTTTTATTATTTGTAGAAAAATATGCCAATATGGGTATCACATGAAAGACATTTTCAGCGACATGCCAACTAAAATATTTTCAAGTAGCGTTGCCACCTTACTGCAGATATTTGTATATCCGGACTATCTCGGGAACAGCTTGGCCGATTTGGATGAAATTTGGCATATATGTATGTAGATAGCATGATTGATTCTAGGACTAACCACAAATATCTGCAGTAAGTGGTTCATTTTGGGATCATTTTTGGGTCGTTTTGGGTTCAATTTCGGATCACTTTGGAAACATTTAAGGGTCTTTTTGGAATCATTTTAAGAATATTTTGGGATTATTTTAGGGTCATTTTGCGATCATTGATAGCACTGGTCACCCAGGTACTGAGTTTATTACTCAAGGGCGGATTTAGGGGTGGAGCACGGGGGCACGTAATAAGTATTTTAAGTAATTTGGCCAGTATGCCAAAAAAAATTCAAAAAAGATGGGAAAATAAATCAGAAAATATCTAGGGTTGAAAGAAATATATCCCTCCTTTAAGCACACCGGTTTAACATTGTTATGTGCCCTTGACTTTATAAGACGCGTTATATTAAAAGTCCTCAATCGAAAGTTTTATATTTTTAGCCGTAAATTTTAAAAAACATTTCACATCCTCGACATTTGATGGATGATTCCTGTGTAGAATTTTCTGCTGATTCTGAATATGTAACTAATCATTTGGTTTAAAAGCAGAATAGTTTTCGAGATATTTTGGAATTTAAATTTTTGAGATAAGAAAAAATGTAGAAATAGAATGAAAAATATATTTTCGCCAATATCTCAGAAACTAGATCTGCCACAGGAATATAGATGTGATATTCGGAATCATGAGAATTTTTTACCTACATAAAGGTTATGTTATCTCATATTTTGTAATTTTCTTTGTCGAGTAGTGTAATTTCAATTTTATGTAAAAATATTAAAAATATATAAATACATACGAATGTACATTACAACTGCCATTACCTACATGAATTTATATGTGTTTAGTGTAAAAAAGTGCTAAATCAAACAATAATAATGCGCCTATGTCGAGGCCTACCACAGTTAATCGGCTTAACTCGACAGAAAACGGGTTGGTGGCAAATAACTTCAAACGAGAGAATAAAATGAGAAAAAGCGAAAAAGTATTTCATTGTAAAAGTAAAAATATATCTACAAACAAATGCATGTGACTGACCAGACATTTTGCTAGCTCCACCACAAAGACTAAAATATAAAAATTCCATTATTTACCGTTTTTCCTACTTTCCTCTCTGCGTCTGTCTATCATAATTTTATTCACACCTTTCTGATGATAATCGCGCGAAAATGAAAAATCTGCTCATCAGCAATTCACAATTCACAGGAATTTTGCTAGATTATTAGGGGTGTTCATTCGCAGACACAAACATATTTATATCTTTGAATATTACCCTACATAAACAGCGAATGGTTTGGGATATATACGGAACTATTCGCTGACGTACATACGCCAATTGCCACTTTTGATATATAAGAACTACTCTTATTTTATGGTTCAAGTCCCAAGAACGTATGCAAGAGGGAAGGGGGCCGTTGCCCTAACCTAAGAGAATGAAACAAAATGAAAAAAACCAAGAAAATGTATAGTTACTTAGCAAATATATAAATGCTCCCCCCTCATTACGAACCTTTGTAAAGGCCCTTGCCAAGTCCTATTAAAAGACTAATTCGATACTTTTTTATCCAAAGGGCTTCAAAATTACTCTAAATCATCTTACATCCAGCTTTTCGAATCAGTCATTCTAAGTAAGAATTAGTTATTTTCAACAAAAAATCACCATCTTCACCCAAAAGGCTTTAGATTGGGACTACTCCTTTTAAAAATTAGTCTCAAAAATATTATACAGTCTTATAAAGAGCTACTAGATTACGTTGCCAATGGCAATGACACTGGCGACGGTAATGGCGATGGTGATAGCGAAAAAAGTTAACGGTAACTAGACGACAATGGCGGACGACTGACTGATGCGTACACTCGTAAATTAGAGGATTTTAAAATTCTGTTAAATGTGCATACATACAAACATTCATAGAAAATATTTTACCAGTATGACATCAATCATAGTAAATATCTATTTAGGCACACAGAGGCGTATCAGCTGTGGTAAGTGTTCCAGAGTAGCTAGATGGGATGTAGATCGGGTCGGTGCCCATACAAAAAAAAAGTTTGCAATTATCCTCCCCCCTAGGATGAAAGATGACCCTGCGGCGAATTAGGGATGATACAAATTTTCATCCTGCGTGAGTCCCAAAATCGTTTTTATTCACAACATTTTTATTTATAATCCGATGGCAAAGTTTGGTATATCGCTGAATAAGTATTTTTTAGTACTACATATCTCCTGAATGCCCTTTTACTCAAAAACGGCTGATTGAGTGGTTTGTTATTATAAAGATAAAAGTTTTATATAGGGGGGGTAGAAATCAAGTTTCGCTGTATAACTCGGTCTGGCTTCTGTTTTGAGTAAAAGGACATTCAGGAGATATGTAGTACTAAAAAATACCTATTCAACGATATATCCAACTTTGCAATCGTATTATAAATAAATAAGCTGTGAAAATGTTCTCCTGAATATTTTTGTTCTCTCCCCTGATTCCAAACGGGGAAAAACCATGCCATTGTCATACCATACCAATCCCAACACCATTACCCATCAGGACCGGTTT
Source organism: Campiglossa producta (assembly GCA_964058755.1). Classification (NCBI taxonomy): domain Eukaryota; kingdom Metazoa; phylum Arthropoda; class Insecta; order Diptera; family Tephritidae; genus Campiglossa; species Campiglossa producta. The sequence continues at coordinate 6,152,417 of CAXKVI010000002.1, read as the reverse complement.
TTTCGACACCCATGTAGGTACATATGAAAGATTCTATATACATAAATACATTCCCTTCTACATGAAAACGTTTTGCAATTTAAGTTGTTATCCTTGAACAGCGTGTCCACAGTTATTCAAATTTGTTAAGCGAACAAGAAAAAAAGCGAAGCTGAAAAATTTCAACAAAAAAAAAATTATAATAAGAACATCAAAAAGAGCAGCAAATCAAGTCGTTATCCGCTGTTCTTCGTTTTTGTGGTAAAAGAAAAATCTAATTTTCCAAGTTCCTTTGGCAGCCATGATTTTACGCAGAGGGCATTTGGAAGGGGAGAGTTAAGCATATTATTTTTTGAACAATTTTTGTTAGCAGTATTCATAAATATCAACCCACCTACATAAATATTTTTCATGGCCAAGCCAAGTTCTTTACATTTTGGCAGCAGCAAAATTTCACAAGCCCTGGAGAAGAGTAAAAAGATGTGAGAATTTTGTGTTGTTGAAAGTTGAAGGGTGTTGGAGTATGAGATAGAGAGGCGTGAAAAAACGTTGGGGGACAACAGCATTTGCTTCCACCGATGCCCTAGATTCTGCTGGAAGGAGTAGACATTTTTGAAAATATTTTTTTTTATATGATGAAGTAGGCGAAGCTGTTGTGTACTGTGAGGTAGACGTTATCATTAACAATATGTAGGTATGAATGTGAATTAAGTTGATGACTTCTGTTGCCGCCAGTTTTTGACTCGTCGCTATCATTTATCATAAGGACTTAAGTTTAGACTGTTACAGAAACACCATTTTTCTACGTAATATTAGCACAAGAGTAGTTTAATTCACTTGTAAAACTCTAACTCAAACGAAAACAAATTTTTAGTCAAATACTTATACATATATTAGAATGGACCAGCGAGTTTTTGGCAATCTACCCTTTTCAACAAGTGGCTCACCTTTTGAAGCATTGACAACTAAAAAAATATTTGTTTCTCTGGTAAAAATGTAAATGGGGTTTTTTTTGGATCGGGGAATATATTTAAGGAAACGAGTTTCTTTGAAGATCCTCTGGAACGCGCTTCTATACTTCTTTTTGGACTTGAACGACTTTTTTCAGAAAATCGCCAATATTGTCTTGAAAATGCACAAAAATTGAATTTCTAACAATGTAAGCAAAACAATGTAAAAAATAAAGAATTGCATTATAAGATACCTGAATTTTGTGGCCTGCAAAAAATAAAAACCCTGATTCCTTGACACAGGGGCGGATCCACGGTGAACGGTTGTAATTATCTTAATAGTTAAAATAATCGCACATGGATTGTCATTTTGGAAGCTTCAAAGCTTCAACTTTAAGAGCATATAAAAATATTTTCAAAACAGTTTCAAAAATTAAAAGAACATTCACTTTGAAAAAATGCCATTTTTCGTCATACAACATGTATGGGAAAGGGCGAAAAAAAATAGCCAACCCTAAGGGTTAAGGGGGTAAGCCCAAGTCGACATTTTTTTTGAATCACCCTAATGTATATACTATTTTTGAAAAACCAGCATAAATGTGGGTTTTGAGAAACTGTGAATAAAAATGTGCTCGAAAAAAAATTAACCCCCTTCCCAAAATCTTGGATCCGCGACAGCTTTGACCCCAAAAACTCCCACCTGTTCCAACCAGTGACTAAATATTTGAGAAAAAGGATAGATAGAAATAAAAACATTTTAAAAAACCCTGGGCCGAAAGTCTGTTTTAAAAATTCTTAAAATTACCCAATTAATCAAAATCGCGATATTCATCTGTGGTTTTTTTTTGCCCTTACAAAGCGGCCCGCCCTATTATATGTAGGTACATATTTGTCAAAATGTTGGAGTTTATGTGCGCTATAGAGGAGAAAAAGAGGCAGAGTGCGTTGGCTGTTTTCTAATGCAATTTCATAACTAGTGAGAAACCGGCATTTCACTTTCACGGTTAAACAGCTTAAAATGATGCACACTTTTCAGCTTAGCACTGATTTGATAGACTAAACTCATTACATTTAATAACAAATACATGGGTACCAGCAGCAAGAAGCCTTTAATTCTTGTGCATAAGCAAATTTCACACCGACAACAAAGCAGTTAAAACTATTTACGTGGCATCATCTGACACGCTAAACAGGATAAAGGATAAAAGTGACAGAATGCAGGCTAAAGGGTGCAGCAGGCTGCAAGGATATGTGCTAACATTAATTTGCTGTACATGATTCATAGGTATGAAGGCCCAAGGGGCAATTTGCCCTCCTTCTATATAAATAAAACAATTTTTAAGAGTACTTAAAAAATGCTCTCAAAAAGTATATTTATAACCGGATATTTTGTCAATACAGATCGGCAAAATATGTCCCAGCGCCTGAGAAAAACTTTGTGAAATTATTTAAAAAAAATGGGGAAACTGTTGCAATTATGTTAGCATAATTTTAGGCGTTAGCTTTTGACTTATTATCCGAACTTTCGTTACCAAAAAAAGTTTGTTTGTAGGTACTCTGACGCTTTGTGACCGTGTATTTTGTCTTTGACCCCTAAAAGTATGCAATTATTTTTCTTATGATTGAAATCACGTGAATTGTGATTCCGCGCCGTAACAGCTTTTGAAAATTCGAAGAATCATGAGTAGAGATCAGAAAAATATGTAAAATCAAGCCCTGAAAATTTTTTCGTAAATTTATTTGAAAAAGTATTGCATAATTTTCGGCGTTTGATGTTATGGTAATGGTTGATCGCAGATCTCAAAATGATGGCTCCCTCTGTCAACAAATTCCCGATACGTTCTTAAGATTGCATGCTTATCACATCTGCCTATCTGTTTGCCAATTTAACAGCCATACATTGACTGCTCACAATAATGATCTACACAATATGAACAGAGTAATCGGCATGTATTTAATTTGTATATACCTATGTATGTGCATAAAGACTTACATAAATATTGCAGTATATACAAATGTTTGAAAATTTTAATTCTATAACATCACAAAAACCCAATAATAAATTCAGCTTAAATTTAGAGCGATAATAATGGCTGATTCAACCCCCTTCAAGACTACCCGCTGCGTTGCCTTACGTCCCCTAATTTTTATTGCAGCATCAAAAGATCGCGTTTGCTGAATATTCTAGATCCTTGCATACAAATGTTTTGGGGTGAAAACAGCAAACAAGCGAACAATTAAAATAAACTCGAAAAGCGCAACCGTCTTTCTATCTAAGTAGGAAATACTGAAGCAAACAAAAAAAAATTCCATGAACACCCAAATGTACAGGGAATGTTTAAAACAAGGATAACAACATCCAGTAAAGCAAAGAAGCAGCTACAACAATAAATTGAGTAGGTAAGCTTGCAACCAAAAACAACACGCTTAATAAATTAATGGTTGACAATTATTATTTATGTATATAGAAGTATACATACATACATACAATAGAGTGCATGTTAACACTATTTGTTCTATATGCCTACATATGTTCATATGCTCTCAGTAGGCGAAAAGTAACTTATTATCTAACATTTCCAGTTTTAATGTCTTTTTGTTTCTGAAACGTTCACATCCGGTTTGGGAGGGTTTTGCCACACTACCACCAGTGGTGGAAGAAAATAAAAATGGTTGCGCGTAATTTCTAGGTCATTGCTGCAGTGACAATTTTTACCTAATACCATTTTTACAATATTTTATGACAATTAATTTAGCAGCCAAAACTAGTTTGATCGATATAACAATTTCATTATTCTTAATATGCTTTCCAATACCCCAACTATCAATGTATAACGCCCCTCATCTCAAAAGAATGAAAAGTTTAGGTTTCTTAATCAAATCGGCTTAACTCGATTGTATGTTCTAATGGGCCTGTTATACAGTAAAATTACAGACTTCATGCCTCTGCTGTGTTTTACTAATACATATAGCATTCGGCTGTCCTCGTGTCACATATACTTAACCTCGGCAGTGGACGTGTCTCTGCCGACGCTGATTGGCCAACAAAAAAAATTTCAATTTGACGCTCGCACCATTTTACAGTGAATGACTAAGGATAGTTTAAGATTATACGTAAGAACCTCTAAGAACCCTCATATTCAGAAAATCGGTTTGGTTCACTTGCAGTTTTTCTAAGAGGAGGGAGCGCACTCCTCCCTAACACGCCTTTGTCTTCCAGTACGAGTTCTGCCGTCACACTAGCCTTTAAATGTGGAAATTGACCTTGCCTCGAGTGAGCCAATTTTTTATGTTGCCAGCTCTCCGTCTACAAAATTGAGCAAATGAAAAATCTAAAAAAATTGGTTTTTATCGACCAAAATTCTTCAAAAACTCCATTAAATAAATTTTTTCCAAAAAACTGAATTAACCACCATCATTAGCGCATGAATTCACTTGGTACTCAGCTAATTGACACCGAAAAAAATATATAAATAATGATTTGGAATAAAAAAGAAATTTTTGGGTATACTTAAAAATTTTAAAATCAAATGAAAGTTTGTTTAGTGGGTCATGAAAAAAACCTTAAAAATCAACGTCGAAGAAAATTAAAAAAAATGAAATTTCGCAGGTTCGAAAATTATTTTTTGGGTATGCGGTGTGGAAATTTTTTTTTTCCTGAGCTCAAAAATCGATGGCGCGATATCGGTTAACTTTCGTTCATACAAATCGACCCAGCCTAATATACATACCTATGTACATAGTTCAAAAACTTGAGAAAATTTACTTTGAAAATATATATTTTTTTACACAAAATATTTAGAAAAATTTAACAAAAAATAGCGACCTCTAAGGGTTAAGTTACATAGCTTATTTATTGCGAGCCTTATTTTCTTATCAATTACTAACTTTTTTTGAAACACCCCTAATGTACATCTGCAAAGCCTAACATTTTTACTACTACGAAGGTGGTCATAACACAAAATGGCGTTCAAAATGATTTATATATACTTTTGCATAGATCAAATACATATCTACCTAAATGCTTACATAAATACCTTACATCCACATTTATATAACCATGTCTGTTTAGCTAAATGTTTGTCACCAATTTTACGTTTGTTTTTGAAAAATTTGTCTCTTAATGGATTTGTTAACGCAAAGCGGCAAAAGACATAACAATGAACATATAAGTAGAAACAACATAAACATAGAAAGTTACGCATATTTAGTTAATATTTGACAGCAAGCAACATTAAAGCATCGCCCAACATGCGAGTAGGCATTCATAGCCAGCTGTGTGACCGCCTTTAGGGTGTGGGCTTATGGTGGAAGGGAACTTTTTTTTTGTTTTGTTCAATGTAATATATAAATGTCGCGTTTAACTGTTAGTGCGTTAATTTTGTTGGTTTTGCCATTAACTAGCTTTGTAAAGGTGGTTGAAGCAGACAGTTTAATTTTCGTTGGAACTAACTTTCGTGTGAATTGGTCATGGAGAACAGATATGTAGGTAAATACAATTGGGCGGTGTAATGAGCAGAGTTATAAAATAGAAAGAAAAAAAACAAATAAAAAAATATTAAAAATTTAATTAAAATAAATAAAATAGAAAATTAATAAACGAAATAAAATAAAATAAGAAAAAAAAATATTAAATTAAATTAACTTAAAAAATCTAGATTTCAATAAAATAAAGTATATTTAATAAAATAAAATACAATAAAATTAACATCTGAAAAACTATGTGAAGGATTAAAAAAAGGAGGTTTCTTATCTTACGCATTACACAGTCAACAAATAAACTTTCCACTAAAAATGTTTCATCGTCGCAAATAACACCGGTAGCAAGAAATCTACAATAAAAACTCATTAACACAAATGGTAGCGCATGTTTTAGATACAACAACAATAAAAAGTACAGTTGTTAATTACACATCAATTTCGCGATTGCTTTCTTAGTTTCACCTCATTTTTCCTAGTAGCTACTAAAAAACAAAGCATGACATTAGAAACAATGGCAGCAAAAAATGATAAGAAAAAATATGCATTTGGTTTTTGTAAAATGTTGCTATAAAACATCGTTACAACACATTTGTGGTCAAAAGGAATAATAGCACAAGTGCTTTGTATGGACTGTTCATAAGAGCGTTTTAAAGATTGACTTGACGCGTTTTTCTTACGTTAATATCTCGTTGACTATTGGAGTGATTTACATTAAATTTTGACACAATGTGAAATCAAATATGGAGATTCACAACCATGGCAATAACTCAAAACTCGCAAAAAAGAACTTGTGCCGTTGTTCCTTGTGGCCACAGAAATATTATCTCACGCTATGCCATTTTTGTGTACGAGCCTTCTAAATTTGTGTTGGTGTTGTTCTAGTTGTTGTTACTTATTCCTGCTGGGTGACAATTCTACAGTTTGCGTTGAACCCAGTCGTCGCCGTCAGTGCGCTGTTAATTTAACGTTTTGTCAAAATGCTTAATTACGCATTCGCACGATAGGTTTTTAAAGCCAAAAATCTGAAATACTTATAATGTAAAATACAACTGAACAGAAGCAGGCATTTATTGCCTAGTTACAAGAATTAATTAATTTTTTTTAATTTTTTTTTATTTAATTTATTTTTTTTAACAACTTTTTATTTTATTTTATTTTATTTTATTTTATTTTATTTTATTTTATTTTATTTTATTTTATTTTATTTTATTTTATTTTATTTTATTTTATTTTATTTTATTTTATTTTATTTTATTTTATTTTATTTTATTTTATTTTATTTTATTTTATTTTATTTTATTTTATTTTATTTTATTTTATTTTATTTTATTTTATTTTATTTTATTTTATTTTATTTTATTTTATTTTATTTTATTTTACTTTATTTTATTTTATTTTATTTTATTTTATTTTATTTTATTTTATTTTATTTTATTTTATTTTATTTTATTTTATTTTATTTTATTTTATTTTATTTTATTTTATTTTATTTTATTTTATTTTATTTTATTTTATTTTATTTTATTTTATTTTATTTTATTTTATTTTATTTTATTTTTTTTATTTTATTTTATTTTATTTTATTTTATTTTATTTTATTTTATTTTATTTTATTTTGTTTAATTTTATTTTATTTTATTGCATTATTTTCATTTTCAAATATTTATTCTTATTTTTTTATTTTATTATTTTTTTTAGTTTTTATTTTCATTTTTTCTAAACGGCATTGTAATTATGAGCTTGAGGCCAAGAAATACTGAATTTTGTTATTCTTCAAATTTAATTTTTTTTTGCTTTATCATTTTTATTTTAAAGTCATATGCATTTGGCTGCAGTTTGTTTCGCTGATGGTAAACAATTTCGATTGATTTCCTTCCTGTTCCTCAACTTTTTGTAAAATTAAACCCTCACTCAGACTTGAGACAATTCGGTGAAAACTCATTAAGTAGGTTGCAAAATGGTAATGAGCTCAAATCATTTGGTTAATGCCAATATTCGTACATATGCATATATAGAGATATTTGCATAAGGATAAAATTATGTGATGTCGCTCAATTACCCTGATGGAATCGAAAAAGACAGACTCATAGTAGTACGGCGCCCAAAACTAAAAAAACCTATATTTGCTGACGTTTTAGTCCAGTTTGACTATCTTGCTTCTCAAAACATCATCTTCTCACACTCTTCACATACAAATTCCTAAAGGGCTGGCTGTTCCTATTAAGCAGGTGTAAGTAGCACGCTGTGTGTGTCCAATTTGTATTTGCATTTTCATTTTCCGGTACTCATACTTTATTTCAATTAATTTTTCTCCATTCATTCACATTTTTCGTTTATCCGATTATATATTTTTGTTCATTCTTTTTCAGTTCACCTTTTTAGTGTCTTTTGTAATTTCGTTTTTTTTTTTGTATATTGTTGTCCTTTTGATGTTTTTATGTTTTTTGTATGTATTGATGTTTTATATGTGTGCGTCCACGACTTATGTATTTCCTTCCGTCTTTAATTTTTTCTGTTTTTAATTATGCTGTTAAACTGCTCATTTCACACAAATTTTCACTGACAATGCATTACATTGTTTGGACCGATTTGAAAGTTTTCACACAAAATATTTTTGTTGTTACTTTTGGATTTATTCTTGGCACCAGGGCCGGGGAGATATTCCAGGCGCTTTCAGAGATATGAAACAAAATGTAGATCAGGGTAGCCCCAAGTGAGGAGGATATGTTGAAGTAGTACGCGAAGGAGAACGCAAAGGAACAGAGAGGAATAAAACTAAGATAGTGAGATAGGAAGAGTAATAGGGAAGTGGAGTTGGAGTTCAAGATAGGTATACATTTCTCCTTCTGTGACCACCCAGTTCTGTATAGATGGAAACTGCTAATAAGCCAATATACAATCTCTAGTTGGTTATGAGGGGTCCCATGGCCGTGATAACAAGGCCCATTTCAACACTGAACGACCCTGGTTACCATTACACTCACAATGGTTTACTCACGCAATTGAAATGCATTGTCGGTACATATTCCAACATTCAATGCCATGCGATTCTGTGCCAATTGTCAGTTTTGTGCATTTCGTCGGAGCCTTTTGACAGTTGGCCACTTTTCAATCGGCTTATGCTCGCCATGTTTATGCATGTGCACACTTAATGCGTTTAATTTGCAACTTTTTAATCAGCCTAATCGGATTTGCAATGACAAACTTGTAACGATTCAATTCGTACAAACAAATGTGTATATATAATATCTTTACAAAAGGTTTAAATATGTGTAGATGTGTAGATATGTTTTTTTCACTTACCTGTATTATTTTGGCATGATGCAGAAATCTGTTTCACAAATAGGTGAATACCTTCTATGAGTAGCAATGGAACGAAATATTATTTATTTGGTTTTGTTATTAGAGTTTTCACTTTCATTCTCCGTTGTTATATTTTTGGTAATAATTCCCCTAATTTATATAATCACATCATCTTATGCCAGGTGTTTTTTTGAAAGGTTTGGGAAAGTGGAAACAATTTGTTTGCTGTTTTAATAACTGAAAAGATTGGCATTATTGAGCATTAGGGAAACCCAAGGGTCTGCATTGAATCATGTTTGAATCGCGGCTTAATACATTCAAAGATAAAAGACCGAATTGCCTTCCTTGATTTTCACAGCCCCTGTAGTTTTGGAATCTGATCTTACAGTGACGGCATTAGAAATGATCTAACCAAGCATCATACACATTATTTACATGTTTTTGCATTTTCACCGACGATATATCAAATAATTGTAATTATAGCCAGCGTACTGTTACTACATAGTTCAAGGGTATCAGAATTTTGTGCACATAATGGTACTACGTAACGGCCTAAAATAATCGAGATAGGTTTAGAGTTCCATGCATGAATTTTTGAAACTTCTACTGGTCGTAATTTTTAAACCTATGTACCTATGGACGAACTTGCCTTCTAAACGAATAAGCCGATCGCAACCAAATTTTGCAGATGTACTGGATATCTTCCAGGGATGGTCACAGGCTAAAAAATATTTATATATGTAGGGGGCCTGGCACCTCCCGAATTACTCCATTGTCGATATCTCTGGAAGTATTTATGTTAGACCACTAAAATTTGGTAAGGGGTTATATCAGATCGATCCCTACCACCTCCAAAAAAAAATGGGGTAACGAAAAAGGGGGCGTGGCACCTCCCCAACGAATGAAATACTTCACAGTCCACAGAACCTGATGGTAGGGATAGGGATAGAGATAGGGATAGGGATTAAAATAGATATACGGACCGGGTTATAGAAACATGCGGAGAAATAAATTTGTGGCAGGAGGGAAATTCCTCGTGACTCCTGGGACATTTGACTCGAGATCATAGTCAACTTTGGCTTAATAAACTGACATTGGGAATTCAATTTGTTTCACCTTTGTGAGCACGAAAACGAATTTTAGCTTTACCGTTGAACTTTGAACTGCAATTTGTATATGATCGAAAGACATACCACATAGTACCATATTCTTTAATAAAAAGAAGATCAGTATTAGCTTTTAGAAACTTCTTACAAAGGTTAAAGAGTGGGATTCCTGGGACATTTTCCTGTTTTTTCGTGATACAATTTTTAAGTTTTTTTCAGTTTTAAGTTTTTTCAGTTTAAAAGCTATGTAATAAGCTTAAAATTAAGTGATTTTTATTTACAAAACCGTGTAAGAGATAGGTAGGTATCATCAGCTAAGTAAAGTCGGTTTTGAACATTCAGCGACGGCTCTAGTAAATACATTTGTATTTGTATCTGCTCATGGTTTGTTACAAACATTCAGAATACACACTGATATCTATAAGATATTTACTCAGCATCTATCGCGCTCTTATGACCACTTCCCCTGATACAACATTTATTTTACGAATTTATTGAGAGTAATGAAAAGCAGCTACTGTCCTGCTTCCTCTCATTCAAAAGTATATCTAACAGTAAAATTAAAATCGCATGGCTGCCTAACTGTTTCGCTCGCTGTTGATGGCGCTGCAACACTTTTCCCCTCTGCGCGCATGCTCTTGTGATAACTGATTCAGTCTCCTGCTCTGCGTTGTGCTACTCAGATAAAAATGGTATTATCTCTTTGTTACATTTGCCTCAATGCATGGGTGTGCGTGTGTGTGTGTGACTGCAGCTGTTTGCTTTTTTGATTCTATTTTGTGTAGTCATTCGGGTTGGTAGTTGCTTGTTGGAAACATGTGAACATGAATTTTAGTATCTTAAAGATATTCATTGTTGATGCTACTGCCACAAATACAAAACTAAATAGTTTTGAAGCTTGTTTTGTGTTGTTGTTTTTTTTTTAGTTGCTGTTATCTATATTACTGCAACAACTATTGTTACTGTTTCGCTTGTCTACACTATTGTTGTTGATTTCTCATGCTGCTTGTATCTGCGAGTACCTAGGTAGGTACATACATATCTCAGTTCAGTAGCATTTGTGGGCCATGTTTAGTAGCGTTGCATCTGCCCACACACAAATGTAGTAAGTAGATAGGTAAATTTTAGATATAGCAATGCATTAGCTTGAGTATTGGCAACCATATTAAAAAGTGTGTTTTCCTAACAGAGAAATACATTAACCTATGAATTGATAAAAGGAGAAATCGATAGCACATTCGTAAAATATGTGTTTCTACTGTAATTTATATTAAAAATTTAATTTAATTATAGACTATACTGGGGAAAAATATGTTTATTTTTTTAGACTAGATTTTTTAAAATATTGAGAAAAAATATTCCCAGAGTTGTACAAACCCTTAATATAATTTCTAGAGTTGCATCATTGTTAAACATTGCGGTACCTAAAAGAAAAGAAATATATAAAGAAAGGGTATTTGTTTCCTTTAGCACCCAACTGCTGGGACATTTTTGACTCACAGTTTTTTTAAAGCTGGCCCTTTATGCTTTTTTTTCAAATCGTTTAAAAAGTTACCGAATGTGTATTACGTGAACGCAAAAATATGAGTTGGCAATTTGCTGTCAGTTTTACTATTTCTTTGTGTAATTTTTCCTGTATTTTTCGCGTAACTTTTACCATATTTTTGGCACTTTTTTAGCATGATTTTTGTGTAGTTCTTGCTTTATTTTTAATGCAAATTTTATTAAATTTTTTATGTAAATTTTATTAAATTCATTGTGTAATTTTTACTATATTTTTTTGGGTAATTTTTTGCTATTTTTTGCGTAGTTTTTACTATATTTTTTGGCGTAAGTTTTGCTGTCTTTTCTTTTGTAATTTTTTTTCGTAACCTTAATTCACTTTTTGTGTAGTTTTTACTTTATTTTTGCGTAATTTTTACTATATTTTTGTCACTTTTTTAGCATGATTTTTGTGTAATTTTTTCTTTATTTTTTATATTTTTAATTTTTTGTGTAAATTTTACTATATTTTTGCGTATTTTTTACAAAAATTTTTGTGTATTTTTTTCTATATTTTTATTGTTAGTTTTACTAAATTTTTTGTGTAAATATTTCTATTTCTTTGTGTAATTTTTACTTTATTTTTTCCCGGGACTTACTATATTTTTTGTGTAGTTTTTATTGTATTTTGTTTGAACCTAAAAATCCACCCCGTGGATCCACCCCTGCCTCAATTTAAGACTTTTTCCTCAATTTAGCTTCAAGGTTGTCATTTACTTTAAGATCCCAATTTCTATTGATCCATTCAAAGGAAATTTTTTATTGTAATAAGGAAGGCGCGTAATTAGAAAAAAATGTCGGTGGGGGAGAAGAGAAGCTTTTTCTGAGTACCTATAGTAAAGCTTTAAACATTGGTATCTATGGATGTGGGTCAAAAACACAAAATCCAATAAAAAAAAAAACATAAATACAGACAATCCTGAGCATAGATTTTATATTTCTCCTATAATGCGGAAGTGGTTGTTAATATGATAAAATTAGAAAATTAGTTCTTCTGGAATTCCGACGGCGATTGTACCCAAAAGAAAAGTGCTGTCTTTTATTACGAAAATGTATTCATTTGAGGCGGACATCTTTGGACGACCATTATAAAGTGATTCTCTGAGGAAATCGGCGCTAATGCAACGATGATTAAAAATCCATCTACACGAAAAAAAAACATAACTGCATTAGGAGTATCTACAGTAGGTCGTTTCTGTGACTTTATTTGATCGATCGGCTCGACAGAAATAGTCGATAAAGTTACAGAATTCAGTTTTTTCAACAGATTTTCCTTGCAAAACGAATAAATGTTTCAATACTTACCTACTTACATACATACTCACTTTATATGCAAATGTACACCTTTTACTTAATGAAGTTTCTAGTGCAACAACATTGATTGCTTTGTTTTGTTTTCTGAGGTGTTAATACCTATGTTTTTTGCTTGCTTAAACTCTTTCCTGGTTGGTGGAATGTTGCTACAAATGCCAGACAGGCCCAAGACAGAGATAGAAAGAGCAACATATGGATTTGTGTTAAACACGATGTGACGACCATGCAATGCATACAGAAATACCTAGATACCTAGTGATAAACATATCTACAAACATATGCAAAAAAAGCACAGGTATGTAGCAGCTACAACTCTAATAATATTGCAAAAAGCTTCAGCAACAACTAAATTAAGTTCTACTCTAAAACAAAGAGTGCTGATATAACTGGATATCTAACTACCTACATACATGATAGATACTTTTTATAACTTAAACTATGAAAGTTAGAATGTAATATATAATAACATGGAAAAATAAAAATAAAATAAAGATGAAAATAAGATGAAATTAACAGAAATAAAATAAAATAATAATATAAAATAAAATTTAATTAAATAAAATAAGATACCTATTACAAAAAAATTAATTTTCAGAATTTCGAAATGTATAGCTTCATATCATATGTAGATATCGTTACCTTAAAGGGCTGTTTACATTGTTACATTTTGCAATCAATTTTCGTCGCATGTGCTGTTGATTCCAAATTGAATTGACTACCCGTTTACATTAATCAATTTTTTTGGAAATTTTTTGACAATTGTTTACGTCATTGAAGAAAAATTAAATAAAAATAGAAAAAGAAATTTTTCAGAATAAATATGTACATATGTATGTAGTTATCTCCCGACTCCTTCTGGTTTCTTAACCACAAGGAGCCTGATAATATCACCGGTAAAATCCTTCCCACCCTATTCACGACCGCAAGAAAACAGGGAGTTAGAAGTCTAGGTCGATAGAGCTTTGATCCCGACTGGCCCTAACTTTCGGCACCATGCATACAAAGCCGAGAAAACCCTGTTGTTGTTATTGTAACGATAAAAACTGTACCCAAGGTTTTAGCAAGTGTTGATGAATTAACAGTTCTTGGCCGGAAATTAATCCGCTAGGCTCCGTTGTTTTAGCGATTTATCACCAGTTAAACATTCTAAAAAAAAAATTTTAACTACTTTCCAGACTGAGTACAAAGGTACCCAATGTTATCCAGGCAAGCGCCACTTCTTCTCACGACAATCACTTATTCGACTGCTTGGTCGAACCCTATTGAAACTGCTCGTTTCCTTGGACGACAAAAGCGTTACTTTTGGGCAGGACTAGGCTTCGTTAAAATAACAACAACAAGGGAAAGAGACACCTAGCCTACCAGATAAACAATTATCGCGCAACCTAGGCAAGGCAATGCAGTGCTTGCAAAAGGAGTGAAAAGCTCTTTCGAAGGAATGCTAATGGGAGCGAGCAGTCAGTACGGAATCTCCGGAATCCAATAAGAGAATGTGTATTAAGGGTACACCCTAGGTGGGTGAGTGCACTGCGCCCGGAGTCCTGACGGAGCACCTTACGAACTTATCTGGTTGGATGGTATGAATGCACAGGATTTGCTTTGCTCTTGCGTTTAAAATCGCCTAAAATATTTCATTTATACATATTTATTTAATTTATTACAAAATATGTCAACAAAATCTGCCAAGAAATTCGCGAATGTCAGTTTGTAAGCAAGCGTACAAAAGTTGATATTTTTGCAACTTTGTTGCATGCAATTTTGCAAGACCCGTTTACACGAGTCAATTTCAGAAACAAAAAGAAATTATATGAAAATTTAAGCTTCGGTAATTTGTAAAAAAAAAAACCAAAATCAATATGGAAAAAGTGTAATACAAATTCTTCAAGTGAATTGACTATATCACCAGCAAACACTGATACCTTAATTAAGTTCATTCAAAATCATTTACATGCATCAATTACATTGAAAAGAAAAGCAATTTCTAGCAATTGAGACAATAAATAAATGCCACAGCAACGAAAAATAAATGGTGAAACATTAAATTGGGGAATGGAGCTAAAATATTGAAGCGCACACACCAAACATAGGGAATTTATCGATACGCAAAACCACATAAAATCAATCTTGAAAGGCGCAATACCACAAATAAGAAACTTTAGTAAAAAAATTGATAACACAAGCGGAAGGAAGTGCGTATACAAGCATAAAAAAATATATATCTATTACATACATACATATATCTAGTCATACATGTTAATATATATAGACAGAAATACGTGGAGATATCGACACCCAACCTCAGGGGTGAGTGGGCATTGACTAGAACGTATAGGGCAAAAACTTAAGCAGACTAAGACAAATGTAGACAGCAATGGGGCGGTGGGGAGTAATAAAAAAAACACGCTCGAAAACAAACAAATTATAACAACAGCCAGAGCTCAAGGAGGGTGTGTATTTATTCGATTCGGTGTACGTATCTATATTACGGTAAAGCATATGAGGAGAATGAGTTTTTGGCTTAAAAAATGGAATAATGATGTCGACGGGAGAATTTAATGAAGATCGAAAGTCGAAATTTTAAGCAAACACTTTAAATGATCCCAAATTTCAGAATAAGTCAAACACTTTTTGCCAATGTACAAAAAAATATGTATGTACAATCCAGATAGCACTTTATAAAACAAAATAAATTACCTAAAAATATAAGAAAAACTTAACCAAGGATATGCATCAAACGTAGCAGCGTTAGACAGCGTGTGGTAACAGTTTAAGTCCCAAAGTAACAAATAATTACAAGCACTAATACAAGTGAAACGACTGGACTAATATGAATTCAACAAAAACAACTAGTAACTGATTTATGTAAAAAGTAGCAAAACAACATTATATGCTTGTCAGCGATTTCTCATAAGCTCAAACCTTATGGCGAAGGCGCTGGGAGGTGTAGAAAGCAGGTCACGATTTTGGTTGCCACCCCTTTTGTGATTATATGTTAGTATTTATGTTTTTAAAAGTATGTGTGTTCTTGTAAGTTCGAGCTCGAGCTTGTAAGTACTTACATACAGCCATGGTCATAAAAATGAACCACCATGAGCATGAAATGGTATTACAACTTGGTCCAATGTTTGTAAGTATGAGAAGAAGAAGAAGAGAAGTACCCATCAATAAGTATACCGAAATGATCAGAATGACAAGCTGAGTTGTTTTAGCCATGTCCGTCTGTCCGTCTGTATGTTTGAACGCAAACTAGTCGCTCAGTTTTTCAGATATCTAGCTGAAATTTTGTATGTGGCAACCATTTTGTAATATAGGAATCATTGGTCGGAACTGGCAAGATCGGACCAGTATAACATATAGGCCCCATACAACCGATTGTTCCGATATAAGGTTTTTTGACCATAACTCCTGTAATATAATAGGTAGAAACGTGAAACGTAAATAAGTGGGTAGGAACGTGAACTTTTGTAACTGTCGCTCTTTTTCTGTGAGCAATATCGATGTTGAAAATCATTCAGACTCGATTAATATTTCACATAGCCTCTATACAATCGATTACATCGATTAATGGGGTTGGGCTATATAGTTATTCTTTATTTATCAGAGAGCGCCACTTCTTTATAGTGTGTTCATATTTCAAATAACGTGACTCATACTCATGAAAGGTATAAAGCCTATAAAGACAGCCTTTTCCTTACTTGTTTTACTTTATTTTATTCTTTTTTATTTTACTTTATCATATTTCGTTTTATTTTATTTTTTTATATTAAAATTTATCTAATTTTGTTTAATATAGTTTATTTCATTTTATTTTATTTTGTTTTATTTTTATGTTATTTTATAAACTTATTTTATTTTATTAAATTGTATTTTGATATTATTTAATTTAATTTTATTTTATTTTATTTTATTTCATTTTACTTTATTTTACTTTATTTTACTTTATTTTACTTTATTTTATTTTATTTTTTATTTTATTTTATTTTATTTTTTTTTTTTATTTTATTCAATTTTTTTTTATTTTTTTATTTCAATTTATTTTATTTTCTTTTCTTTTTTTAATTTTTTTATTTTATTCCATTTTTTTTATTTTAATTAATTTAATTTTACATTTTTTATTTTATTTTATTTTATTTTAATTTACTTTTTATTTTTTTATTTTGTTTTATTTTATTTTATTTTATTTAATCTTATTTTATTTTATTTTATTTTATTTTATTTTATTTTATTTTGTTTTATTTTATTTTATTTTATTTTATTTTATTTTATTTTATTTTATTTTATTTTATTTTATTTTATTTTATTTTATTTTATTTTATTTTATTTTATTTTATGAAAATCTGTTTTTTTGAGAAAAATTTACCCACGCGCTGCAGGAACCAGACAAGCCGACATATGTTTCGATGATACTGGAATTACATCTCTTCATGGACTTTTATTCCCGGCATTGTGAGAGTCCAACTCACAACACTGTAGTGACTTGTATGCTAGAAGGTCTAACACCTTAGGCCACTACCCAGCTTGAAGGTAAACCCTTCTCAGTGTCCATTTATGCAAATATTTATACTTCCATATAGAACATTTCTTTAATTTCAATGCTAACTTATATGAAAGATTTGCGAATTTTTAGGACTTGGTGTGAAACCTATGAAAGAATTTTCTATGCTTAATGCACGAATATTTTTTCATTTAAACATTTAAACTCTTTGTTGCTTTTGACTTGTAGTCTATTGCTGTAAATACCGACGGTATTGTGAAGCAATTTTCGGGATTGTATGAAAAATTATTTTATTTTATTTTATTTTATTTTTTTGTATTATATTTTATTATATTTTATTTTATTTTATTTTATTTTATTTTATTTTATTTTTATTATTTTTTTTTATTTTATTTTATTTTATTTTTCGCCAAAAACTCAAAAGAATAATTTGATCAAAATTATTCGACTGGTCAAAACTCCACAAAATTTTCAAAGTTCCTAAAATAAAATGAACATAGTTAAACAAATTTTAATCCAATTTTAGTTTATAATATTTTTTTGGAGGTGCTATTTCTGCGCCCAAAGCTGTAGCTGTAAGTGCATATGTATGCAGTTACATAAATACAGTTGTTTTTGCTTGTTGTCGCAGCTTCTAATTTTTCTTGTTTCTCATTTCAATTGAAACTCACTCGTCGACTCCCTCCCAACCGAAGACTAGCAAAAGCAGTAGCAGCAAAAAATAAAAGAAATGAAAAACACGCTACTAAGCGCTACACAGTCAACTCAATTGCGCTTTTACAAAATTACCAACAACAACAACAATAACACTAGCATTAGCATGCTCACTGACTGTAGTTATTGTTGTGTCATGTTTTGTTGCCAGCGCCAGCAAAGGCATTAAGCAGCAGCAGCAGCACATTTATACACAGCGCAACATGCAATAACAGCCATTTTTCTAGTTGTTAAGTTAATTTTTTCCATGTACTTCTCTTTTGCACTCGCTCACACGAGCGCTACCATATTGCCACACACACACACACACACCCAAACATACGCGGCAAGCACAACCACCGCCCCTACCAAAATCGCGTGCTCGATTTTTTTCTTCCTTTTTTGCCTGTCTCAACGCCCAATATGCGCATACACACTCTCACAAACTACTCATTTACTTGCTGCCTCATGCCGTCGCTGCCCCTGCAGTTGCTATACTTTCAACGCTTCTTTTGATTCGCGTTGTCGATTTTTCCTTGTCACATCTTGCATCTCATTCGCACTCGTAACGAGTTGAATTCCTGATTGCTTTCCTTGTTGCTGTAGATATTTTATTTATGGCCGCATTTCATAGATATAAGTTGACGACTGCAAAGGTAGAGAGTATCTTGTAGATACAGTTTTTAATGTAGTATACCAGTTCACAAACACACATACTTCTACGTTCAAAAATATGAACAAATACCCAAGCAACCGGTTCAAAGTTGGCTCTTCATATCAATTTGGAGTATTTGCCCGTTGTCCGTTCAACCATTCACTACAGACAATTGAGTGTTATTCACAGTTGTTGTTGTTGATGTTGTTGGTGGTACGAGTATCAGCAGCAGCCTGCCCACTTTAATGATTATCATTATTGTCGATGTTACAACGCTGTAGTTGTTTGTTGTATCAATGTTGTTCACATACTCTGACTGCTTCGCTTCTGTTGTTGTTCTTGTACGTGTAGTACAAATCTTGTAGGTACATACATTCTCGTGGTGAGTATGATTGAGCGGCGAACATACAATGAGGCAAGGCGTAACGTGGCCCCAACTCACACCAACAAATAAATTCGGAAATATCGACAATAAGAAAAAAAAGCAATAAGCAAAAAAAAAAAAAAAAACTAAAACTGATTTTGAAGAGCGCAGAGGGTTTATGTAGCGAAAATTAGCGAGAGATGTTTGTGGGGTGTAATGTTGGGGGTTGTCGAGTTGTTGAATTAGAGATTACATATTTGGATATGAGCTTTTACAAGTTTCTTTTCACATATTTTATATGAAACGAACATAATATAAATTCAATGCAGCAGAATTTTATAAAATTTTCCTTCATACATCACATTGTTGTTGCTCAAATAACTTCATAGCAGATTCATGCAATTTCTCCGACGGCTTTTCTTAAATCGATTCCTGGAGAAGATTCGACAAGGGAACATTTTTTAAAACTAGCATACAGGTAATTTTCCCCAAAAAATATTACAAATTTCCTAAATACGAGGCCAGTCGGAAAATTAGGCACCAGGTGCTGGCGAAATAACTTAGTTTATTTAGACTATTAACTATAATTAATAAACTTTGAGGATTCCTAAAAAAATATTTGTTCAACCCATTTATTTTTAAGTATAAGACTTTTCTCGACTTTTGTCCCCGAAGAACTTTTTTAGCACAAATGGGATCGATGGGGACTTTTGCAGTTTTCTTCCCCAGCTAGTGACAAAAAAATGGCTTTGCGGTAATTTTGGTTATACAAGATAAACTAAATTTACTGGTCTAGTATTTTGTGATTTGACAGCTTTCGAATCGCATTACATGATAAGGCCCCTGGTTTTTCCTATAGAAAAGAAAGCTAGGACCATATCTGTGGAGAATTTCCAGGTCTAACCCTTCGTCTCAGGTTTCCGAAAACAGTTCAAAAACCTAAAACTTTGACCTTTGACCCCGAATAGCCTTTTACGAGAACATGGGATCGATGGAGACTTTTGAAGTTTTCTTTCTGACGGCGAACCTAAGCTCTCTAGTAAAATTTGGCCCTGTGGAAATTATTCAGGGCAATTTTAAATAACACTCCGAATGGATTTTGTTGCCTCTCCCAGAAATTATCCACTGATTTAAAGACTTAAACCAAACTTAAAATTCACAATATCATGTCAATTGCCAGAATGGATGGTTTCCAATACTTGAAATTTTTCTCATAGAAAGGATTTGAAGGAATATTTCCAAAGGAATATAAATTTCCTCGGGAGAAAGATTGCGGGAGAATATTTACAATTGCCTTGATTGTTATTTAACTACTCTTTTATGTCTATTTTGACCGTGATACGACATTATTTTTTGGAGTGAAAAACCATTACGGAAACTTGATAAGGAAACCAAGAGACTCTGTACAATCACTTTTACTTGGCTAAAAAGTTCAGGTCAGCCGAAATAAGTAGCCACGGCAGAAATGGTATGTATCAAGTCAAAGTGATTGGTTTACTTTGAATCTTTAAAATGCTCTCCTGAAAAGTCCAAAAACGCACTTCTGTTGTTATTTTTTGTGACCACAAATTTATCATTTGATCGAGTTCGCCAATACGGTCCTTGCTTGTACTGTCATTTGTTTAGACTCAAAAAAACCGTTTGAGGATATTGTCGGTTTAGTGTAACATCTAAAATTAAAAATGCTCTTTTATTTCTCTCAGTGGGCGATACAACTTTTGGTTTGTCGGCCAGTGTTATTAAGAAAATTTGGATTCTAAATAAATTAGAAAATATTTTCTTAAATTAAGTAATTTTTTTTCTTGCGTGCTTCATGGGCGCAGAATTATTATGCTTGTGGAAGTTGACCTGGGAGTCCCAGTCCGAATCTCAACCAAAGATTTTTGTATTTTATTCAAATTGTTATTTCAAATGTACCTTATCTTTACCTTATATCGTCGATCCCAACGAAGACTAGCACGGTTCGTTGTTTGCGTGGAAGACCAGCACACTTAGTTCTCTGCGTGGATGACTAAGACGCTTCAGTTCCTTGCGTGGAAGACTAAGACGCTTCGTTGTCTGCGTGGAAAACTTTAATTTGTTATTTTCTTTTCTGATTCCGCTTTGTATAAGGAGGTATCTAAGAACAAAGTTCTATAAACACTCATAGTCTGAGCTGTCACCTTTACAGATTATAGCCGTCATAAGTCTATCCTTAATAAACTCTCTTCAGTGATAAAAAAATAACTACACTTATCCCTTTAAACAAAAGCTCTCTCTGGTATCATGGAACAGTATGTTTTCTAAGCCCACTATTCAATATTTATAACAATATATGAAGACATACTTGATCTAGATGATTTTTTGTAGATGAATAGTCTTGTCTAAAGCTTGATAATTAGTTTTGCCTTTTTACTAACAATATGGTGATATTTTATGGAAGTACTTGTGTGCCTTTTTAAATTCAGTTTTCTTCAGTTTTTACGTAATAAGCTTGTTCATATCCTTGCTATTGCGGTTATCCTTCTCCAGGTGTTTTGTGCTTTAGCAGCAGTAAAGTCAATTTTTTTACATCCCCTGACAGCGCTCTGTTATGTACTAAATTCTTTGGTAAATCCCTGCTTACTGCTCAGCATGTTTGTATAATCTAGTGTTGTACCTATAGATACAGTTCGTTTTTTCTGTTTTGTTAAATATCCATACATACTCCTTGGCCAACGCGACAACTCTGCGCTACCCTGTAAATGCAGTAATTTAACATTATTATCATTTGTAATTTTGTATGTGAGTTTTACGATGTTGTTTCTTTTTTATCCACTTCTTGTTCTTCAATTTGCTTTTGATTGTTGTTACTCTTATTACATGTGCTGTATTTAACTTTTCTTATAACTCTCTTAATGTACAAATTCCTGTTTGCTGTGTAGGTATTACATACATAAATTGCGCTCTCATTGGAGCGAACTATATGTACCTGCCTACGTATGTATGTAGAAATAATACTCATTTGAATACTTCAAGCAGAGTGCCCATATTATTTTAAAAATGAGATGCCTATGTACCTATATGGAAATAAACTTACCCAAAGCCGACTTTTTCTTCAAAGTAAGCTGACTTAGAAGGTGCTGAAAAAGATTTCACTGTTAAATTTCATTTGACACTTGGCATTGGCATCCCGGGAAGGACCATAAATCTTTCGGAGAACTATTCTCTTGAATACCCCAAGCGTCGTCTCCTCTTCTTTCGACACTGACCATGATTCCGAGCCGTACATCGGAACAGGCAGAGGGAGGAAATTACCTCTTAGTTGCCTATTCAGTTATATCTATATAGGTTGTTCACGACGAGCTTTAGCTTTTCCGGAATTTCAATTTTCCAGAATAATCTTCTTTTATCGTTATTGCTCTTTTCATTAGCGCTAACTTTACTTACCCAAAATGATCCAAAAATTACCCTAAAATAATACCAAATTATCCCAAAACGACCCCAAAAAGACCCTTAAATGTTCCCAAAATGATCCGAAATTTAACCCAAAACGACTCAAAAATGATCCCAAAATGACCATAAAATTATGCCAAAATGATTCCCAAATGACCCCAAAAACACCCTTAAATGTACCTAAAATGATCCGAAAATGACCCCAAAATTATCCAAAAATTACCCTAAAATAATCTCAAAATGATCCTAAAATACTCCCAAAACGACCCCAAAAATACCCTCAAATGTTCCCAAAATGACCCAAAAATGATCCCAAAATGCCTCCAAAATGATCAAAGAATTACCCCAAAATTGTCCCAAATTAATCCAAAATTAAACCAAAGTGAGCAATATCTCGGTCCATAATTTAATTTTTTTTTAGATAAGAGGCAACCCTGTACATGCCAAATTTCATCCAAATCGGTCAAGCTGGTGACAATCCTACTTGAAAATCAATCATATCTATATTCAAAATTTCATCCAAATCGCCGCTTGACCGAGATAGTCCGGATGTACAAATATACAAGTTTAGCTCGTTTAAAGTTATAAGATTATATGGGCTATTACATCTTATCACTTTTACTAAAAAAATAAGCTTTTACTTTTTGTAATGATTATTTCGTGCTTCTTCAGTTTCATCTCGAGGCATTTCTCTCTTTGTTCCTCTTTGCCTATACATTCGTTAACAAAAAAAAAATATTACGTATACGTCATGTCACTTTTATGAATATTTGATGTGACTTTTCGTCATTAAATCAATGGGGGCAAATATGAGTAAAAATCTCATTCTGGAATCAATACTAAATATTCCAAGCTTTCACTTTATTATAGTTAGAATGTGTAGCACACTTTAGCAAAGACACTTTTTGTTTATCCAAAGAGGCAGAATTTTCAAAAGTTGTTCATATTTGAAATTTTTTTATAAGGCTGCATTACTGAAATCTAAAAATTAGATATTCATAAAAATTAATATGTATTTTTCGCGGCAGAACTACTGTGGGTCGTTCGCAGGATCTTTTCTTAAGTTTTTCCAAATGCCAACTCTCAAAAACCTAAAATATTATTCCTAATTGGCGCAATCTGGACACTCTACCTCTCAAACAGCTTTAATGCACTTCACTTCCCACTTTTTTTGCTGTTGAATTTTCTACTGTTTTGCTCGCTGCACGCTCAAAAAGTGCATACTCTCATAAGAACACTTACTCTCTCTCTCTCACTGTATATTTTTTTTTCTATGTGGTAGTGTATCTGTGTTTCAGCAGTCAACTTGCTTTGCAATCGCACAATGCATTAAGTATCTGTGTGTATATATGCATGTGTGCCGCTCATTCATTTGTGTATTTTATTGCGGCATTTGCCTCATGTTTTTCTTCATGTACTACGCTCTTGTAGTAGTGGTTGCTGTTGTTGTTTGACACACTCGTTATTGCTACGAGCAGTGTATTACCATAGTAGCGCTGAACTGAACCTACCACCATCGCCAACCTCATCACCACCACCACCACCATCGCCAACCTCATCACCACCACCACCACCACTGCCATCTTCATTACCAACACTACCACCACCACCTTTAAACAACAACAAATACAAGCGCTCTACATGCAATCAGGCAAGCAGTCAGTCAGCCATCTAGCGTAGCTATCACCATTATCGTTGCTTGGCTTGTTCTACTCAATACTGGCTGTTTCGTTTTTGTTGTTGTTGTTGTTTTTATTCTTATTGTTGTTGGGGATGTACATCGTGTACGTTGTTGATGTTGATGTCGATGTCGTAGTTCGGTACACAATGCCTGGCGTGTATTATTGTTCTTGTTGTTGTTGTTGTTCGTCATCATCATCGTCGTGTTGTCGTGTTGTAATTCCCATTTGTTGTACAACTTTGTAGTTGCTCATGTTGAAAATTCATGTTAGTCTACTTTTGACTGTTACGCAGATTGTTTGCATGGTCATACCGTGTCGCTCGCTCGCTCGTCTGTTCGTGCGTATTTTTGGATTCATTCATTCATCGTTCGCGACGGCTGTTTCATTCGAAATGTCAGTTGGTTAGTGCATACATACAAACATAAGTTGTGGATTGATATGATAGTCCATCTACACTAGAGATTAGTCAATTGGTAGTGCACCCGCCCGCCGTCGTCAATCAGTGTTGTGTCTGTCAGCAGATACCGCGATTTAGATTTGAAACTGTTTCGCGTTCGCACGGAACAATTTGAAGAGAAAGTGTAGTATCGAAATTAAAAAAAAATTAAAAATTTAAGCAAGTGCATGATTAAAATAAAAATATTATTAAGAATTAAAAAAAAAATAACATTTTACAAAAAAACATAAAAAAATTAAAAAAAAACACGACTTTTGTGCAAAGAAACCGAAAAACGCACGTGTGCCACACAATTTATAAGCGATTTGCGACGGCAAAAGTGCATCAAGTGCAGAAAGTTGAAGTATAATAAAAAGCGCCGGTAAACTAGAAGCTTTTGATAAGCGTTAAGTGCAATTATTGCTCCAAAAAAAAAAAAATTGAAATTAATTTAAAGTTTAAAAATATAAAACTAAAAAAATAATTAAAAGTAATTTTAGTTGCTGTTAGAAAAAACAAAAGCTACGAATTGAGCTCAAAACTAGGGCAAGCAAAAATTGCTAACTAAGCAGTTTTATGCCGTCGCTTGCTTCCAAAGAAAAAAACACATTTTTAATCAGTTTAATTTATATTTATTAATTTCGCCGAATCATAACATTAAATGACAGTGCACAGTAATGACAGTGGTGTGTGTTTAGTAATGGTGCGTATATTTGTTAATACCTAGCTTTTAAAATAGGTACCGCCTAAGATTTTGGGATATTCCAAGATCCATTATCACAACAATTTTTTGACTGCAAAATTAAAAAAAAACTTAACCCTATATTCTGGATGGCCGTGACTGACAATTGCCATAGCTGGCCATAGCTATGTTTTCACTTTCCTATTATAAATTATAGGAAAATTTGAAAAAAAAACTATATCAATTAGCAGTCATTGCTAGCCAGAATAAAGGGTTAATTTATTTTTATAATGACAATCACAATAAAATCGAGTTTTATAAAAATTAATATTTGCCGTTGGTAACAAGGACCTAACCCAACCTAAACAAGCTACCAAAAAATAATGAAAAGCGAAAGTTAAAAGACACTTTGTAGTAGATACCGTACATCGATCACTCATCCGCCACCAGCGTCACCCCCTAACTATCCGAAATGAAACCGGCTGAGAACTGGCGAAGGCGAATTTACTTTAGCCCATATCCACGCAGTGCCAAATTTCATCGCTTTACCGTAATCAGTTTAAAAGTTACGACCAGTCGAATTTTCAAAAATGCTTCCCGAAAAAGGGGGCGTGGTTATCATCCGATTTCGCTTATTTTTAACAGCAACCAACCTTGGCCAGAAAGTAACATGTGTATCAAATTTCATGCTGTAAAATTTTACTCAAGTTATGTCAATTTAGTGATTTTCGAAATTTTCCATATCGAAACAGGAGGCGTGGTTATCATCCGATTTCGCATATTTTTACCTTGGTCAGAAAGTAACCTGTATAAAAAATTTCATGCAAATATCCAATTTTTACTCAAGTTATGTCAATTTTTGTGATTTTCGATATCTAAAAAGGGGGCGTGATGATCATCCGATTTCGCCCATTTTCAACAGCAATCTACTTTAGTCAAAAAGTAACCTGTATACCCAATTTCATGCATATATCTATTTTTGCAACTACCTATCTCTTTACAAACCGCCCCTTAGAGACAAAACCGGGGGTGGCGCGAAAAATCTGACTTCCGATAGGGATTCAACACACCTAAAGTTCCAGTAAGCGTGTGAGTTTAGTATTTTTTGGTTTATTTGGTTTTCGATATCCTAATCCTAATATTAATAAGTAAAATAAAACGACTTTCTTTAAGATGGAGAAACCCTTGTAGACATGGGATTTGTTATGGGACTCTGAGTCAAGTGTTAAGGTTAACGAAATTAAGGACGAGGGAATGTATTTTGATAGTTAATAGATGAAATTTTAATTAAGTTAATACTACACAGTAACAAGAAAGGTCTAACTTTAATACCATTTTGGTGTTTATATATAAAAACGCCGAAAATTATTAAATTAATACCATATTCGGTCTAATTAAGAGAGAGAGAGGAATTCAGTCGAAGATTCTCTCAGGCAAAAAAAAAAAATTTACACAGTTTTATTATATTGCCTTCACCGAGTGTCGAACTCACAATTTATTGAATGCTGAACGGAGATGTCTACTATCAAGCCATCGAGTACTTATGCTTGCCAGCGTCAAATTGGAGCTTTGTTCTAAATGATAGCGACGAACCGCGTGCTCTGCAGAACAATCCACCGGACTTAATTTAATGCTAAAAAGTAATTAATTTAATACTTTCCGGCTTTGTTTTTAAACAAATAGTACCTAAAACATTATAATGAGAGAGGGCGCTATAGAGAGAGCGCTTTAGTATTATTTTGGTATTATTTTAAAACTATTTGGAATTAAAAATTTTTCAGAGTCTTAAATTAATACTTTTTAGTATTAAAACTCAAATTTAATTCCAAAAAGGCTTAATTTCAATAGCGACTGGTATTAAAAGTAATATTTCATTTTTTACTGTGTAGTACCCTTGGATCATTTGTCTTCGCCATAGGTCGGTCAATTTGCTAATTTTTCAGATCCTTACACTGACCAAATAGATTGTCCATCTCTGCTTCAGCTACTAATCAATTTTAATATGACCGACGGAAATTTTCGAAGTTTTAAAGTTTTTCGTGTCGGGATTCAATGAACCGTTTATGGTGCTAAATCTCCCTTGAGTATAACAGAAGTTGGACTTAACCTTAATCGGCACTACTACTACTACAGTTTAATTCAACTAATTGTTAAATGAACTTTTTCTCAAGTGTCTGCCCACTGGATTTTATCAGGTGAACGTGCACCAGAGAAGGCCTAAGTGGGTGTGTCGGTCAACAAGGTTATGGTCAAAGACTTTTGAATGCACACGGCTTTATACATTTACCGGCGAATAGAGTTAGACCACTCCGATTATTTGATGGCTTTCAAGCCTAAAGAAATAGTTAGGTGGTAGGAGATTCGAGTCAAATAAGCAGCTCATCTCTGAACAAAGACTTATTTCGAGTGACTTAATAAATCTTATTATTTTTAACAAAAAAGGAAATTTTGTGAAAAAAGTTATTTCATCAAAAAGTAACCTAATTTTCAAACCGTCCTCGTAATGGAAATATGTATATGTATTACCATATCCCGTCGGTCTCAGTCTCTCCATCTCACTTAACTCTAAAGTCTATATGGGTATGTAAAATTCTAACTCAAAATTTTGTAAAAGCTAAACATTTTTATTCAAATTTTTAAATATCGAAATTCGGCCGCAATACCACATGAGACATTTGAAAAGAGTTTAGCGGTATCGATTAAGCCTGGGAACTTCGCTATCTATAGCAGAGAAAAGCACTACAGTGTCGTGGCGTGCTCAGGGATTGGGTGATAGACCTAATTAAAAATTTACAAATAAAGTAATTCCTACCCATAAGTTTTAAGATTGCTATAGGAACTTCGACTAGCTCAAATCTCCTGTGAAGCGTGTGAAAAGGTTTCAATAAAGTTTTTCAGCTTACCTTATATGCCATTATCGACTATTTCTTTTATGACAAGGTAATAATTTAATACTCTAATCTCCGGCGGAACTTTTATTTTTGTCCGCTAAACTTGAACCATAATATTCCGCTTAAGAATCACTTTAGATTCGCTTATGCTTTCAAATACTGTAGGGGGGGGATTTATAAATAAATAAATATACACATGTATGTGAATGTGAAATAAATAAATTTCTTATCACTTTCACATTTGAGTAAACTTTTGTCATCATCACCTCTCTTCAAAATTTGTCAAAAATCTATTTTTGGACTCAATTGACCTTACAATTGAAAAAATGAAGATGTTTACTAAATTCACCGAGTGCGTAGACACGATTATCAACAATATTCTAATTTAAATTAATGTTTAGCTAATTTAAGACTTGTTATTTTGCGAATTTGATAATGAAACAATAATATTAGAGCGTTGTTGCACTGTGGGGCTGAAAACAATAATACCTATAGGAGCAGTGGGCTTGTTCGAGGCTTAAATCACTGCCGCAGTACTGCCAAAGAAGCATGATTTTATTCCTAAACTTAAGATGAGATAAGGTGTTCTTGAACGAATTTGGGGATATGAGAATAGGTTTTAAACTATATTTCATATCCCTAGGTGATTAGGGTCTTTAAACCAGGGCCCGGCAGATGAATTTCTACTGTGAATTGTTATTTGTTTTATCTCCGTCGCTCACTCGCAAGCACCAAATCAACATCATATGTTGTTGAGTCGTTGCTTGTCAGTGAGCGACTAGGCATAACGAAAGACGTCCATTGATTGGTCAGTGCGATCATAGCGCTCTCACAAGCGCACCAATAATTTCATTGGTTCTCAGATTTACGGACAATTGTCCCACTATATGCCGGGGCTTGCTTTAAACCCAATGTGGACCAGCTGTGACCCTGGAAGGAATTTTGGAGATATGGGTATCAAATGAAAGGTGTTGATAAGAGTTTTAAGGGGAATTTGTTTCTAGACCCATGTAGGAACCATTTTCCGAGTTATCAACCAAAATGTGGACCAGATGTGGCCGCAGAAAATGTTTGGACAATATGGGTGACAAATGAAAGGTGTTGATCATTGTTTTAACAGGGTGTGGTTCTTAGTTCGATGCGAGCCGGGTTCCGAGATATTCGCCTAATGTGGAACACATGTGACCCTGGACGTTTTCGAGATATTGACCAAATGTTCTTTACAAAATGTTTTTTAGGAAAACTTAGCTTTTCATGCTGAATATCTCTAAAAGGATTCATGGCTAAAAGGGTTCATGAGGAGATATACGCATCACTCTTATACACAAAAAAAATTTGAGTTATGGAAAAAGGGGGCACGGAAACCCCATTACATATTTAATTTTTAAGCTTAATTCATACAAAAGGGTTCATGGCAGCGACTTGAAAAGTGGTGTAGATGCAAACGATATCAATACAATTCGCAGAAAAATAGGTTGGAGTTATCGCAAAATAGGCGTGGCAGCTCTAGTACAAACTTAATGCTTTAAGCTTAATATCTCTATGTGGGCGAAAAGGTGGGACCATTAAAATTGGTCGAAGGTGAAAAAAGATGACGTTGCACCTTCCATACAAAATTAATTTTTTCGAATAAAGAAAATATGCCCCCGGGAATTTTGGAAATTAATGCAACAAAAATCTATTTTGTGCAGAACGAAGTGCGGGTCAGCTAGTATGTATATATTTTCAAATAGGTTAATCTTCCATTCTTGCGTCGATATGTAGAATAGCTTTTCCAAACAAATTCATTTGAAAAATATTACAAACAATTTCTTCTGCAAATAATTATTTATGTACCTATATAAAAACATTTTATTATAAATAAACAAATGTGTAAACTTTTCGTTGTTAATAACAAATGTCGAATGTTGTAAAATAACAGTAAACCGATAAGTGCATATAAATTTTAAAGTGCCATCAACAAAAAATACAGACATCACACTATTTACATAATTTTTGAAGCGTGTGTGACATTAATGGTAGCCAACTTTAATTTCAAGAAAGTACCCAACAAGCAAAGAAAACTTAAATTCCATTTTTAAAATGTTGTTCAATGGTAGAATTATAAAAACTTGTTAGCAAATGTGGAAAATAAAATGCTTTCAGATGAAAAATGTTGGCAACAGTTTTTTTGTGAAGTTGAATCATTTATAAAAATTAATTTTGCGCGTTTATAAACAGTTTTCTTTAAATCTTCCAATAAATCAATACTGAAAACGTTTTTATATCGAAAGTTTATTTTAATTTATATTTATAAAACATTCTCAAAAATGCTTATTGGGTTAGCACGTTTCGCAAGCGTTTGTGGGCCTTCATGCGTTTGCCGTTGTTCTTGCCTTGATGGCACTTATTGACGTTAATAAGCATTTTTGTTTGTTTTAAAGTTGACTTGTTTCAAGTGACAACTAAAAGTGTTTGATTTGTTATTATTTGTAATATTACAGCTCATGTTTTCAAATGATATTTATTTACTTATTTGTTGTGCAGTATGCGCTTTTATTTACTCAATCAACGATATCTTTTTATATGTATGCACTTATGGGTATATTTCTGTACATATCTATGTATCGATGCTTGTATATATGCCGTGTCTTTAAGTGAAAATATTGTGTGTGCCGAAACAGAGCGTTACGTGATCTTTTCTAGCCAATAATAGTCGATAGAAGCATGAGCGTAGACGGTGGGATGTGGGATTTGAGGCTAGCGTCCCACCTCCTTACTCAAGTAATTAAAAATTTATTGTCTGAAACCTCGATTCTATGAGATCTATACACTCAGAAGGAAGAAACTACCTAAATTTTTTATAAATTTAAGAAAATTGTCATCAAGTGAGAACCAAGAAAAGAAAATTATTTCGCTTTACTCAGATCATTTCGATGGTCAAGAATAATTCCAATTTTTTACTTATTTTAAAGGAAATGTTTCTTATGTTTGCTAAGTTGGAGCTGCTGAGGGCGATAAAAAAACCATATACAGATTTCCTGACGAAGACGTGAAAGCGTTGAGACGCGTAGAAGCAGCTCCAACCCAGCAAACATAATTATTAGAACTTGGCCCAATAACTTACATAGAAATGTTTCTTAGTTTCGTTTTTTTTTAATAAACGATTTAAATGTTATGAAAAAGTGTTCCTAATCTGGGGTTAAAGCAGTTATCTAAAAAAAATTGTGAAGTGTATGGAAAAATAAAAAATAATATTATAAAAAACTACTTAGACAATGAGTAATCTTACTTGCCGCCCCCTTGTCTACGCTCATGATTAGAACTTATATCGTTGATATTAAAAAAGTTGATATCAAGTAAAAGAAATGGAAAATAAATAAAATCAAAATTAAATACAAATAATTTTACAAATCATGGCGAGCAATCAGCCTGATTGTGATTGCTTTGAATCTGCCGCTCCAGTTTGAAGTCTGCTTGAAGAGCTGCTGCCACCATTACGTTATCGGCTAGTGTTTTCTTTGACATGGTCTTCAATGTCGCCTTAATCAATATGAGCAACGTTACATACATATCTACTTATACCCAACAAACATATCGCACACTCAATCAAAAAGAGTCACAACTGAAAATCGGAGTAACTTTCAGTTAAACGCTTCTGGATCGCACAAAAGTAATTTGATTTTTGAAAACTTGGCATCACTGTGCTCTTTAAAGAGTAACGATAATAGTCAAAAAAAAAAAAAGTTGTATGTACTGGCTGTACTACTTTTTATTAGACAATCTTTGTCAAGAAAGCGACCTAAAAAATCTTGAGTTGTGACGGTTTTTGATTTAGGGTGCGATATGAGCGTCTAGAACATAGACGGGGAATTACTTTCCTGTGAGGAAAATACTAATGCGTTAACTTAGCACACATAATAGTTTTTATGTAAAATCATTGGGTCATCATTTCCAACGCCTTATCTGTCAAAAAAGGTGACGCTAACTTAAGTATCTACTTTATCTCGACTATGACTATTAGAGCGTCTCTGGCATACAGGCAAAAAAAAGTCAGCCGTACCTCCCGTCATACGAAGTGTTTTTGAAAAACATTTACATTTACAATTACATTTTTCTTCAAATCTTTGACATTTGTTGTCGGATTTTAAAGTTTGTTTCACCACTATCGCTCAGGTCATTTTCACATAAAGCTCATGTT
The DNA here is from genome assembly GCA_964058755.1 of Campiglossa producta. Classification (NCBI taxonomy): domain Eukaryota; kingdom Metazoa; phylum Arthropoda; class Insecta; order Diptera; family Tephritidae; genus Campiglossa; species Campiglossa producta. Next base: position 6,120,249 of record CAXKVI010000002.1, on the reverse strand, counting down.
GAATAACTTCACTTCGAGTTAAATTAACACGACGTCCTGTTGAAACAATCTGTCTCGTTATCTCATGTTTATTGAAAAGGATATTTCTTGTTAGGTATTTTGACATGATTCATATTGAAAAACAAAGTGCAAAATTATTCTGTATGAGTGAGCACTCTCATCGTGCCGACAACTGGTCTGGAACAGCCTACGGATTTTTTAGTATGGTCGAATTTTGTAATTAAAAAAAAGAACCTACAGCTTTTTACCGACTGAGAAGCTTTTCATGGCAGACATACATTCGGAGAGTTTGCCAAACCACTGCCGAGGGCCGACCCCGTTTAGAATACTTGGTGTGGCAGGCCGAGCACACTACCGCTACATCAAGCAGCCTCTTTGGTTCAAAGCAGGGTTGGGTCACAAAAAATTATTCAGAGGTGATCCCAAAACAGTTTCGAAATGATCCCGAAAATGACAAGCTTAACCAATAAAGTTTGAGTGGTGTTTTCCTTACGTTCCAATCACCTAAAATTGGGCTTGGCTATCAAACGAGTTTTCTCATTGTCATACGGCTATCAAAAATTTTAATATGTACCTACCGAACTTTTTTTTGATATTTTTAAGTTTAATTTATGATTAGTGTTAGTTGTTGGTGGTATCACAACGGGCCTTAGAAAACTGGCCTAAGTGTGGTCTTGCGGCAGCCAGCTGAAAGCTATCAAATTTAAACAAAATGTCTGAAAATATGCTCAGGGCAGGGGCGGATCTACGGAGTGGGTTTCCAGGTTCAAACCCTTAGTAAAAATTAAACAAAAAATATAGTAGAAATTAAGCAAAAAATACAGTAAAAAATACCTGAAAAATACAGTAAAAGTAAAAATTACACAAAAAATATAATAAGTAACGCGAAAAAATAAAGTAAATATTACAAAAACATATAATAAAAACTACCAAAAAATATAGTAAAATTTACGCAAAAAACATAGTAAAAATTACACAAAAAGTAGTAAAATTTACACAAAAAATAGTAAAATTTACACAAAATTTTAAAAAATTTCACATTGAAAGTATAGCTAAAATTACACAAAAATTTGGGTAAAAATAATAAAAAATATAGTAAAAATTACAAAAACATATAGAAAAAACGACCCAAAAATTATAGTAAAAATTATGCAAAAAATATAGTAAAAATTACACAGAAAAAAATTTAATTTACACAAAAAATGTAGTAAAATTTATATTAAAAATATAGCAAAAATTATGATAAAAAAACGCAAAATATTTAGTAATAAATCGCCCAAAAATGTAGTAAAAATTACACAAAAAGACAGTCAAATTAGCACAAAAATAATGTAAAAATTACGCAACAAATTTAGTAAAAAATTACCCAAAAATATTGTAAAAATTTTGCAAAAAATATAGTAAAAATTACACAAAAAGACAGTCAAATTAGCACAAAAAATGAAGTAAAAATTACACCAAAAATATGCTAAAAATTACCAAAAAAAAATACAGGAAAAATGACACAAAGAAATAGTAAAACTGCCAGCAAACTTCCGTTTCACATTTTTGCGTTTTCGTAGTACACATTCGGTAACTTTTTAAACGATTTACATAAGTTATACCTTGGATCTGAAATTGCCCTACTAAAAAATGTAGATATTGAAAACAAGCATAAAAGGCCAGCTTTAAAGAAACTGTGTATGAAAAATGTCCACGAAATTAAAAAAAAAATTAGGCCTCCTTCCCAAAATTCTGGATCCGCCACTGGCTCAGGGTATGATTTTCGAGGCCGGATGATCAGACGGACATGGATAATAAAAAATAAAAAAATTACCATACTCTGTCAGTAAAACTAAAAAAAAAAAAATAAATAGTTAAAACCAAATAAAATTAAAAAAGTAAAGTAGAGAAAAGAAACAAATAAAAAAATAAAAAAAATAAAAATAAAAAATAAAATAAAATAAAATAAAAATAAAATAAAAAAATTAAAAAAAAAAAATTAATAAAAAAAATAAAATAAAATAAAAATAGAAGAAAATAAAATAAAATAAAATTAAATAAAATTAAAAAAAAAAATTAAATAAAATATAATAAAATAAAATTAAATATAATAAACAAAAATAAAATTCAATAAAATTAAATAAAGTACTGCTCAGCTGAGTATAAAACGTTAAAATTGTGCAACAAAACTAAAGAATTCATTTAAACGAACCCAGAAAAGCTGTCAACGAAAACAGCTGCCGCAGCAATAGTAAATAGCTCAACACAGAGATGCATAGATAAAAGCGATAAGTTGGCAAAGAATGTCATGTTACATGCCGTAACTACATAAGAATAATGAAAATTACATTCACGTTTAGGTAAACATATGTATGTATGTAGGTATGTAGAGCGCTACTTACATTGAACATCTTTAAAAAATGCAACACATTTTAATCAATTCAACGGCGACGAAATGGTGACGGCAACACAACTGATTCGAGTGATAAAAAAGTATTTGTTGATGTGGCGCATGTAGTGCGAGCGTGCACTGCCAAGCCCAAGTGTGGGCAAGCGGGTTAACGGAGAAGAGGCGCTATCAAGCAGCAGCCAACATTTGTACTTGAACGCCTGAATGCTGTCTACGCCCACTTTAGTGGTGTATTTGTGTCGACTATTTCGGGGCTTGGGGTGTATTGATAGTTAGTGTACTAGAATTGCCAGACGACATACATACATTCACACAAACCTAAAAACATACAAGCTATCAAAACAGTAGCGCATGTTTTTCGCCATGTCAATAGCGAATACCTTGTTGCACACAAACCTATCTATCTACTGATTGTGGCACAACAACAATGTGTCAGCAGCTGTTGTACAACATGAAAGTTGTAATTAAAAATCAATTTGAATTGCAATGCCAAGAAGTAAAAAAAAAATAAATTGGAATAAAAAAACGAAGAAGAAATGAGAATTAAAAAAAAAAATAAAAAAAATTTGCACTAACGTTGTGAAGCCTTACAGCAACAACAAGTTCGATGCAACAATAATAAAGTCATTGAATTGCCTTTATAATTTCTCACACAAAGTCATTAAAATTAAATGCAAACGCGCAGAAAAAGTTGGCTAGAATTTAATTGAAAATGTGGCACTAAAGTTGACATTTATGTGCACATACAGTACATATGTATATTATATACATATCTATCTATAGGTATCTAGATATGTTTTGTAGCTTTACATTCGCTTTGGCGCGCCAGTGGCACGTTTTGATCCACTGTGGCGTCGGTGATTTATTGCGGCTCGATTACTGAAATGACACTTTCCTTTGATTGCATGTCGCATATTTTTTTTGCTCTCTTTCTTCTGTATATAACCATGCGTGTGTTTGCAGTAAAAATTGCAGCTAACTTGAAAAAATATGCAGTGAATATTTGTTAATTAGCTTTAATTGATGTTAATTTGAATTTACTTTACCAATTTTGTAAACAAATAAAAATTGTAAAAAGTCAGTGATGATAGTGGATTTTGGGATTTTTTTCCACCGTATGCAAACTAACTTAAGGGCCTCATTCGCTATATAAGTAGGTACCTGTTCCTAAAATATGTAGACAAATCGTCAGAAATCATGAATTCATTCATAAATTGGAAAATAATTTTCTTAGAAGCAATGAGTTTTTTCTTTTATTCTAAGAAATATCAGCTTGAACTTCTATCAATCTTTTTTCTTAAAAAACATATACGTTTTTTGGTTCAGTGTAAAGATATTGGGTGTGCTAATCCGAATCTGAAGTCAAATCATCCTAGGTTTTCTCGCCAGAGGTTTTTTGTACAGAGATCGGTAGTTGTAATAATTTAACGGGTTCAAGGAACCCTAATTTAATTTTGATTTGCAAAAAAATTATTTAAAAAAATTAAAAAAAAAAATATTTAAAATAATTAAAAAAAAGGTTTACCACTACCGATCTCGAAGTAATTCCCCCACCCACTAAACAGTTATTTTCGACGTTTTTCCGACGTTTTTACGTTGCGTCGACAGATTTATTTTCGTAGTTACTAAGAATTTTCTATGAGCTGGCTGAAGCGACCTCGTTACGAATTTTTCGAAAAAAAAAATGGTGTTGCAGAAAAAAAATTTTAAATTTGAAAACGTTTCGGCAGGTATCGAATCGATGCGCCTGCTTAGTTGTACTCAAATGCTATCTACTCAGCTGCAGAGTACAATGAAATTCTATTCTCTTTTTTTTCGAATAAACACAACTCTGTTACTCAGTAAAAAATGAAAGACTACTTTTTTTAAATTTAATACCAAATAGTATTATTTTAAGACCCTGAAAAAGTTTGGAAATTATATTTGGACTAATGGTTTTAAAATAATACCAAAATAATGCTAAATCGCGATCTCTCTCTCTCAATTTTGGCAATTAAATTAGTCCAAATGGTCTTAAAATAATACCAAAATAACTCTTTCTCTCAATTAAACGGAAAATGGTATTAATTTGATATTTTTTGGGCTTTGTTTTATATAGACACCAAATTGGTATTAAATTAAGACTCTTCTTTTTACTGTGTACAATTTTTTCCTAACAATGACTTTAAAAATTTTTGAAGTATGTAAAGTCGAAAGACTTTCGAGTTCTTAATGAAAAGTCTAATATCCTACTATTTCGGGGTCCTTGGTGTGGTGGGCATTTACCACAATTTTGTATAAACTTTCCAGAAATTCGTTAGTTGAATTTTTTTCATACCAAGAAAAAATTTAATTTCAAAGCGGGTAACCTTTCTCATAAAATTAGTAGGTCATATTTGGAGAAAATCATTTTTCGACACAAAAAAAAAGCAAATTAAATTTGTATTTTATGAATCACCCTATTATACATAGTGCACCCAATCCACATGTTCAGCAATAAAACGTCTTTTGGAGCCTATTCTTTAGCTTACTTCTCCTTTATACTCGATTTTCAAGCACTAAAGCAAGTCAAGCCAGTTCGATTTTGTAGCTCACTGCACTTCAACTCAGCTAGATAATGTTCTACTCTTTTACTTTATCGGCATTTATACGTTTGTTGTCATTGCTGCTGTCTTGTTGTTATTGTTGTAAACTTCGATACTTGTAATTTAAATCAGTATTGTCAATCTATTACATGATTTGTCGGCATAGCGGCAAATGGCTTTGAACGTCTACACGCTCTTGAGTATCCAACGGGTATTTGTTTATTTAAAGCGTTGATTTGTTGGCTCAAAAGTGACAACTTAACAAATAACTGCAACCAGGCGCAAGAAGGAAATCGGTAGATACATAGATAAAAAAAATGAAAAAAAAAATTGTTGGCGCTGCTTAAGAATTGAATCGGTTGTGCTTATCAGCGCGCGTCCCGTGCCAGGTTTACAACTGATAACAGTACATGCATTTTTAATTAAATTTTTGTATTTGTATTTACATAAGTATTGCAAAGATAGGCCTAGTAGAGTCATATAAATTCTACCACTTATCCATTCTCCTACTGCAGACTGCTTTTTTACTTTAATTAAACTTCACTCATCTTTTTTTTCTCTTGCAGAACGCCGTTTCAACTCGACCGACTGCATCGCCCAAAACCGCCAACGCCCAACCCATCGCACCCATCCAACAACACCCCACTAACCTCAGCACCAACGCCGCACACAGTGTCGCCGCTGCTAACGCGCCGCAACCTACACTTACCGCATCGGTTGCGTCCGCTGTCGCAGCAGCTGCCGCCGCCGCTGCAGCCGCAGCAGGCGCTGTAACAACTACAAACCACAACAACAACACATACGCGCATAGTAGCACAGCGCCAACAAAAGGCGTGAACACAACTACAGCAGCAACGTCGCTCACAATCACCTCAGCCGCCGCCGCCGCCGCTGCCGCAGCAGCTGCAGCCGCTCAACAGCAACACAACAACAATAAACATCCAATGGCTGTCACATCGTCAGTGCCGCCGGGCGCGCGCTCCATATCACCATGTTCAGCAGCTGCCACACCTTATGGCAGCAGTAGTATACCGGGTGGTGCTAGTCTCAGCGCAAGTGGGCCGGGTAGTGGTGTAACCGTATCAGTGATAGGGCCGCCAGGTAGTGGACCGCCAGGTCTGCCACCAGGTATGGCGGGCGGTCCACCGGGTGGACCAGGTGGTGTGCCGCCACCGCCGGGTACACCAGGCTCAAATCGTTGCTGTGATACCGGACGCACAATATACACAGATCCCGTTAGTGGGCAAACGCTCTGCTCGTGTCAATATGATATACTTAGTTATCAGCGTTTGGCAGCCGCAGGCGGTCTGGTGGCAGGACCGGGTGGTGTGCCGATGAGCGTTTACCCGGAGGGTATGTCTGCGTATTTGTCGGGCATAGGCGCCGATCAGCCGTCATTTTATGCGAATCCGGTAAGTGAAATTGAAAAAAATTAATTTTTAAAAATTTTAATGCAAAATTAAATTTAAAAAATAAAAATGAAAGGAAATGAAATATATAAAAAAAAGTTAAATAAAATAACAAAAAAAAAAAAAATTAAATTAAAAAAAAGATAAAGTAAAAAAATAAAATAAAAAAAAAATAAAATAAGATAAAAAAAATAAATAAATAAATAAAAAATGAAATAAAACACGAGCTTTGAAAATTTTGTGGGCTTTTGACCAGTCGAATAATTTTTATCAAATTATTCTTTTGGGTTTTGGCTAAAACAAGGTGAAAAATGCTACAAGCAATACCAACTACGGTGATTGCAATTTCGATCTTGTTGAAGTATCTTGTCAAACCGCTTTGCATTGCTGCTTAGAAATCTTTCATCACGCAAAAATTTAAAAAGAAATATGTAAAGAAAAAAATAAAATTGAACAAGTGAAATAAAATAAAATAAAACAAAATAAATTAAAATAATCTAAGATAAAAAAATATAAAAAATATAAAAAAATAAAAAAAAAAAATATATAAAATAAAAAATTTTAAAAAATAAAATAAAATAAAATAAAATAAAAAAATATAATTAGAATAAAATAAATAATATAAAATAAAATGAAATAAAAATTAAAATAAAATACCCATCCTATTCATAGTAGATATGTCAGCTCTAATCCAAAGCGTTTACTACCTTCACTACATTTGCAAAAATAATCAGCATTGTTATTATCATAGCACATTTGATGTCATATTTTAATGCGCTCGCTGTCTCTGACAAATGTGAGCTAACAAGAAAATGTAAAAAATAAAAACCCAACATTAAGCCGCTACCGACAACAATAGCCACCTACCACAACAATACTAATGTCATCTATTTGTTTGCGAGTATTTTTTTCTGCGCCACAACGCTGAGGGTGGTCGCAGCGCTGCAACGAATCTTTGTCTGTCTCGCACAGCTTTGTTGCAGTCAAGCAACGCTCCTTGACCTCTCTATCTGGGCTCAGCGATATTTTATGCACTTTAAAGACTGCATTTTTTGCAGTAGGATTCTTTAGCATTTTGTGCATCAACTTTGTGCAACAACGACCTTTTGTGGCATGCAACGCCAACGCTACAACATTTGTTTTGTTCGTCACAATAACACTGCAATTGGTCATATAAAAAAGTTTGTGTCAATTTGTATTGTGAGTGTGTTTTGCTGTTGTTGCTAATACCCAGCGCCCAGTGTGGCCAACAACATTGTCATGTGGCATACACGTTTTGTGTTGACATTTGTGCCATCTTATTATGTCTTGCCAAAATCGCATTTAATGCGTACATTGACTTCCCGTCGCCCACAATTCAAATTAATTTTTAAAATCTATTTTCGGGGATTTTCGATATTTGGAAAAATGTCTTTGCATGAATTCTTTGTTTTCGAAAATGTTTCTGAAATTATATCTAAATAAGAGGAATTGATCATAATTTGTGTACTGTCAGTAAAATTTATTCTTTTCTTTTGTCCATGAGTTAGTTGAACTCTAGATCAGAATTCGGCAAAAAGAAATATTTATATTATTTTTCCGTAATATTCTACAAAAATGTATTGAATAAATACCTAAACGACGTTGCTTCGAGATATCTTGGCCCAAGAGCTACCTACCAGCCGTTGACATGAACAAGCAAAAAAGTATCTCAATTCACAATTTATTAACCTAAAGTAAAATGCCCAAACACAAACGTCACAACAAGCTACCAATGAAGCAAGTTTCAATGGAATCAGCAACGAACAACAACAATCCTTCATCACCCACAATCAAAAATCGAAAAAAAAATTTAATAAAACAACCAAAATTCAATTCACCGCACACAAAATGAAAACGCTCGTAAACATTAAAATTAATGTCAATTTTGCATGTTTTGGCATATTTCGTTTGGATTTAAGTCAAAATGTGGGTACCTTCTTTACATATTTGTGGCTGATCAGTTCATTGGTTGAACGTTGCTGTTGTTGCTCTTAATAAATATAGCTGTGGCGCGTTTCTTTTGCTGTTGTATAGCTTCAACATTGTTTTTAAAGTGTTTTCTTATGGTTACTTCTCTCCGTTTTCAGACGTCTCAAGTTGCTTCCTTCATTAGGTACAAATATATTGTGAACAACTCGTTTAGCCTGATGAATTTATGGATCAATTTAATTTAAAAGGAAATTAGAGATCGTTAGTAATCCAAGCGCAGTTAAATAAATTTATTTATTTATTATTGTAGTATATCGTTTCTGAGCATTGTTAGATTAACATTTTTTTAACGCCCTATCTCAGAACTTATTCGCCACTCACTATTTATTTTCAATAACTCCCTTTTTCAAATTTTTTTTTTGTGAAAATCGTGAAGAGTCTTGATATTAATATGTCATACAATCTTTCCATCGATACCTGTTTTTTGTTCTCCTTGATTTAAACCGTACTGATTATTGTTGTTGTTATATTGTTGTTATTGTCGTATATTTCTCTTTGACTTAACAATGGTAGCAAACTTGTTATTTATGTCACTAACGAGCTGGTCATAAAATATATATTCTGATTGTTATTTGGTGCTTTGCATTGTCTTCTTTTGTCCCAATTCAAACAATATTCTTTTAATTTTAAAACCATCAAATTTTTATGGGTCTAACTACTTAATGATATCAACGGCGTATTATGCAAGAAACATTAGCATATTTTAAAAATCAATCATGTTCACATTTAGGAGCAAGTTATTAAGTAATAAAATTGTATATTTGGAATGTTTAAACTAAGTATACAGGTCTAAAAAAAGTTATAAAAAAATAAATTAAGCTTAAATGAATTACAATAAAATATTATAAATGATATAAACGAAAAAAAAAAAATTAAAATAACAAAGTAAAAAAAAAAATAAAAAAAAATAAAATAAAATATATTTAAATATATAAAAATAAAAAAAAAAATAATTTAATAAACAAAAAGAAAAAAAAAACAAAAAAAAAATAAATAGAAAAAGATCAATAATTAAATAAAATTAAACAAAAAAAAATTTTAAATTACAAAAAAAAAAAAAAATAAAAAAATTTATAAAATCAAAAAATATATTAAAAAAAACCAAATAAATAGCATAAAAACATGAAATGAAGAGTCATATAACATAAAAAAAATAAAAAATAAAAATAAAAAACAATAAATTGATAAACCAAAAAAAAAAAATAAATAAAAAAATTTAATATTAATTATTAAAAACAAAAAATATATTAAAAAATAAACAAATAAATAGGATACTAAAAAATTAAAGAAGAATCAAATAACATAAAAAAAAATAAAAAAAAAATAAATAAATAAATAAAAAAAAATAAAGAAAATAAATAAATAAAAAAAATAAAAAAAAAATAAATAAAGAAACAAAAAAAAAACAAATAATAAAAAAATTAAAAAAAAACAAATTAAAAAATAAAAAAAAATTAAAGATTAATAAAAACAAAAAATATACATATCAAAATAATAAAAAAATAAATAAAAAAAATCAAGAAAAATAAATAAATAAATAAATAAAATAAATAAAAAAACCAAAAAAAAACAAAATAAAAAAATAA
>CAXKVI010000002.1:6012788-6105288 GCA_964058755.1 Campiglossa producta | reverse complement strand
ACTCACATAAGTTTCGTATTAATCTATGAGTTTTCGGCGAAATTGGTTTAAAAGAGCTAAAAAAACCGAAAAGGAATTTTTTAAATTCAGGCAACTTTTTGTCGCAAAACTGTTCTCACTCGCCCAGACATGATTTTGTTTATGGTATAGAATCTGTAGGAAATTTTTTACGCATATAAAATTTGCCTTCTTTTTTGAAATAGTTTTTATTTATGGGTAAAATTTATCTGTTTCAAATCTAGTCATAATAGCTTTGCCAGTAATTTATGAATTTGTCTTCTATTCCTACAGGGTATTATTGGCCAATACTTTTTTCCAATAGGAAGAATTTTATTAAAAAGATACTTAAACTTTAATTTCTGTTCCTAGCAAACCGTATTTCTTTCAACGTTCTATACGTGCTCTTAAGTCCTTCAAGAACTCAGCGCTCATCTGATGTGTTTGGAATTTACAGTTCTCAGCATTTGAATTGCACTTGAAAGCAACCAAGTAAAGATCACCCAAAGTGGAGCCAAATTTTGTTTAGTTGCAGTGGTTGGTGGGCGTCTGAGATTTTTACAATTAAAGATCTCTTTTCCTACAAAATACTCATGTTTGATATCGAGTTTATTTGGAGTCATTTCATGACCTATAATATCAACAGATCAGGACTATGACGGGAATATTATCAAAACATTTTTTTTCTTTTCTGAAAAGTCCAGTCCAGAGCTCATGACATATGGAGAATGACAACTTTCTACATAGCTTTTCAAGTCCATAAAACTCACTCGCTGAATAGAAGTATGAAAAAATCACTTGTGTACTCACACAAAAGCTCAAAGTTGTCTCAATTTTCACAGACAAATATTTAAACAAGTTTCAACTTACTTTTAGTACATGGAGGAGGGTGTGTTACATAACAACAATTGTTTGCTCCTAAAGCTCAGCAGTGATTTGTCAACTTTTCGCCCTCACCCAAAACCTACGTATGTAGAACAACAATAGAAATACTTAACTTACTTTTAGCATGTCCTTTGAATTTTGTTATTTGAAATCTTGTTTTTGTTACCTACTTGTATAGAAAAGTTTACACAATGTTTCTATCCTTATTTGGCTTGTTGGCTTTTCAATGCTCACTTTCCAGCCCCATAGGCACACATTTGCTTTTTAGGTCCCCCACACATTCAAATCTACTTCAAGTTATTGTTGTTATCAAAATTTTATTCCAAGTTTGTAAGAATATTTTTTCGTGTGTTTGTTAAGCTTTCTCGCCTTGTGGCAAAAGTTATGTTTGGATGGGTGTTTTATGTCGTTCTCTGTTGGGGCTGTTCAACAGCTGCGGGAACCACTTGAAATAGGTGTAGTTACAATGTATATTTATGTACTTAAATAAATAAAGCTACATACTAGTACATATTTCTATTTGTTTATGTATAAAGAATGAACTTTTTTTAATGGATTCTATGTGGGTGTTCATAGCATAAGTACCTAAATGTTTATTAGTATATTTTTGAACATATTTACGCATGGAATGTTGGATAAATACTCAAGATTTTTATGACTGAAATTTAATATTATCCACCATAGTCAACATTTTTTTGTTTGTTTTTGTATTATTGTTTGTATTATAAAACATTAACTTTGTTTCATTTTGTTGTTGTTTGTTATACTATTTTATTTACTGTACACAAGTTTAGTAAGGCAGCCAAGAAGTGTCAAACTAAGTAAGCGACTATAAATTGGGGCTTTTGTTGGGTAGTCTATATATATAAAATTGGATGTATGTATGTAGCTTATGGACTCAAAAACTACTCGGCCGATTTTCTTCAAATTTTAGAATAGATTAGTAGGATCCTGAAGAGTGTTTCTGTAAAGTTATTTTTAGGAAAGTTGCCCCGGGACCGCCCTATTCCAAACTATCGTATAAATGGTTGGATTTACTTAAAATTTGGTATGTAGGTAGCGTTATGCTTAGGTTAAAGTATGGTATGATTTTTCTTCCGGGAAGTGGACCAGGGACCGATCTATTTATGGCTCGATTTGCTTGAAACTTTGTGTGTGGGTAGCTATATGCTAGGATAAATTTTCTCCCGGAAAGTAGACCTTGAAATTTGGTAAAGTTATGCTTAGGTTAAAGTATGGGATAATTTTTCTTCCAGGAAGTTTACCAGGCTTCCATATATTCTAAACAATCATATTTATGACTCGATGAGTTTGACATTTGGCGTGTAGCTAGCGAGAAAATGTAAGAATCTTATTCAGGTGTTTTCCTTTGGCGTAGCAACACACGCCGGGTATTACTAGTAACAAAAAATTACATACCACTTCATTGCATAATCAGATCAGGAGTGTGCCCCGTGCCCCACCACTAAAAGCGCCTTTGTTTCCGAGGAATTTCCGAATGATTTTGGGTTAGATGATTCCAATTTGGCCACTAAGTGAACTAATCTCGAGGTACTGGTTTTTGTTTCCACATTAGTGCATTGGCGGCCGCCGTGGTGTAGCGGTTAAGTGTTCGGACTTCTACACCAAGTCGTGGCGGTTCGATGCCCTGCAAAAGTAACATCAAAAATTATTTAGAAAAAGAATTTTTCTAAACGGGGTCGCTCCTCGGCAGTAGTTTGGCAAACTCTCCGGGTGTATTTCTGCCATGAGAAGCTTCTCAGCAAAAAATGCATTTGCTTTGCAAGTGCCGTTCGGAGTCGGCAAAAAACTGTAGGTCCCGCCAACTTGTAGGAAAAACTCAAAAAGCAACACACCACAAGTTGGAAAGAGAAGCTCGGCTAAAAATCTCGTTAGAGGTTATGATAACCTGTTGGTATTACGCCGCCATTAGTTTTTTTTTTTTTATTAGTGCAAAGAAATATTGTTTTAATTTTGAGGCCAAATTTTCTTTGAAAGTTTTGGAGTTCTTCATCGTGGTTACGTGCCACACTATAGAACCACCTTAATACTTGCAAGTTTGCATATTTCCACATACTAACAATGCATAAACTACGAGCAACATGGAATTTTTTTAGATATTAATCGACATGACGCACTACGTAGCGACACCAATGAGTGGCAACACTTTCCAGCAGCAAAACATTGTTTGCTGTTGTAGAGTTACAGTCGAAGTATGCGGGTTGTTGATAGGTGATCAGCATGAAAACTATGCTCAAAGCATGTAAAACACTAAACGTTTACAAAATCGAAATATGCGTGTAGACATTTACACATTTAACTTTTGCTTACCTATAAAAATTATTCGATTTTACATTTTTTTGCGCGAAGGTGTCACCACTTACAATTTTTTTTTTTACTTTTTTTATAAAATTTTTTTTTTTTTTTTTAAATATTTTATTTTTTTTTTCAATAAAACCTTACGCGTCTCCTGTTTGTCGCACATTTGTTCAACTTCATATCGCTGTCGTTAATCGCAGTACACTCGCATATGTAACCACCAGACATAGCTGCCACACAGCAATAACAACATTGAGAAAATATTTGACGTAACATGGATAACAGAAAAAAAACAACCAAATATTATAAAAATATATTTTTTGTTAACAAATAAAAAATGCGTGTCTCGTAAGTGTTTGTTAAAGTGGCACAGCGTGTGGCGGCGACAAGACAATACTCATAAACAACAACAGCAACAAATATTATCAACATGCACCTACATAAAATTCAAAAGTTGACACACAAAATACAATTTTGACCGAAGCTGGTAGTACAAGTCATTTAGCAAATCGTTGGCACTCTTTGCTGTTGGCTCGAGATGCATGGCGCAGCGGTCTTGGGGCCTTGTTGCATGCAGCCAAACCTTGTTGACGCTATATCTGTGTGGCGCATCAAAAATTCAATGTCTAATCGCAATCGTAGCAGTTATACGGTCTTAGGTTTTTTCGTTGCATTGTTTAAGGTTCACAGTTGCACTTTGAACCGGAGCTCGCAAAATATCGATAATAGCGAAAATCGATAGTCCATTTATAAAAGTGGAACGTTGGGTATGCAATGGACAGAATGTTTTTTTTTTAATATATTTTTTTATTTTAATTTTTTATTTTATTTTATTTTATTTTTTTATATTTTATTTTATTTTATTTTAAACAAGGCCTTATTTAAACCATTAAAACCATCGGTAGCCAAGACGATCGATTGTAGTGATCGCTGGTTTTCCAATTCTATTTAAAATTATTACAAGCATCGTATAAACTCTAGGCCGTTTATATTTCTGTAGTATCTTCAACGTCTTCCTCTTCTCACTGGAATTCTGAATGAATGTGCTCGCGCCATTGCAAAATCATTTGGTTGTTGCAACTTGGCATTTCAATGCATTGCATTCGCTTGCACACCTTATCAGCATTTGTGGCATCTCTTGCTTTGCTGCGTCTGCGTCTTCAATGCCCGTCTGACGCCTATAACTGGTACATTTATAACTACGTATATAATGGTGTCTATAGATTTTGCTATACGATTGTCGGACAATTGCTGCACTGCGAATTTGTCTGCTGCCTCGTCTTCTGTGCGGGAAACGAGTTTCGATTTCCGGTCGATTTTTTTTTTTTTTTTTTTTTTTGTATTGGAGTTTGAGCGTACTCAATGTGGCTAAAATATAATTGACTAAAGCCGAAAAATGCAATTGGTTAGCTGGAGTATGTACCTAGTTGGTATTTGTGGCCAACTACAAATTTTGTATGATTTAAGTTAACTGCAATATGCCATAACCTCAATGTTTATAGCTTGAGCAAGCATTGGACAACATTTTCTTCAACAAACACTTTTATTTTTCTTTCTTTTTGGTTAAACCGATTTTATTTTCATTTATTTTGTTATTGTATTTTCTATATTTTATTTTCCTTTAATTTATTTTATTTTCTTTTAATTTATTTTAGTTTATTTTATTTCATTTTAATTTACTTTCTTTTTATATATTTTTTATTTTTTTAAAAATTTTTCAAAATTTTTTTTTTATTCCATTTATAAATCAGATTATTTATTTTTATTATATATTATTTTATGTTATGTTATTTTTTTCTATTTTTTTATTTTATTTTATTTTATTTTATTTTATTTTATTTTATTTTATTTTATTTTATTTTATTTTATTTTATTTTATTTTATTTTATTTTATTTTATTTTATTTTATTTTATTTTATTTTATTTTATTTTATTTTATTTTATTTTATTTTATTTTATTTTATTTTATTTTATTTTATTTTATTTTATTTTATTTTATTTTATTTTATTTTATTTTATTTTATTTTATTTTATTTTATTTTATTTTATTTTATTTTATTTTATTTTATTTTATTTTATTTTATTTTATTTTATTTTATTTTATTTTATTTTATTTTATTTTATTTTATTTTATTTTATTTTATTTTATTTTATTTTATTTTATTTTATTTTATTTTATTTTATTTTATTTTTTTTTATTTTATTTTATTTTATTTTATTTTATTTTATTTTATTTTATTTTATTTTATTTTATTTTATTTTATTTTATTTTATTTATTTTATTTTATTTTATTTTATTTTATTTTATTTTATTTTATTTTTTCCTATTCCTAAGCATACGCCATTGCCTTGTTGCTGCGTGCTTTAAAACGCATAAACGTAACTTCAAGCACAACAACAAGTAGCAAGAAAAGAACAACAACAAGTTGAATTATTAACAACACATTGAACACATTTATTGCGTGATTTGATTTTAATGTTTTGATATAAATTTTGTTCATGTTCAAGTGAGTTGTTGTCGTTGTTGTTGCTGGTGCTATTACTGCTGTAACTGCTGCTGACAACATGTTGAGTCATTGTATGTGTATGAAAAAACCACTCACCGTATCCTAAAGTGCATGCGTAGCAACATAAATTTTGAGCAGCTAGAATAATAGATTAGCTACTGTTGCAAGTTGCATAAAACGGCACGCAATGTTGCAAGCTGGGCAACAACAAGAAGAATAACATTTGCCACATACATATGCATATGTAAAAGTATTAGGTAATACAGGCCTTTGGGAATCACTAAGCTGACCAACTACAAAAACAACAACGCGGCTAATGCAACAAAAAACCATAAATACTCGCCAAGTCTGTGTTAAACATTAACAACTTTCGACATGTTCTTTGGCTGCTGTTGCTGATCGTTGCTGCTACTCACTACCTTTATGTTTTGCTGACAATAACTACAACAACAATATGTTTAGTAATAACAACACTAAGTTAGCGCAAAACATCGACAACAATGTTGAAGCAACAAATAAATGTGATATGTTGTTTTTGTTGTTTTTTTTCTTGCAAAATGTATTGAGTTACTTTTAAAATGTACAACAACTACCTCACCTTTGTTCAAACTAAAAAAAATATATGTACATATAAAACGTTGCTACCAGCATGTTGCACCACCAGCTAAGCGCTAACAGCAAGCAGATCGCCACAAGCAGATACTCGCAAGCCGAGCTCAAAATTTATTTGCTGCAAATGTGATAAATTTCGCATAAATACTCTGGTTTTGTTGTAGCTGTTGTTGTTATGTTAGTTGTTGTGTGACTTCTGTTTTAGTATTGTTAGTATGTGTGTTGTTGTTGCTGTGCACGCACTACTGCTGCAACTCCGCAATCACAGTATCGGATTTATGAATGGGCACTCGAGATACAGCACCATCGGTATAGGTATGTAGCTGGGTTTTGGTGTTTGAGTGTGTTTGCAACAATTGGCACGCATTGCTGCTGGTCTGCATTCACACCTCTTTTTCTGGAACTTTTTTTTTTAGAATTTTTTACTTTTGTCTTTCCTGTCATATTGTTGAGCTTTTCGACACTTTCAGTGGCCACCAGCTTTTGTCACTGCTGCTATGCTTGCTTTTGCTTATCGCTTAAGCATTTCAAATTAATTTATTTAAATAAAATACAGCTATAGGTACCTTTTAACAGTCACGCTTCCGATTACTCCCCTCAGAAATGGATTTCACATTTTATAGCATTTCTGCAATATTTTTAGATATTTTGCTGTGCTTACTCTTCGATTTCGTCGAGATACAGTGAAGCCTTCTTATGATGGACTCATTTAAAATGTAAAAGTGACTACTTCACCAGAGTAACTACTGATGCCCAACTGAAGGTCAATTCTGCTCCACACGGTTTCTTATAAAAAGCTTTTACTGTACTCCTTCACTTCATATGCATTTTGTATTTCACTCAGATTACATATTGCGATATATTTTTGCCACTTTTATTCCTTTTTCTTAACATTTAATTTTTATATCTTGTATTTCGCTGCATTGTTCCTAAACGAGTGTATCGTTTGCTGACGTTGCATGATGCTGTGTGGTCCAGCAATGTTATTGTTGTTCTTGTTGCAAAAACATAAATATCCTCTTGAATTGCTGTTAATGCTAATGTTATTTAAACAAGTAGGCTGGGCCTTATCAGCAATTCGATTTGTCAAGTCAGCGAAATAGAGTGTGCCTACTAAAATTACTGTCTCGGATTATTGTTATTAATACACTTGTATGTACAAATTTTTCTATGACTAAAGTTTGAGGATAGTATACAGCAGAGGGATATGGCGAAAACTCTGAGATAAAATAAATAAAAAAATAAAAAAATCTAAAAAAAAATTAAAAAAATTAATTTAACAAAATTAAATTAAATTAAAGAAAACGGAAAAGAAAAAAAAAAAAAAATAAATAAATAAATAAACACAAAAAAATAAAAAATAAAAATAAATTAACCAAAAAAATTCAAAAAAAATTCAAAAAAAAAAAAAAAAAAATTAAAAAAAAAAAAATAAAAATAAATAAAAAATAAAAAAATTAAAAAATAAATAAATAAAATCAAATAAAATAAATAAAAGAATACAAAAAAAAAAATAAAATGGAATAAAAAAAAAATAAAAAAAAAATAAAATAAAATAAAATGTAATTAAAAAAATTCAAATAAAACTAAATAAGTAAAATAAAATTAAATAACAAATAAATCAAATAAAAAATTAAAATAAAACGAAATAAATTGAGGAAATAACATAAAATAAAGTCAAATTAAACAAAATAAAATAAATTTAATAAAAAATTATAGTTAGAAGAGAAAAATAGTTTGAAGGAATAAAATACAACTGCTTGATTGTAGCTTTTGTTATCAGCGTAGGTAATTCAGTCTAATTCAGACTGCTTACTCGTCCTTAAAAAAGTGCGCCATTTGTGTAAATTGATCGTATTAATTAATTTGTTAGTTTTTGAAATTTTAATCAGCAAATGTCCAACCAACCATATATTCAAGCGCGGATCTATACAAAAGCTTTGTGTCACGATAATGCAATCATACATTAAAATTTACATATATTAGTGCAATAAAAGCTTGTACTAACAAATGAAACAAGAAATAGCCACTTCGTTATCTCGCAAGCCCCTTTGATACGTAGATTTATAAGAAATTGCGAGGTAGCAAATAATAAGCATCAAGTGTAGTTATGTACTTACTCATTATTTTATTTCAATTAACACTTAGAAAGCGTACGTACGACGTCATTTAATAAAATTCAATAAACTGTACAAACTTTGTATGTTTGTAAATACCCAGCAAACATTCGTAGTCAAATCCAAATACATCTCTAAAGTAATTTCTAAACAATCACAAGAGCTTAGCTTTTATTTGTATCAAGCTCACTCCCGAAAAGGATTAGGCTGATCCAAAAACTGAAACTCAATTATAAGCTCTTAAAAAATGTTGCCTGGGTATCTTCTTCTAGTATAAATATGCAGCTGATTTAAAGCAAGCGCGCATTTTAATAATAAAATCAAAGCACTAAAGCATTTGACAATCGTTCCAATTTATTCTTGTCATATTTATGGGGGTCAAGCGAATGACGCATGCAGCAATGTAAAACCGCAAAACCCCCACTATCGCCTAGCGCTCGCGCAGTTATCGCATACAACTTTGACCATAAAATGCGTAATTACGTTGTTCTTCAGCAAAACTTATTAGTTTACAAGTTATTTATTTATATATTTAATCAGCGAAGAAATATGTGTGTTAATTTGTTAAACGTGATGTTTTGATTTGCTGCGATCAAGGTTCTAACTGATATAGACTTAGACATAAAATTGGACTTTGATATGGAGATGAGATGGCAAATCTTAATTTTTGTTTTGAAATTCAATAAAAAAAGTCTAGTTTTATTTACCAAGTTATTTCATATTTCTTTTCGACAACATTTAAATCGGCTGGGTTTTAAGGTGGCCCCCCCTTTTATCAATTTTTTGAAATAGGTTCCAAAGCTCTTATCAAAAAGCTTATCAACGCTTCCAAAATATTATTCAGAGAATTTTTTTTTATTGATAAATGACTTTGCTATTTTTATAAAAAATACGTGCCTCTTTTTGAATTTTTGATAAGTATTTTTTTTTTTAACATCTGTTCTCACGTAATCTTTGCAAAAACAACTTGCATACAGTTTTTGATAACACTTTTTTTACTTTTCCCTTTTGATTTCAGACTGGCTTGGATTTGAAAGAAAATTTAGTAGCAAGTGGTGCGCCTTGGCCCTATCCTTCAGTTTATCATCCCTATGATGCGGCGTTTGGTTATCCATTCAATAGGTGAGTACGAAAAATTTTTACTATATAATAATTCATCTCTGAATAAAAAAAATTTAAATTACTTATCGATAAATTATCGACAAGTTTTTGAGCAGCTACGCAAATCAAAAATCTAAATATTAGGGAGATATTTTATTTAAAATGATCATAGTGTTATCGAATTATTAAAATGTATCGAAAAAGTTTGAAATTTTGTCACAAATGTTTTGGAATTTTGGAAAGTTATCGAAATATTTTGAAGTTTTTTCGGAGAGCCAGCGAAATAATTTCAATTGTATCGAAATAGTTTAAAGTTTTATGGAAAAGTTATCGAAATAATTTGAAAATTTATCGAAATAATTTGAAAATTTGTCGAAATCATTTGTCTTTTTATTGAAAAGTTATGTGAACATTTTTAAATTTTATCGAAAAGTTATCGAAATAATTTGAAAATTAATCGAAATAATTTTTGTTTTTGCTGAAAAGTTATGTAAATATTTTTAGATTTTATCGAAACGTTATCGAAATAATTTCTATATTTTATCGAAAACACATCAAAGTAACTTAATGGACTATGGAAATAGTTTGAAATTTTATCGACAAGTTATCGAAATATCTTGAAGTTTCATCGTTATATTTATAAAATAATTCGAAATTTTATGAAAAGTTTATCGGAATAATTTCAAATTTTATGGAAAGTTTATCGAAATAGTTACTATTCTTTAACCGGAAAGTTATCGAAATAGCTTGAAATTTTATCAAAAAGGTATCGAACTAATTCAAAAATTAAACGGACTGTAACCAAAATAATTTGGAATTTTATCGGGATTTCCGATTATTTTTAAAGAAAGTTATCGAAATGATTTAAAATGTTGTCGAAAATTTATCGAGATAGTTTGACAGGCATTTCATTTTAAATTTTCATTAGCTCCCGGCTTATGTATGTACAGTGTACTCATATGTCTCTATGACTGTATGTTTGTAACAACCTTCCTCAATTAAATAAATCAATGCGCTCTACAAGAAGGGTCCATCATTTTGGTTTACATACTTCATTTGCACCCTAACTGGCGACTGCCACACGCCCAACTCCCAATTCAATGAAGTCGATGAGTACAAATTGAGTGACAACATTTTGCTTTTAATGCACAAGTTTTTCATAATGAATATGCAAGATGCTCTACCACATTGTGGATATAAAGTCAATTTGTGCAACCCTTATTCCGAGCGTGTGTGTGTGGGCGAGGGGTGTTGGTGGCCAAAGTCCCATTTGTACTTAGTTATGTTTGTTGGGAGTTTATTATTGAGCAGTGAATGTGAGCAGATGATTTTATTGTTTTTTTAAAAACGCTGTAAATCTTAATAAGCTCAAAATGACAGGCAGAGTACAGAGAAGAAAAATTTTATGGAAATTAATAGGACATGATATATTGATGGGGTTGAGTGGAAGGAAGAGTAAGTGGACAAGCAAGAAAAAAAAAAAAATAAATAAAAAATTCCAAAAAAAAAGAAAAATTGAAAAAAAAAACAAAAAAAAAAAATTAAAATTAAATAATAAAAAGAAAAAAAATTAAAAAAAAAAAAAAATTAAATAAAAAAGATGATAATTAAATTAAATTTAACCAGAATAAATAAATTAAAATAAAGTAAAATAATGTAAAAAAAAGTTAGTAAAATAAAAAAATATATTGAAATAAAATAACTAAAATCAATAAATGAAAATAAAATAAGCACTGAGCGAACTCTCCTTTCTAAAAATACAAACATACTTTGAACAGGTGTTACCTGCACTTTTACAAAAATTTACATTTTTTTCTACAAAACTTAAAAGTGTGCTTGCAATTTGTCGAATTTGTGTTAACACCTGACAGGAAATCGTCTCAGCATATTTAGGTGCATGCAAATTTTTTAACGTACTCTACACTAATAATTCATAAATATGAACGTTTATTGCTCACTAATATGTTTTAATAGTCATAGGTATCAATACATAATTGGCAGTCGGACATACATACATACATAGCTTGCAAGGTTTTTGGTGACATAAGACACGTGTCGAAAGCTAGTTTTTAGCTGAAATAATTTATTTTAATATAAATTCCGCTGGAAATTTATTTCTGTTATGCATGGATATCCGGTTGAGTGAGATTATGTTTTAATAAATTTGCCAGATTTACGTTTTTTTGCTAGTCTTTTTATATGCATTTTGCATGCGGAAATCCCTAGTTGTTTACATACTTACATACATATGTGCATATAATTCAGATTTACATGAGAAGCACCCTGTAGGAAATTTTTTGAGGGGAAATGGAAAATCATTTAGAGCCATGTATGAAATATGATATGATTGATATGATCTTCGGTTCGAAATATCCACCTACACACAGTGCTATTAGGATATATACTTTTTTTTAATTTTTTTTTTATTTTATTTTATTTTTAATTTCTTTTAATTTATTTTTATTTTTATTTTTTTATTTTAATTTATTTTTTATTTTTTTATTTCTTAATTCAATTTAATTTTATTTTGTTTCATTTAATTTAATTTATTTTATTTTATTTTATTTCATTATATTTTATTTTATTTAATTTTTTTTTTTATCTATATTTTTTTATTTTATTTTATTTTATTTTATTTTATTTTATTTTATTTTATTTTATTTTATTTTATTTTATATTATTTTATTTTATTTTATTTTATTTTATTTTATTTTATTTTATTTTATTTTATTTTATT
This sequence comes from Campiglossa producta, assembly GCA_964058755.1. Classification (NCBI taxonomy): domain Eukaryota; kingdom Metazoa; phylum Arthropoda; class Insecta; order Diptera; family Tephritidae; genus Campiglossa; species Campiglossa producta. Next base: position 6,093,013 of record CAXKVI010000002.1, on the reverse strand, counting down.
TTATTTTATTTTATTTTATTTTATTTTATTTTATTTTATTTTATTTTATTTCATTTTATTTTTTATTTTTTTATTTCTTAATTCAATTTTATTTTTAATTAATTCAATTCTATTTTATTTTGTTTCATTTAATTTAATTTATTTAATTTTTTTAATTTTTTTATTTTATTTTATTTTTAATTAATTCAATTTTATTTTATTTTGTTTCATTTAATTTAATTTATTTAATTTTTTTTTTATTTTTTAATTTTATTTTATTTTTTTTTTCAAATTTTTTTTTGAAATTTTGTTTTATTTTATTTTATTTTATTTTATTTTATTTTATTTTTATTTTTTTTTTTTATTTTTTTTTTGTGTATTCTATTGATATATTCACTAGTTAATTGTTATTAATTTTCCTATAGGGATATGATCTCTTACATGAATTTGTTCGTGATTCGCTTAAATTTTTTCATTTACATTACGTGACGGGATGTTTTCAATTGGCTAATTGATATCTGTTGAGGTGTGAATTGATGTCAAATGAGAAATAATGCAAAGTATCCATGTTTGCAAATATTTTTTGTTTATTACAGTTGTTTATAACTTACATTTTTTATTCACTGTTCACACAAGGGGACATGTCTACCAATAGTCACTCGGTGAGGGAGTGATCAGGATACTGAGTCAGCTTCTAATGCAATCCTAACCTCTGTGCTTGAATTCCGACATAAGTATGGCTAAAAGTTGAAACTCAGCATTGATGGTTTCATCGTTCAAATTTCTGTCGAAAATCATTCCACGCTAGCTGCTACTTTCCGCTATGCAACACACTTTTTAAATCCATTACTTAAACACTTTATTAACATTTATTTTTTTCCTAAATATGCTGATACGTTTTTTTTTTCTTACTCAGCATTGTGTTCCACTACTCCACTTGATTTGTTGCCTTATTTGCGCAATTCATTATCATCTTTACGAGTTTTGTGTTGTTGTACTGCTTGTACGATTGACAATTGCATTTTACGCGCATTGAATTAAACCAACTGTTTTTGTTCTACCAATTGACTGCCGATTGATTTAAATTCTCGCTTATTATACTACCTACATACCTACCGAATAGTGTTGAATATTTTATTAAATTCGTTTTATTTACACTTTAACATACACTTTAATCAATATGCTTGAGAGATTGTTTTGTATGATGATTGTATGACGATTCTTTGGCGCTCGCATCATTCATGCTAAGCACGCAGGCCTTGGAGGCAACACTGTGCGCATGCGCTTAAATGAAATCGAATGGGCATACTTATGCGTTTTTTAATAACTTCTTTGCAATGAAATGCAATTAGTCACTTGGTGGCAGGAAATATGCATTTTGAAAAAAAGAAAAAAAAAAACAAGAAAAATAATATACATAAATTGCAAATTGAACGTGCGCCAGCCGAGTTCTTTTTTTGAGTGCCTTCGAGAGGCGGTAAAATTTAATAAAACAAGCTACTACTGTACGCTGGTATAGATCGCCCACACAAGCTTAATCCTTGGGTAAATGTTTTTTTTCAAGTCAAAACTAGTGGATATGCTTACCCATGATCTTATTCACTTCCATGCTGTTTAATACCATTTTCTTTTTCTTTTTGTATAAAAGTTTATTGTAATTTAATGCTTATCAATAAATTTATGCGAAAAAAAACGAGAAAGTAATACCGACGGCTACATGAGGTCTTCATTGCTATGTTGGTGGGTGGCAATGCGTAGGCTGCGCATGCGCAATTAATGCGTAATTGTAAATTGCTAATTTTTCTTTGGTGTGTTTTTTTTAAGTCTCTGTGATATTTATCTTTTGGCGCCGTCTACTAAAAAGTTCCCGACGCCGACTAAGCAAGGTATACAACCACAGGGAAGAGCTAAGCAATGTTGCGATAATAAAAAGCTGTTTTGTGATAGCACGCTGTTCAGTTAAGAAGGTTTTTTTTTTTTAATTTGTTTTTTTTTTTTATTTGTTTTTTATTATAATTTTTTTCTCCACTTCAATATTTTTTTTTATTTTTTTTGTTATTTGATGTAATTAAATTTATTTTATTCTATTTTTTTATTATTTTTGTTTGTCATTTTATTTTAGTAAGATTATTTTAGTTTCATTATATTTTAGTTAATGACTAAATATTTAAGCGGTTTCAGCTTAAACAAATATTAAATTTACCACACCAAAAATTTACTTTATCATACAAAGCATTGTTGCAACATGTTGGCCCTTGTTATGCGCAACAGTAGCAACCCATTTTCATGTTAAAACAGCAATTATGTGGTTAAAGCGTAGCCAATATAGCCATAACAGCGGTCAACGCAAACAAACAAACAATACATGAACACAAACAATGTATACATATCTATGTATATTTGTATGTAAGTACGCTTGCAACAAGCCGGAAAATTGAGATACAAGTATACGCCATGTATTACATAAGAGCAGAAAATGAGAGTATGGTGCAGGGATCGGCAATATTTTATTTTTGTGTGACGAGTGACGAAAAAAAATCAAAGTGATGAATAACAATTTATTTTTATTTCAAGCGGTTCTTGAATAAAATAAATTGTTATTCATTACTCAAATTTGTTTTGAATAAAACTAGCTCACTCATCACTCCAAATTTTTAAAATAATGAATAATTTTTTATTTTTTATTTGAATAATTTTTTATTCAAAATGGCACAACCCTGGTATGGTGTACTCTACCCTGTAGGGAAATTAGGACATTTTTGTGACTGAGAGTGGGAGTTTCAAAAACAAATCTCAAGTTGAAGGTCAAAACAAGCGGTCAGTGTAATAATATTTTACTTTATTTAATTTTATTTTATTTTTTAAAACTCTTTCTCTTATTTTTTACCTTGAGTAATTTTAGTTTAAGTTTTACTTCATTTATTATATTTTCTATTATTTTAATGTTTTTTGTTTTATTTTATTTTTTTATTTTATTTTATTTTTTTAAGTTTATTTTATTTTATTTTTTTAATTTTATTTTATTTTTGTTTATTTAAATTAATTTAATTTTATTTAATTTTATTTTTATTTAATTTATTTTTATTTAAATTAAATTAAATTTTAATTTTTTCAATTTTATTTAGTTCCAATTCTGTGGTCCAATTCCAGGTCTGTGATTGTCAGAAAGTACAGCCCACAAGCCATGCATGTAAATTTGTGTGTACCTATGCAAACAAGCGAATTGTTATTTTGCCGACGGCTATGCAAACTGACCAGCCCACAAATGCACAGTTAACTGGACTAACCAGCTGTCCACAAAACCACAAAAGGCCATTATAAGCAAATGTGCGCCATCAGCCAAAAAATTAAGTTGCAGCTAGCTATTGGTGTTGTTGTGAACAAACATGACTCATATATACATATGTACATAGAAATAGCAGAGAGATTGGGCAAAGTCTTGCAGTGGGTGGTGCTGTTTTACACGCCAGCTAACCAATCAATGATGTTGGTTTATTATTTTTTATTTAAAAAAATGATTTTCACTTTTATTTTCAATTGTAGGTTTTTTCGCAATTTATTTGATTTTTTGCGGCATGCACAAACAGCTCTACATACATACAACCTGCCTGCCACACATGGTTGTGGCATTGCTTTTGTTTGGTTTTTATTTTTTGCAGCTCTCATTAAAACACCACAAATTGCACGTAAATGTTGACCGCCGCGCTCGAGGCTCATGAAAATGCGTTGATCACATGCAAGCAATGCCAAATTTTGTGGCATGTCGTTCAAAGTGGTTGCCAAGTTTCGCGCCAAAGGTGTGGCGTGCATGGCTGCCACACATTTGAGTATAGTGTATAGTGTAAGTGGCCTGGGAGCAATTGCTTTGCCGTTGCGTCGTGCGTAAAATCAATTAAAAAATTGTTGCGAATCATGTTGTCAGGTTTTGCTGTTGTTGCCCTTGTTGTTGTTGTTGCTCGCATTGTTGTTGTCTAATTTAATAAGTGTAGCAGCAGCAGCAGCAAAATGCCGTTAATGTAATGCAGAACAAGTTTTTATGCGTTTGTGTGCATGTATGAGTGGGTGCATTTGTTTGTTAATTTGCTTGCAACAGCTGCTCGTAACATTCGTTGGGTGTAGCATTACAAGCTTTTATTGCAACGTTGAATTTATAAGATTTTATTACACTAAAAGAAATGTGTGTGTTAGTTGTTTTTGTATTATATGCCATTAAAGATTGTGAAAATATAGGTTCGTCAAAGAAAAAACTACTTTCACGATTCTTGCGATATATTTTACGTTTGATGTGATATCATATGTTCGCTGTGATGTACATAAATCGATGTCTTTCGATGTCATTCGCCACGAATTAAGCGTGATGTTTTTTTGTATCCTGATCAGATTTCAAGTAGCTGCAAGTAAACTCAGCATAAAACGAATCACATTCCTGAGAGTGATGTGATATCATATGAAAGTGTTATGACTTAATATGACTTGCTCTTATTTGGTCAAAGTATAAACCAGGCCCCGGCAAAATCGTTACTCAGGTTATGTCGTTGCTTCCAAGTGAGCGACTGAGCAAAACAAAAAAATGGCATGCATTGATTGGCCAAGGTGATCACAGCAGTCTTAGCAGCGCAGCAACAATTTCATTATTTGAGTGGCCAGGTAATAATCTGTGAGAATTAGATTTTCAGATTTTCGGACAATTGTCCCACCTGCTGCCGGGGCTTGGTATAAACTCCTTTTTTTGTTTTTTTTTTTTTGCAAGTAGATGCATTCCAATATTTTTGCTTTGGTATTACTAACCCAATGTGATGTGATTTTTGGTTGATGTGATACCATATGATTTGATATGATTTTACAGCATGTCAACTTAAATGATGAAATAAGATTTTATGATATGTTTTTTAACATTTCATCGATGATAGGTACCAGATTTTCTGTCATGATAATAGTAGTCCAATATGATGTGGTGATTTGATATAATATCAGTCCACTTGTTGTGATGTGATATCATAAGAACTGATATAGGGTTACATCAACAGATGGATATGAAAAATTGAGATTTTGTGATATGATTCATGACTAAAAAATGTTCAGGACCGGGTGACATGATTTTCAGAGATGTATAATCTAATAGAATGTGGTACCAATTTAACTTAATTGAATTTTTTTATTAAATTTAATATAATTGATTTTAAACGCATTTGGCACTAACTTCTGTGATATCATATCATATGATGCAAAAAAATTCATATTATATGATGGGTTGATGTTGATTCTTTTACTTGTTGTTTTTGAGCTTATACATTTTATTTCTACAAAAACCTGAGGAAAAACCTTAGGGGCTTATATCATAGCATAACAGCTTACACTTAAATCTACTAATAGAATAAATATTACTTCCAGTTAAGAGCATTTCCAAATGTCACACTTACCTTACCACTTCTTAGCCCATTTCACCCACGTCTTTTGTTTCCATTCCGTGCCATATATATATGTATGTATTCTAGTCAAGACTAATAGCCCATCATTGTCTTGGCGCCTGAAAATTGCCATGTCGCACAATTTTTAATCGCCTTATGTCGCATTATATTTAATTGTAATCACCTGCACTCAGCCGTGTCGACAACACTAAATCCCACCCTGTGCCACATACTTACCACTCCATTGCAATCAAATTACAGCTAAAGAACTAAATATGTACTTAAACAATAGCAACCCCTTCCGTTTAAGGCGACCACACTAACCTTTGCTGCTTTCATTTGCTCTCTCTTTGCAGTTATGGTGTTGACTTGAATGGAGCGCGTCGCAAGAATGCCACCCGCGAAACCACTTCAACGTTAAAAGCTTGGCTGAACGAACACAAAAAGAATCCCTACCCCACGAAAGGTGAAAAAATTATGTTGGCAATCATAACGAAAATGACGTTGACGCAAGTGTCGACGTGGTTCGCGAATGCGAGAAGAAGACTGAAAAAGGAGAATAAAATGACATGGGAGCCAAGAAATCGCGTCGATGATGATGACGCCAATCTCGATGATGATGATCACAAGAGCAACGATGGTGATGATTTGTTAGGTGAGTTTGATGCTTTACTTTACCTAGTCTCTTAGAGAGTCTCAATAAGTCTAAGTAGAGTCTAATGCGTACCATTCCCTAGCACATTTTTTTCCAGTTATAACTTTTTTCATATCATTTTCTTAACACTTTCCCTTTCTGCTCTCTTTTCTTTACAGACGCCAAAGACTCTGGTCTCGGCTCAAATGAAGATAAGGATCGCTCGAATCGCCTTGGCGATATGGGTGATCGTCCTGGTGAGAGCAACAACAGCGAATGGTCTGGCTCGCGGCCGGGCTCACCCAATGGATCACCCGACATTTATGACCGCCCAATGGGTATGCCAGGCGGTGGTCATCCACTTTTCCATCCCGCCGCGCTACATCATCATTTCCGCCCACCAGCAGGCTCGCCACCCGACATCGCCGCGTACCATCATCATCAACAACAGCTGCTGCAACAACATCAACAGGCACAACAAAACTCCTTGCAGTCCGCAAGCGGTGTTGGTCCAGGCAGCACAAGTGCTAGCTTAGCCGTGAAACCGCGTATCTGGTCGCTAGCGGATATGGCTTCAAAGGATGGCAAAGATTCGTCGGCGAAAGATAGTCCACCCGGCAGCATCGGCTTAGCAGGAGCTGGCCTTGGCGATTTACCACCCACACATCCCGCATTTTATGGTCATCCCGCGCAGCATGCTTCACCCGGTAAGATTTTATCACCGCTAGCGGCGCGCATACCAAACTATTCGCCTTACGTGCGGCCCGACCTTTATCGTGGTTTCTATGGACCCGCTGGTCTTAGTGGGCCCTCACAAGAGTTTCTCGAACATCAACGCAACTTTAACGCCAGCTTGGCGGCTCATAATGGACTCAGCATGAATCCGTTGCTGTGGAAAGCAGCGGTGACCGGTGGCACACCTTTCGCACCTTTAAGCCTCACCACTGCAGGCAGCCATCATGCGCCACAACATGTGCCACCACCAGCGGGTGCATCCCCATCAGCCTCCAGCACCTCTTCGTCAATTGGCTGCGATGTCGTGCAAACGCCTACACAAGCACATCATATGCGTCCGATTTCGGGTCATTCGAACTCGTCTTCGAACTCTTCTAATTCGGACAAATTATCACCGGGCAAGCCATGACAATTGACGCTATCACCTAGTAAGGCACCATCAGCAACAGTGGCTTCCTCCACCACAACCCCTTCAACGACAGTTGCGGGAGTGCATGTATCTCATCCGCAAACGCAGCCATCTTCGGCAGCTTCGACGTCAGCTTCAATGGTGCTCGTTAGCTCGTCGGCGGTAGCAGCACCTACGCAAACCCATTCGCACACACATACGCATACGCACACGTTGACGCATGTCTTGCCGGTAGCGGCAGCGGCCGCAGCAGCAGCAGCCGCCTCCTCGCCAATGTCCGCCTTTCGTTCGTTGATCGCTTTTCGCGAACAACATATGCAACAACAAGCGCCGAAGGTGACGTTGCGACCATAAGCTATCCTCTGAGAACGGTAAAGTACGCGTGAGAGTATTCGCGTTGTGTGTTCTGTCAGTGGGCGCATCGAAATTGAGAATTTGAGCTATCGGACAATAATTTACATGTGATTTGATAATTTTTTAATTGAGAGCAAGCGGTGAGTACATACATACATACAGCCCACTTGAGGACGTTTACACCAAAAAGTATTTGTTTAAATAACCTTGAAATATTTAGAGTAAATAAATATTAAGTTGAAACACTTGCGGGAGAGCCGCCCTTCAAACCCAGTTAAGAAGCTGGTAGTAGTCTACTTCTTTTCGCTATGTTGTAAATAGTTGTAAAGAGAGATAAAGAGTACATATAAAATGTTACAGTAAAATACACTGAAAAAAATAACCAAGCAAAATTTATACAAATAAAACTTATGCAAACAGAGCTTATAGACAGTAACACAGTAACAGAATTTGTAAATTACAGCAAAGCAAAAAACAGCGTATGTAAAAATTAAAAAAAAAATAAATAAATAAAGCAAGGAAAAGCATTGAAAATTAAAACGAAGCAGTAACTTTTTGGCACATTTTAACTTTTTGAAGTTTATTAAAAATAAAAAGTATTTCAACACAAAACTTAGTCGCAATACGAACTGTAAGTTATTAAAATGTACTTTAGTTTTGAGTTCTTGCAAAATAACTTTAAAAAACATATCAAGATACGAAAAACCAGTAAGCATGCAGAAAAAAATTTAATTTTTGAAAGATTTCAATTTTATATATACATAAAGTTAAATATTTCTAAGATACAATTATAATTTATAATCTAGCGCACTTAGTTGTTTAGGTTGTTTTTTTAATGTTTTAAGAGTTGAGGTATGGAAGGAACGAATATTGTGCGAATCAAAACGGACCAGGAAATGTTACACTTTTTTTTTAGCAGTGTACCCAGTTAGACACTTTGGGAAAGACCCAGAGAATGTCATGCATTAAACCATTGGGAATCGTTAATATAAATGAAAAACACTATAATAAAATAAAAGAAATAAAAAAAAATAATAAATAAAAAAAATAATAATAAAAAATAAAAAAATATAAAAATAAAAAATAAAATAGTGGAAATGAAATTAAAAAAAATAATAAATAAAAAATATATAAAAAAATAAAATAAAATAAAATAAATCAAATAAAACAAAACTAAATTAAATTAAAATAAAACAAAATAAAATAAAATAAAAAAATTGAATGAAATGAAATAAAATAAAAAATTAAAAAATAGGTATAAAAAAAATTTATAATTATATAATTATATATTTATCAAACAAAATAAAATAAAAGAAATTAAAAAAAAACAAAAAAATAAAATAACACAAAATAAAATAAAATAAAATTAATTTAATTAAATTAAATTAAAAGAAAATAAAATAAAATCGAATGAAATGAAATAAAATAAAAAAATAAATAAATATATAAAAAATAAAATAAAATAAAATAAAAAAAAAATAAATTAAAAAAAATTGAGAAGTTAAGAAAGTGGAGAAATAAAAGATCTAGATGTTTATGATTGTATATATTTTTTTCGCTCCATACCTTGAAACGTTTTTGTTCCTCTCGTTTGTAAAATAATTTATTATTTAGTGAAATAAATTTAATAGAAATAAAATGTTTATAGAAACTTTGAGCAAAAAGTGTGCACAACTTGAAAAAAAAAAATAAAAAAAATTATTGAAGAAAAAAAAATTATAAAAAAAATGTCAGAATAAAAAAAAACACACAATAAAAAATCTATAAAAACGATTGTATATTTAATTTTGTAAAGTGTAAATAATCGCATGTAAACACAATTCGTGTTTTTATTTAGCATTAAAATATAACTAAATAAACAAAAAATTATCATAGCTAACTAATTAGTTTGTAGTAAAAATGTATGTATTATATTAAAAGTAAAAATAAAACAACAAAAAAAAACGAATTACAAACAAATGTGAAAATATGAATTAATTATAGTCATAGAGAAACTTTATAAGTAATGAAAATGTATTGTAATTAAAATATAACAGTAGGTACTTAACTACAACTACAAAAAAAAACAGTGCAGTATATATTAAAAATAATTAATATGCAATAAGTAAAAAAAAAATAAAATTAAAACAAATAAAGAAATAAATATAAAAAACAGTTGAATATTCATTGTAATTATAGTACATACTTATAATTTAATCACATTTTGCATTGAAAAATAAAAAAAATAAATAAGAGTAGGTAAACAGCATAGACGACAGAGTGAAACAGCAATAACGAACAAGTTCAACAGCGAGTGAGTGAGCGAGCGAACAAGTAACTACAACAACTATCAAACGTTGCACAACGCTAGCGAAATCAAACTATCAAAACGCAATAGCAAATATGTAAAACAGATATTGATTTTAGCTGATGGAATTGATAAGCGCCATGTAAAGTTAGCGTTGTTATCAGCACCGAGCTCGCTCATTTGCTTCGTTGCGGAAAATGGCAAATGTTTTTTATGTAAACATATGAGCGTTATGCACTCTAGAAACTAAAAAAATAACATAAAACAAAGTGATACTAACACATACACACACACACTCACATACATACATACAAATCATAAACAGTGAGAAACGTTTAAGTTTAAGTGAAAGCGTAATGGCAATTGTAATGCAGTAATTAGTTGCAATATGAGAAAATTAATCCCAAAATAAATAAAATATAAAATAGAAATAAGCAAAAAAGAAAAACAAGAAAAAAACAATAAAAATAAAATGATATGAAAAATTTAAATGTTGCGTTTTTTCTTTTACTTTGAAATTTCAGTAATATAAATGAGCCCCTTAAAGAGCAAGTGGTATAAGTCTACCTTTTCCCGAACTGAGATATTCAAGGATTTGTGTTGTCAACCAATAAGGGGTACGCTTGATTTCACAAGTTAGTTCTGCTATTTATTCGGTTTCTATAGGAGTTAGGAGTTACCCGGTTATTGTGTTATATAGAACAAATTTTCCCCTACAAAGCGTCATGCCTAACTAAAAAAACCAAAACTGGACTTATACCACTTGTGCTCAAATGTTAGTTTTGCGCAAAAAAAGAAACGGTAAGTTGGCAACAGTAGTCTCATCGCCATATAATAGATAATATAGTACCTGGTCCAACAGTTGGAAAATTTAGTCTCCATGATATAACATCCCCCAACGGCACTAGGTTGATTGATTTCGCTGCTGCTCGCAATATGGTCATCAGTAGTACCAGGTTCCAGCATAAACGAATACACCAAGCCACATGGCTGTCTCCTGATCAAAGAACAAGAAACCAGATTGATCATGTCATGATCGACGGCAGACATAGCTCCACCGTTCTGGACGTGCGTACCCTTCGTGGTCCCAATATCGACTCGGACCATTATCTTGTTGCAGCCAAGATACGCACACGCCTCTGTGTAGCAAAGAAAGTGCGCACAGTAACGGAAGGAAAGTTTGACGTCGAGAAGCTGCGCACGACACAGACAGCTGACAATTTCTCCACTCGACTCTCACACCTGCTATCGGAGAGCAATCCTCGACCTAACGATGCAACCGAGCAATGGAAGCATATCTCTCACTCATTACGTACCGCCGCTGAGGCCACTATAGGGTTCCAGCGAGCCCGCAAAAACAACTGGTACGATGAGGAATGCAGCACTGCCTCGGACAAAAAGGACGCTGCCTACAGGGAGACGTTGCGAACGGGCGCAACCCGCAGTGTATGGCAACGCTATCGTGAGGCAAAGAAGGAAGAGAGACGCCTTTTCAGAAAAAAGAAACGTGAGGCCGAAAGGCGTGAGTGTGAGGAGCTTGAGATGCTGGCTGACAGGAATGATGCCCGAAAATTCTATGAAAAGATCCGGCGGATGACGGAAGGTTTTAAGACCGGGGCAAGTTCCTGTAAGGACAATAATGGCGACCTGGTAACCGACGTACAGAGTGTACTTAAATTATGGAGGGAGCACTTCTCCTCACTGCTAAATTGCGAGGGAGACGTCGAACCCGATACCCCAATCCCTGACGATGGAAAAGTCGTCCCACCACCTGACTATGATGAAGTGAGGATAGCTATATCCCGGCTGAAAAACAACAAAGCGCCTGGAAAAGACGGACTGCCCGCCGAGCTGTTCAAACACGGAGGCGAAGAGCTGGTAAAAAGCATGCATCAGCTCTTATGCAGAATATGGTCAGACGAGTGCATGCCTCCAGATTGGAATTTAAGTGTGCTCTGCCCAATCCACAAGAAAGGCGATCCCGCTAACCGCACCAACTACCGCGGAATCAGCCTTCTTAATATCGCGTATAAGGTTCTTTCTAGCGTATTGTGTGAAAGACTGAAGCCCATCGTAGACAAGCTGATTGGACCTTATCAGTGTGGCTTTAGACCTGGTAAGTCTACCATCGACCAGATTTTCACGATACGCCAAATCCTGGAGAAGACCCATGATAAAAGAATCGACACACACCATCTCTTTGTCGATTTCAAAGCCGCTTTTGACAGCGCAAAAAGGAGTTGCCTGTATGCCGCCATGTCTGAATTTGACTTCCCTGCAAAGCTTATACGGCTTTGCCAAATGACGTTGAGCAATACTAACAGCTCCGTCAGAGTCGGGAAGGACCTCTCTGAGCCATTTGAAACCAAACGAGGCTTCAGACAGGGCGACTCCCTTTCGTGCGATTTCTTCAACCTGATGCTGGAGAAGATAATTCGAGCAGCAGAGCTAAACCGCAATGGTACAATCTTTTACAAGAGCGTGCAATTGCTGGCGTATGCCGATGATATTGATATCATTGGCCTTAACAACCGCGCCGTAAGCGCTGCCTTCTCTGGACTGGATAAAGAAGCGAAAAAAGTGGGTCTTGCGGTCAACGAGGACAAGACGAAGTATTTGCTGTCATCAAAGAAAGAATCGGCGCACCTGCGCCTTGGCAGCCACGTCACTGTTGATAGTTACAAATTTGAAACTGTGAGGGACTTCGTCTATTTGGGAACCAGCATTAACACCGAAAATAATATCAGTCTAGAAATCCAACGGAGAATCACTCTTGCGAACAAGTGCTACTTTGGACTGAGTAGGCAATTGAGAAGTAAAGTCCTCTCTCGAAGAACAAAGATCGTGCTCTATAAGTCTCTCATCATACCTGTCCTGATGTATGGCTCAGACTCATGGACAATGTCAAGAGAAGATGAGATGGCCCTTGGAGTATTTGAGAGAAAAGTTCTCCGGAAGATTTATGGTCCTTCCCGTGATGCCGACGGCGAGTATCGAAGGAGATTTAACGATGAGCTGTACGAGCTTTACGCAGATCTGACCATAGTCCAGCGAATTAAAGCCCAAAGGCTCCGCTGGCTGGGTCACGTCATGCGAATGGACAAAGAAGCTCCAGCCCAGAAGGTTTTCCAATCGTCACCCGAATTCGGCAGCAGAGGAAGGGGGAGGCCTCGACTGAGATGGAAACAACAGGTGGAGGATGACTTGAACTCCCTTGGGGTTTCCAATTGGCGTCAGTTATCGCTAAAAAGGAATGACTGGCGTGCTTTGATAGGCGACGGCCAAAATCGCTTAGGCGGTTAAGCGCCAATAAATGATGATGATGATAGTACCTGGGAGAACGAGCTTGCTCGCTGTTTCTGATTTTTGATTTTTTTCCAATATTCTTACTTACCAACATAAACTTTTCAAAATTAATTTCCGAAAAATATCAAATAGGTGGCAACTTTATAAACCGACTAAAGTTGCAAATCCAAGTAGAAAATCTTAGAATGAAATATATCTACTATCCAACACATTTTTAAGAAATGATGGTTGGTATGCGACTGAATGTACCTTTTTTTGGCATACCTTACTCAATATTTCAGAAAAGCTCGTAAATCGCCCCTTAGACACCCACTCGGACAGTCTTAAAATCAAGTATACTATCTATATTCCAAATTTCATCGTAATCGGTCAAGCAGTCCAAAATTACCCTAAAAAGATCCCAAAATGACCCAAAAATGTTCCCAAGATGACAACAAAATGACCCCGAAATGATCCAAAAAGACCCTAGAATGACCTCGACATGGCCCAAAAATTATCCCAAAGTGATCAAAAAATGATCCCCAAAAATGATCCGAAAATTATTCCAAAAAGATCCGAAAATTATCTCAAAATGACCCTAAAGTGATCCCAAAATGATCCCTAAATGACCCCAAAAAAGACCATTAAATGATCCGAAAATTATCCCAAAATGTTACAAAATTGAACCCAAAGTGATCCCCAAAATAGCCCCAAAATGACCTCCAAATGATCCCAAAATGATACTAAAATAAACCAAATATAATCCCAAAATATAAATCTTCCGGAGAACTTTTCTCTCAAATACTCCAAGGGCCATCTCATCTTCTCTTGACATTGTCCATGAATCTGAGCCATACATCAGGACAGGTATGATGAGAGACTTATAGAGCGCGATCTTTGTTCTTCGAGAGAGGACTTTACTTCTCAATTGCCTACTCAGTCCAAAGTAGCACTTGTTCGCAAGAGTGATTCTCCGTTGGATTTATGGTCCTTCCCGTGATGCCGACGGCGAGTATCGAAGGAGATTTAACGATGAGCTGTACGAGCTTTACGCAGATCTGACCATAGTCCAGCGAATTAAAGCCCAAAGGCTCCGCTGGCTGGGTCACGTCATGCGAATGGACAAAGAAGCTCCAGCCCAGAAGGTTTTCCAATCGTCACCCGAATTCGGCAGCAGAGGAAGGGGGAGGCCTCGACTGAGATGGAAACAACAGGTGGAGGATGACTTGAACTCCCTTGGGGTTTCCAATTGGCGTCAGTTATCGCTAAAAAGGAATGACTGGCGTGCTTTGATAGGCGACGGCCAAAATCGCTTAGGCGGTTAAGCGCCAATAAATGATGAATCCCAAAATATAAATTATACATATTGGCATATCTTAGTCCATAGTTTAAAGAAATTGAGTTAGGTGGCAAACCCGTTAACCGCCCCAAGTGGCAACTCCAAGTGGATAGTCTTAGAATCAATCATGCTATCTATATTCAAAATTTCATCCAAATCGGTCAAGCGGTCCCCGAGATAGTTCGGATATAAAAATATATAAGATTATGGGTTGGAAATACTTGCAAGGCAGGCCAAGTCATCCGCTATGCTTTTTCCATCTCTTTCGAGGCCTTCCTTTAAACCTTATTGTTTCATTTTCTTTCAAAGTTTATGCGACAACACATTTTGATGATAACTCTGTAATCGATTAATATTTCGAAATGATCCAAAAGAAAGCTGGGGTCCTCCCGAAAATTCAAAAGTTTATGCACATATTGATGTTGTTGTTGTTGTTGTTAACAATGCACATATTGATCGTTAACTCTGCTATCGATAAATATATCGAAGTGACCAAAATCCAAATGAAAGCTGTGGTCCTTCCCTTTGGTTTGATGCCAATTTTGTTCGAAAATTCCCAAGTTTACCCACCAATACATTTCGACCGACAAAAACTTGCAATTTCCTCTACATCATATTTTTCTTTTGAAGTGAGCACAATAATCAACAATTGACTGGACGACTGATATGTTGAAATCGGATCTTAACAAGTTTATTAAAAGAATTATTATTAGCTCGTTGTTGTTGTTATTAATGTTAGTTATGTTACTAACATACATTGTATATGTGTTTGTTGTAAGCACGCAAAAGGACATGAAATGTAACATGTCGTACACGCACAATTACAAAATCACATACCTCCATATTTACGCATAACAAAAGCACACACCAACTGACCAAGCAGCTTTTAAGCCCATTGAAACTGCAATCACTTCGGCTGCGCCACAATGTTTAGTGCTCAGCAACAGCTCAAAACAAGCGCTTAAACATACTACAAAACAAGCTCGGAAACAAGCAATGACAAGACAACATCATACATTAAATGTTTTTCTGTCATAAACGTGACTTCGGCATGTCGTACCTACTGGCAACTTCATCTGCGCCAAAGACGCGACAGCCTTTATGTTGACTGCGCGCCCCAATTGAAGTCCAAATACCTAGTGCGGCGATCGTTTAAAGCGTAGATTCTCACATGATGCTGCCACTGCTCTTGCTACAAAAGCCACCCACCAGAGTTGGCCACAAAAGATCAAATGTACTATGTCGCCGTCCACAATCAGGAGCTCAACTGGGTCGCACTGGACAGCTCTTTTTCTTGTAGTTCAAAATGTCATCTGATCAGCGCAACGCATCAATTGCGCCATGAAATATGACAATTGCAATCGCTCGCGCTATGATGTGGAGTGATGAGCGTCTGTCGGACATTCCGCGGGGTATTAGCTCATAAGTTGTATGTGCGCGCTTTCTAAAAGGCGATCTTCATAAATCAAATTTCATTTGTTGTAGAGTTACCTTGTTGTTATTTTTTTAAGCCACTTGGACCAAAATTCGATATTCCCAACGCGTTTGACTGATGTTCAATTCTGTCTGATGTTGCTTGTTAATATTTTGTTGTTATGTTCTTCAATCATTTGATGTTATCTTGTTCATGTCATTTGTTCGTAACGTGGTCATTTGGTTGTTTTTTTTTTTTTTTAAATTTTTGATTATTAGCAAATATGAGTTGATTATTGTCACAACAAGTAGAGCTTCGTAAATGGACGAAACAAGTTTGCAAGAGACGCACAAAAAATCAATTCGATTGTTTGTGCATTTATTGGTAGTGCAGCACGAGGGATGCAGTCTTTAAAATAAAATAAAATAAAATAAAATAAAATAAAATAAAATAAAATAAAATAAAATAAAATAAAATAAAATAAAATAAAATAAAATAAAATAAAATAAAATAAAATAAAATAAAATAAAATAAAATAAAATAAAAAAAGTTAAACAAAAGAAAATATAATAAAATAAAAAAGAATAAAGAAATAAAATAAAATAGAATGACAATATAAAATAAAATGAAATAAAATAAAATAAAATAAAATAAAATAAAATAAAATAAAATAAAATAAATTAAAATAAAATAAAATAAAATAAAATAAAATAAAATAAAATAAAATAAAATAAAATAAAATAAAATAAAATAAAATAAAATAAAATAAAATAAAATAAAATAAAATAAAATAAAATAAAATAAAATAAAATAAAATAAAATAAAATAAAATAAAATAAAATAAAATAAAATAAAATAAAATAAAATAAAATAAAATAAAATAAAATAAAATAAAATAAAATAAAATAAAATAAAATAAAATAAAATAAAATAAAATAAAATAAAATAAAATAAAATAAAATAAAATAAAATAAAATAAAATAAAATAAAATAAAATAAAATAAAATAAAATAAAATAAAATAAAATAAAATAAAATAAAATAAAATAAAATAAAATAAAATAAAATAAAATAAAATAAAATAAAATAAATTAAAATAAAATAAAATAAAATAAAATAAAATAAAATAAAATAAAATAAAATAAAATAAAATAAAATAAAATAAAATAAAATAAAATAAAATAAAATAAAATAAAATAAAATAAAATAAAATAAAATAAAATAAAATAAAATAAAATAAAATAAAATAAAATAAAATAAAATAAAATAAAATAAAATAAAACAAAACAAAATAAATTAAAAAAAAATTAAAAAAAAATAAAATATTTCATGATGAAATGAAATAAAATAAAGTAAAATAAAATAAAATATAATAAAAATAAAAAAAATAAAATATAATTAAATAAAATAAAATAGAATAAAGAAATAAAATATAATAGAATGACAATGTAAAATAAAAAAATAAAAAAAAATAAAAAAAATTAATTAAAATAAACTAAAATAAAATAAAACAAAATAAAATAAAATAAAATAAAATAAAACAAAATAAAATAAAATAAAATAAAATAGAATAAAATGATATAAAATAAAATAAATAAAATAAAATAAAATAAAATTATATAAAAAATAAATAAAAATAAAACAAAAAAAAGTTTGTTTCCCATTAGATGCTAACTTCCTTTTTAATTTTTTAACAATTGCTCAAAGTAGGTTCAGACCATTAAGCGTACTTACTTGGAGCGACAATTGCAATTGTAATAGCAATTTTTTTGACATTAATTGGGACTTAAAGCGAACAGTTCATCCACTATTTCAATCTGTATGACAGACAATGACAACAACATCATAATCGCATTTAAATACATACATAGTAGGTATATGTATGCATAGTAGAGTATAGACCTGAATAAATCATTGCCACTGAAAGCATTACAACCAGGGCTCAACGTGGGACCAGAGAGAAAATGAGAGCCTGGGAAGTATACTTCAAAATCTGGTTAAAAGAAGTTAACGTTTATACTATCTTCACTTCAAATAGTACAGATAGTTATTTCTCCTTATCGACAACAACAACAAAACCAACAATAACATGAACAACAACACCAACAATAACAACAACAACTTAAATAAGTTATCAGCGCGCTGTTACTGAATGTTGTCTGTCAAGCTAAGACGTCTTGGTCGCTGCATGGTTTGGCGTATGACGAGCTTATGTTGGTCATGTTTAACAACAATATATTCCTATACAATATTGACACAAATTGACAATCAATCGAAAACAATATGATTACATAAAAATTTATGAAACAGTAATGAGTTGAGTAAGCAAAGCGCAGACGAGCGGATGGACGAATCGAAGTTCTGGCGCATAGATGGACGGATGGACGTTTGTAAGTTGAATTCAATGCGCTTGAAAAAACGTAAGAAATCAACCTGCTTGTTGTTGCTCTATGCTGCAAGTGCGGTAGAATTAAATGATGTGTTGTTGTAGTTTTGCAAACAAAACAAGATGCAATCGAAAACTCAAAGTGGAAACGTGTTTTCCTGTGTTTTTCGATGTCAGCGACCGGAAATGCACAAAATCAAGAAATAAACACAAATAAAAAAAAAAACAGTTTAATTTAACATGCAAAAATTAGCAAAAAAAAAAACAGAAAAAAATTTTAATAACACAACAACTTCACTCAATATTGGCCTCTTAAAATGCTCGCCAGGAAAGTAGCAGATTTCGCAAAAATTGCATGAATGAATGAAAATGGCAATGGAAAAGTGCAAAATTTAGCGCGACCGCAATTGTCGATGCAATTAGTGAATGGAAAAGGAAATTAAGCCACCAAAAACTAGAAAAAGAAAGAAACGTAGACAAAAAAAAAACATGGAAAAAACGTAATCGGCCACAATATCGTCAATTACTAGCGGATTTGCTGGCTTTCTTTAATTAACCGTTGTTGTGTCGTAAAACTGTAAATAATTGCCTTAAATGCAAAAAAAAACAAGAATTGGCTAGAAATAGCCCGCATAATAAATAAAGGGAAAAAAAAACCTGCAAAGCATGGCTAAAGGCGAGTTCACAACTAGCTGGTTAAAAAATTATTTTCCTCTCAACCTTCTTAGTCAATTAAATTTACCATAGTTTAGGCCACAAAAATTTGGGCCACTTCGAATAAAAAAATTATTCAAATAAAAAATAAAAAATTATTCATCATTTAAAAATTTTTTAATGATGAGTGACGGGTTATTTTTTGTTCAAAAATAACATATTACTAAAATGATCCCAAAAACACCTCCGTAATGATCCTGAAAACGGTCCAGAAGAGATCCCAATACAGTTCCGAAATTTTCCGGAAATAGTCTCGAAATCTTCCCGAAATAATCCCGAAACAATTTCGAAATAATCTCGACAATAATTTGAATTTTGGAATAACCAATAGCCGATCACTCATCGCTCATCTTTTTTCAAAATGAACAAGAACTTATTTCTTATTTTTTCGTCACTCGTCACTTAAAAATAAAATAATGCCCATCCCTGATTTGAATTTAATTTTATTTCATTATATTTTTTGTGGTTTTTTACTTTACCTAATTTGATTTAATTTTATTTTATTATTATACCTCTCATGAGAGAAGAAGAAGACATGGACCCATCAATAATTATCAGGAAGACGAGATGAGTTTATTTAGCCATGTCCGTCTGTCCGTCTGTCTGTTAGTCCCTCCGTTTTGGAGATATTTGGCTTAAATTTGGTATGCGGCCACCATTTTTCTATATAGAAATCATTTGTCGAAACCAGCAATATCGGTCCGATCTTGCATATAGATTGTTCCGACAAACAGATTTTGGGCTATAACTCCTGTAATTGAACAGATAGGAACGTGAAATTTTGTAAGCATTGCTATTTTCATAAGTGCAAGAATAACATTGTTAAATAAAAATAACAACAAAAATAGGCGAAATTATAGTTGCAATTTGCCTGCAGGCGCACTGAGCAGTGTTTGGTGTAATGGTTACACAATGCGGTTTAGAAATTCCTAATATCCTCTCCTTGTTCGATGACCAGTAAAGGTGATGAAAAATTCTAAGCAACAATACAAAGCGGTTTGACAAGATCCTTCAACAAGATCGAAATTGCAACCATCGTAGTTGGTATTGTATGTAGCATTTTTCAACTTGTTTCCGTCAAAAACTCAAAAGAATAATTTGATAAAAATTATTCGATTGGTCAAAAGTCCACAAAATTTTCAAAGTTTGTAAATATAATGACCAATAATAACAATAACTAAATTATTTTATTTTATTTTATTTTATTATTTTTTTTTTTCATCCTATTTTTTTTTTTTATTTTATTTTATTTTATTCAAAATATCATTTAATTTTATTTTTTTCTACTTTTTGTTAAATTTTTTTTGCGTTTTTATTTTTTGCCAGTAGGAAGTGCTTTCGCTTGCCAAGTATGAGCACACCTTTGTGTTGTTCATAAATCAATATTACTTCAAAAAACAGTAAATTGGCCGCAGCTTAATAACCGTCATGAAGTCATTCGCCGTACTGCCAAAATTGTGTAACCAAAAGTGTGCCGTCGTCAGCGATTTTTGTCGATTTGTCGCTGTGATTAAATGTGCATATATGAATGTAAAAATATGACTACATAGGTATACTTTTGAACGTGTTACTTTGAGTTGTTTGTCAACTGCGCTAAAGACGGCAAAAAGTGCCGACCTACAACATACCTATATGTAAATGGGTAAGTAAATTATCCAATTACACTGGTAATATACGCACGAAAAAATTCTAAAATATCATATAAACCTGTAAAATAATTTAAAACTTTTAGATAAAAGCAAACTGAAGTATGATCACTTTTGCACGTTTAGAAATAACCTTGAAGGCTCTCATATTTTATTTGAACTTGAATTTCAGCGCGATTATTTTTGTATGATTTGTGTCATATGAACCGTATACCTCAAATTTCTCTAGTGGATAAAGTAAAACATGATTGATAGGGAAAATCATATATGTAAATAATCTTAATTATGCAAGAACCCGTAGGAGAGTCTAGTTTCGACTGAAACATAGCATTAAATGTGTGGCTGAAAATAGGCAGTGGTAATATATTTTCGATATGGTTCCACTGATTTTCTTACTAATCTATTATATATAAATGCGCAAACATAACAGGTTCCTCCCTTTTTTGCAATAACCACAATTCTAAGGTATATAAAATTTGGTATGTATCGATATGTCTCGCCGAGCAGGGTGGCCGAAAACAAACCAAAAATTAAAAAAAATTAATTATAATATGATTTGAAAATCACACCACTACATGTGATATACACGCATTCGCTTTATAGAGCCGCTGTTATGGGTGTATGTATGTAGGTATGACCACTTGCATTGTTGTGTTTGCATTCACTGCAGTAGGGTGAGTTGTTTTGTTGGCAGCAATAAGATAACATGAGCCAGCGCGTCAACTTTATTGAGCTTAGGTACAAACAGTGTTTACAATAACAAAATCTGTGCGTGGGGATTCAGAGAAGCAAATTTAAAAAAAAAAAAGCACAAATAAGCTAGATCATGCACAAGGCCCTTCGTGGCTAGACTTAGTGAAATAAAATAAAATGGAAAATTGATAAAATTAAAAAAAAGTAAAATCAGAAATAGAAAAGTGATTGAAAGTAAAAAAATAAAATTTGTTGGAAATGAAAGGAAAGGGAATAATATAAAATAAATAAAAATTAAACAAAATGGAATAAATAAAAGTATTAAATTAAGAAAATAATAGGAAAGGAAAGGGATGGATAAAAGGAAAATAAAGGTAAGTTAAAGTAAGGAACCGAAAATATGACAGAAAAATCAAAGGGAAAGGAATGGAAAAGAAAAAAGAAAGGGAAGAAAGGAAATGTAATGTAGGTAAAGCAGTGGAAAAGAGAAGCAAAAGGAGAAAGACAAAGAAAGGAAAGAAGAAAAAAAAGAAGGGAAAGAAAAGGCAGCGAGGAAGAAGGTAAGGAAAATAAATGAAAATAAAAAGAAAGAAAAATAAAGGAAAGAAAGGTAATGAAAAGCTAAAAAATAAGTTAAGAAACTGAATGAAAGAAAAAGAAAAGCAAAGGAGTTGCGGAAAGGAACAAAAGAAAATAAGGAAACGGTAGGAAAGGAAAGGTAAGGAAACGAAATGACAGGAAGGGAAATTTAAGAAAAAAAATGAAAGAAAATAAAGGTAAGAAAAAAATAAAAGAAAAGAAATGAAATGAAAAAAAAATGAATAAAATGAAAGGAAACTAAAGCAACGGAAACGAAAGGAAAGGAAAGAAAAAGAAAATAAAAGGAAAAAAGGAATGTAATGGAAATGGAAAGAAGGATCAGGTAAGAATATAAAAGGAACGAAAAGAAAGAAAAAGAACAGAGAAGAACAAAAAAGAACAAAAAAGAAAGGAAGAAAGAAGGGAAATAAAATTAAATGAAAGAAGAGAAAAGGAAAGAAGAGAAAAGGAAAGAAAAGGAAAAGAAAGGAGAAGATAAGGAAAGGAAATAAAAGGGAAGAGAAGGAAAGAAAAGCAAAGAGAATAAATTGAGATGAAAGGAAAGGAAAGGAAAGGAAAGGAAAGGAAAGGAAAGGAAAGGAAAGGAAAGGAAAGAAATACGTATGAAGACGACCTAAGAAGAATAAATAATTATCAACACTGAAACTATATTACTGAATGATGTAAAGAGGGAGGAAAAGGCAAAATGAATAGGAATGTATAGAAACCAAAAATATACAAAATATGGAAAAGAAAGGCAAATTTAAGAAATAGCAATAAGGTAGGAAAATAAAATAAGGTTTTGTGGTTGAATTTCAACCACTGGGCGAACTCTAGTTTTTTTAATCGGCACAGCGCGCCTTTAACAATATCAACGCTGTCATTTCGAACAAAACAACAAAACAAATAAATAACTGATGCATTGTAAAATATTAAGCATAAATCATACAAACAACACCTTTGGGAAACAGTTGGCGAATGCAAATGTGTGCAACAAAAGCAACAACACTAGCACCACTGACAGCGCAAACACCACACGTTGCATGCTGATCAAAACGATCAAAAGCTTTAGAAACAGATGGATGGATGGATGGATCGACGGACTGATGGCTGGCGAGAGAAGAAAAGTGACAATCATCAGAATCAAATCGAAACGAAATAATGGCATATGGACACTACAAGTGCCGACAATATACAATCATCACACAATAACTCGCATCGTATACCCAAGATGTTCGATGGAACGGTCCGTTTAAATACCCTCTATTTCCTCTGTCATCGCTCCATTTCGTTTTCATATTAAAGCGAGGCCGCAATATTTGTTTTATCGTGAAATGCATTCAATGCATAATTAAAATTCAACACTGCAACTACGAGCTACGAACTATGTATGTAAGTAGGCTCACTCACCCAGCGCCAAGGTGATTGAAGCAAGTACATGCACAACACCAAATAATGCGCTAAAAAAGAAAATATCACAAATCTCTGGTTAAGTCAACAAAATGTTTATTTCCATTTGGGTGAAAAAATAAGACAAAAACAGTAACATTTCGCCTTTTTAGCGCAACCATCACCATAATTCACTCAACCCGACTGGTTGGTGTGCAAAATTAATAATTTCATGCGCATTTGGTTTGCAAAATATTTTTTTTAAGAATTTTTGTTGAATTTTTTTTTTTAAATTTTCTTTTGCTACTTTTGATGACAACGTTTATGTTTGTGATGAGTTGTCTCATCAGGCCGCACAGCGTTGGCGGTTGGTTGGTGCGCACGTGGCAGCCTATGCCTTGAAGCTGTTGAATGTGGGTGATCGCGTTCTCTTATTGCGTTGCTGGGGTACTTAAGCACACTTTTGGTGTGATTTTAATTTCCTTAAAATGATGAATTAAAGATCAAAAGATGTTTGGCCAAAGATATAAACGAATTTCTCTGAAGTGACAACTGTCACAAAATGTCGCTTATCGTACACAGGTGATGATTTTAAAAAATATATATTTTAATTTTTTATTACTTCATTTTATTTTTATTTTAAGCTATTCTATTTAATTTAATTTTATTATTTTTTATGATATCTTATTTTGTTCAATTATATTTTATCTTATAACTTTAAACGAGCTAAATTTGTATATACGTACGTATATATATTTGTATATCCGGACTATCTGGGGAACCACTTGAGTGATTTGGATAAAATTTTCAATTTAGACAGTATGATTGATCCTAAGACGGGGCGGTTTACAGGGTTACCACCTATCTCAATTTTTTAAATTATGGAGCAAGATATGCCAACTGCCAACATAAGTATTAAATTAAAGGTATTTTCTAAAATATTTTCACGTAGGGTTGCCGCCCAGGGTTACCATTTGTAATGTATATTTTTGGGATCATATTTGGATCATTTAGTGGTGACTTTGGGATAATTTTGGAGCTTTTTTGAAATCATTTTGGGTTCCTTTTTGGATTAGTTTGGGACAATTTTGATGTCATTTTCTGGCCGTTTTGAGGTTTTTTTTTTGGTCGTTTTGGGATTATTTAAGGATTATTTTGGGATTAATGTAGGCTCATTTTGGAATCATTTTGCGGCGATTTTGGAATGATTTTTGTATCATTTTGGGATCATTATAGGGTCATTTTGGGGTCGTTTTGGGATCACTTTTGGGTCGTTTTCCGTTCAATTTCGAATCATTTTGGGAACTTTTAAGCGTCTTTTTGGGGTCGTTTTGGGTCTATTTTTGGATTATTTTAAGGTCACTTTGGGATCATTTTGTTTAAGTTAAGCTAGCGCTAAATAGCTCGTCCACCCAGGTACTTTTTTTCTAATTAAATAAATTTTATTATAATTTTTTATTTATTCTATTTTATTTTATTTTTTTATTTCGCTATATTTTATAAAGCATAATAATTTTTATTGTTTATATCGTGTTTTAATACTATTTTTTTTTTAATTTTATTTCTCTCTTTACTTTATTTTATTTTTATTCTGATTTTATTTCATTTTGTTTTATTTTTTTTTTTGTTTATTTTTTTTTTCTTTTTTTGTTTTATTTTATTTTATGTTAGTGATATTTTCATTTCGTATTTTTTTTATTGATTTCATTGTTTCTGCGAGTACAGTCATTACGTATGAGATGCAGAATTTATATTTAGTAAGTAAATAAGGCATGCAAATTATTTACGGGTCATATTTCGCATAAATAAATCACGAGCTCATTTACTCTGCTCCATCACACAAATACACTCAGAATAAATATGAAAATTTATAAAAAATAATGCAAGAAAAACTTACAACATAGCTGCAACTGAAGGCAAATTAATTAAATATTTTATTCATTGAATATCTTTAGGTATTGCAAATTTAAATGGTATGAAACCGTATTTGTAGAGGAATTCAGAAAAGTTCTATTTTTGTTTGCCAGCACTTATCCATATAGAGACCCCAATTTATCACTTCCTACCCAGAATTTGTATTAGTCGTATTTTTAGAGGCATTTAAGCATGTGAAATTAAAACTCAACAAAAATTATTTCGACACAAAAAACGCACACCCTAATGTTCATGCATTTTCCTACATATTTTTATTTCATTGCATGAAATTTTTATTTCTTAACTGTCTTAGCCAGTTTTTAGCTTGCAATGCCACTTTGCATGTAGGAGCAGCCCTCATTTATTTACAACCAATAAATTTAACGACACATGAACAATAACAACAACAACAATTAACTTCATGTAGCAACAAATACTTGCAACAGCATTAATTTTGAACCCTTTATTGCGCTAAGCATCGGCGAAGGCGTATGGAGTAGATAGCCGGGATCCATCGAGGGGGCACGGCTGAGTCGATAGTTTTACGCTTAATCAAACATCACGCGCAACAATTTCGCATTTAATTTTAACTGCAACAGTTGCAAGGAGCAACAGCTACAATAAACAACAGTAATAACAACGAGCAACAGTCTACGTAATTGCCTTCAATATTGTTGTTGTATTTGTAATACCCAGATGGGGAAGCCCAAAAGGGTCCTACTAAAATAAAAAAAAAAATACAAAATAAAATAGAATGAAAAAAAAAAATAAAATTAAAATAAAATAAAAATAAAAAAATAAGATAAAAATTTAAAAAGTAAAAATAAAATAAAATAAAATAAAATAAAATAAAATAAAATAAAATAAAATAAAATAAAATAAAATAAAATAAAATAAAATAAAATAAAATAAAATAAAATAAAATAAAATAAAATAAAATAAAATAAAATAAAATAAAATAAAATAAAATAAAATAAAATAAAATAAAATAAAATAAAATAAAATAAAATAAAATAAAATAAAATAAAATAAAATAAAATAAAATAAAATAAAATAAAATAAAATAAAATAAAATAAAATAAAATAAAATAAAATAAAATAAAATAAAATAAAATAAAATAAAATAAAATAAAATAAAATAAAATAAAATAAAATAAAATAAAATAAAATAAAATAAAATAAAATAAAATAAAATAAAATAAAATAAAATAAAATAAAATTAAATTAAATTAAATTAAATTAAATTAAAAAAATAAAAAAAAATAAAAAATTAAATAAAATAAAATAATATAAAATAAAATAAAATAAAATAAAATAAAATAAAACGAAGTAAAGTAAAATAAAATTAAATCAAACCAAATCAAATAAAATAAAATAAAATAAAATAAAATAAAATAAAATAAAACGAAGTAAAGTAAAAAAAATTAAATCAAACCAAATCAAATAAAATAAAACAAACAAAAAAAATAAAAAATAAAAAATAAAATAATTAAAATACAAAAAAAAATATTGAAATAAAATAAAAATAAAAAAATAAATAAAACAAATAAAAAAATAAAATTAAATTAAATAAAAAAAAATAAAATAAAATAAAATAATATAAATTGATGAAATAAAATAATACAAAACGATGAAATAAAATAAAATAAAATTAAATTAAAAAAAATTAAATAAAACAAAATAAAATAAAATCAAATAAAATAAAATAAACTAAAATAAAATAAAATAAAATAAAATAAATAAAAAAAATAAAAAAATTAAATTAAATTAAAAAAAAAATAAATAAAAAAATTTTAAAAAATAATAAAAATTTGTGTATTTAGCGACCTTTTGTCCTAAAGCCGGCAAAAACAAAAATCGCTAAAATGAAATAAAATAAAATAAAATAAATTTAAAAAAATTAAAAAAAATAAAAATAAAAGAAAATAATATAAATAAAAAAAATAAAATAAACTCAAATAATATAAAATAGAATAAAAAATAAAAAAATAAAAAAAAATAAAAATAAAATAAAATAAATAAAGAAATAAAAAATAAATAAATAAAACAAATGAAAAAAAGTAAATTAAAAAATACATACGTATGTATGTTCAAATAATTTTACATTTTTACTTTCTCCAAGACGGTATAAAATATTCTTTCCAGCGCGTACCAAAACTTCTCAACTGGTTTTATGCAGCATTTCTTGTGTAGGATTTCGTGTAAGTTGTAAGCGCATGCGCATGTTCGCGTTAACAAGTTGTAGCATTTCGTGTACTCGTGTACGACGCAGAGGCGACGCACGTCGATTATGGAACTAGCTCGTACTTGTACTTGTACGGTAGTGATCGCATGTGGGTGGAGGCCGTGAGGCAACAACACCAACAAGCAAGTAAGGAAATCACGGCAGCTGTTTGTTGCAATGGATTTTTGTGGCAAGAGATCGTTACGTTGTGATATGTGCAGCGCCCGCAGTTGCGAGTTGGTTGCGCGCACAATCTGATGGTCCACAGGCAATAGGTGTATAATTGTGAAGATACTTACATATTGGATGTATTTGGCTGGCGCACCAAAGGCGCTTCACACTTCAAAAAGTGATGTATCCGGGCGTTGTCAGTTCGGTTGCTGGTTGGTTGAGTGTAAGGTGTTAAGTGTGTTTCCGCAAATTAAGAAGCCAGCCAATCAGTAAACACGACCATCAACAACAAGAAGAAAATGCACGAATGCAGCATAAATGACAACACAAAAAAAAAAAAAACAATACATAAAAACAAACTTGCACTGAGAGAAATGCATTGAATGTTGTGACAATATCACTATTGATAGCGCCGAGTTTGATGCAATATTCATTCAGAATGAGCGAGTTATCAAATATTATTTGCTCCCAATAAAAAGTAAAATGACATGTCAACCATTTCGATATGATGTACTATTTTTTATATTTATGGATAGAATACTAATATATTTAAACGGCATGTCAATATCATGGTCGTGATATGAATTTCTATTGTCGGTATATCCATATCCATATTTACTACATAGTAATAATGGTAGAGACAGCGTATTAATATATATGGACGAAATGTAAATTTTTCTGGGACGCATAATCATAATAGTTCAACAATTTTTACTATGGATTTTCTAACAATATTACAACTTGTTGGAGCGGTTTTTTTAAATTCAAAATTTTTTGAATTTCTTATGATTGAACATTTTTCTAAAAATTGTATAATATGCCGTAGCCGAATGGTAGAATACTGGGCTAACGTGCCAGAGGAGCACGGTTCGAGTCTCACTGAAACCAGATGTCAAATTATATAAAATTTTGTTTTTTTAAACTATTTAGAATTTATCAATAGTTTATATGGATACCATTTCAATAGTGATTTATCAAAAAAGCATTGATGAAACATCCATAGTCATTGATGGGACAGAAATATCAATTTTTATTTAATGTGATATCAATAATTATGGATGTTCGATCCATAGATATCCCTCCGTGTGTCATTACTACTGCGAACGTAAGTCATTGTTGCAACACAGCAGCGTCACTCAGTCACTGAAACAAATCGACGAGTCTGCCAGTCATTGAACATGAATGAAATCTTCAACAGGGCCTCCACGCGACCATTAATGCGGCAAAACAATTTTCATCTCAGCCACGTTTGCTTCGCTTGCCCTCCATCCAATGCAAAGAAGCTGTCTGCCCAGGTCGTCATTGTCACCATCATATCTTTCCAATTAAATTTGAATTTATTTCTGCTGCGATTTTGTTTGCCGCAAAACACAAACAATTTGGGTTGAGCAGTCAGCAGCAGCTGTGCCTGTTAAAAATTGTTAAATCGAATGGTTGCTTATTATTGCTGGATTTTTATTGTTGCAACATTACAACAACAATTTAGTATAGCACGATCATTGAGCGGCGTTTGCTTGTTGACTTACTGAATGGCTGATAACACGATCAGTTGAAGTCAACTGTAGCCATAGGTTCGTCACTAGGGTGTACGGGTTTAAATAAAACTTAAATAAATTGAGTGAAATTGAAATTAAATTAAAATAAATTAAACAAAATTAATTAAATTAAAAAAAATGTATTTAAATTGAAAAATGTAAAAATTAACTAAATAAACTACATAAATCAAAATAAATGAAAGTTTTTGCCTACTTCGGAAAGGGAAAACATGCAAAAAAAACATAGTAAAATACAAGCACGCTGCTATAAATCTACTGCATAAAACGTTATATGTACACATTTACATAGACTCATGTACACTTCTCTATTACTCCTTTTAGCCGTTTAGTTCATTCAGAAAAGCTACAAACTGATCGCTTTAGGGTCGACATGGGCTTCCATTGAATTGTCAAAAACCAATGCATTTCATTATTTGCTCAAAGTCTCACCCATTTGCCACAATTCAATTTCCTGATATCACAATAAAGCGTTTACTATTTGCAATCTTTATTCGAATTATCGTTCTCAGTGATCTTTGAAAACTTTGGAGCGTTTTCTGCAGTGCTCTGAGCAAAGATAAACCGTTTTTTCGACATATCAATACGGTAAAGAGGATTTAATTGACAAACTATAAATGACACTATGTAGATACCTACTCGATAACCAGAAGAGAGACAAAAATAATATAAAGCATATAAAAAAAAAAAATAAACAAAATAAAATAAAGTAAAAAACTTATAAAAATAAAAAAAAAATAAAAAGATTAAATTAAAAAATAAATGCCAAGTAAAAAAAATTAAAATAAAATAAAATAAAATAAAATAAAATAAAATAAAATAAAATAAAATAAAATAAAATAAAATAAAATAAAATAAAATAAAATAAAATAAAATAAAATAAAATAAAATAAAATAAAATAAAATAAAATAAAATAAAATAAAATAAAATAAAATAAAATAAAATAAAATAAAATAAAATAAAATAAAATAAAATAAAATAAAATAAAATAAAATAAAATAAAATAAAATAAAATAAAATAAAATAAAATAAAATAAAATAAAATAAAATAAAATAAAATAAAATAAAATAAAATAAAATAAAATAAAATAAAATAAATTAAAATAAAATATAATAAAATAACATAAAATAAAATAAAATAAAATAAAATAAAATAAAATAAAATAAAATAAAATAAAATAAAATAAAATATTGTAAATATATGTCCTTCATTCCCTGGGACCCAAGCTAACAAAACTTTATCATTAAGGACTGTGACGAACTCCTCAACAAGCTTCGAAGTTATTGTGTTAGACTGCAAGGCACGGAGGGCGGCCTGACTGTCCGACATAAAGTAGATTCGCTTAGAGGATAGTTCTCTTCGGAGGCATTCCCTGCCACAGCTTTCCATTGCACGGATTTTCGCTTGGTAGATAGTGGGGTAGCTACGCATCAGTACCGATTTTTGAAAGATTTGACTTCGTGTCAAATTAACATGACTTCGTTTTTTTAACATTACTCTCTGTAAAATTACCATGACTTCCTGTTAAATTTACATGATTTTTTTTAAATCGTCATGATTTTCTGTTAAAACAACACTAGCTTCCTTATTATTTTATGGAAATTCAGCAGAATCTTTCTTGTTAGTTTAACATGGTTCATGTTGAAAAAAATTATTCTGTGTGTTGTTTTTTGGAGGGTATGAACATGCGTATATGCGTACATACATACATATTTTTTTATTTGCTAAACGATTAAAGATCTGGTAGATTGAGCAAAATATTCCCATGAATCAATTTGGCGACACTTTTAAGTTCTTATTATTTCCCTTAATTGTATGCCTACAAAATATCTTGGGCAAATACTCGTAGCCGCAGATCATCGTCTCACCCTCCATGTTTAAGAGAAAAAATCGCGCAAATTCCAATCTTTTTTTAAATGCGTGTAGAGCATATTTTTGGAGCTTCAATTGTTTTCGATTGATTTGGCCACCGACTGAGTTATGCACCAAAAAAAAGGGAGAGTAACAATAAGACAGTTTTATTTTTGTATTGCTATATCAAAGTGTTAAATAACATTGTTTGAAAATAGTTAAAAGGGGAAAGAGGTTCGGGGAGTGAACTAGGGAGTGCAAACAACAGATTTAGTAGGTAATGATTTTGATTTTGATCTTCCATATGCGGTGGCTTGTGGTAGAGTGGATTTACCACTACAAAAAGTTATGCTTAGGGGTCGTGCATATATGACGTCACGCTCTTTGAGGGGGGGGAGGGGTCTGCGATTTGTGACGAAATGTGACATGGGGGGAGGGGGGGAGCAGCACTTACGTGATGTCACGTTATTTTTTGCATGTTTTCTAGCGTGCAACGTCCATGAACGTTTTCAAATTTAGCACGTTTTCATTCTTTCGATTGGCAAATATTATTTAATAATTAATATAAACATTCTAAATATGTATCAGATTTTATGTCAAATAAATATTGAATTTATATTTATTAAGGGTGTGATGTGACATTCGAGGGGGAGGGGGGGGGGGTCTGGCGTTTGTGACTGGGTGTGACATGGGGGGAGGGGGGGGTCAAAAACTACCAAAAATCGCGTGACGTCATATATGCACGACCCCTTAGGACTGAGGAAATGAGTCTGAAATTTCTTGGTAGAAAATGTCTCTATAATCTAAAATATGGGAATGCAAATGGTTCAAGACGAAAGTTACATACTTCCTACACTTATTTGCATACCCTTCACAAAAAAACATGCACGAGCAATATAATCATAAAATAAATACGAACCAAGCCCCATACGCTGTTGTATATTTAGCAATTAATTAACACTTTAATTTACAAAACAAATCTGCATAAATTAAGAAAGACAACAAAATAAAAAATTACGCAGACCGTACCAAGTACAAGCGAAACGACATGAATATTTGCGAAGAAACACTGATTTTGCATAATTTGTGGCCACTCGTACAAAATTACTGTAATAATATACACCTTTCGTACATGCCACGCCACGCCACACCAAATCCTATTACTGCCAATTGCCCGCCACCAACTCATCTTCCTCAAGAGCAGCGAGGTATGTAGTTCCAATTCGCTTAAGACGGAAACACAATGCCACACATCATAAAATCGACATGCAGACACGACTGAGTGCGTACAAACAAAACAGATGAAACGTTCGCAACAACAACATAAAGCTACAAAATAGAGTCAGGAAGCTCCGAGGGGGCGAATGTGCAGTGTGACGAGATTGTGGAGCCGCTTTTTTATAGAGTCGACTTTTGCAATTGTTCAGCGACAAGCGACGATCATGTAGTGGCAGTCGAGCTTAAGAAATGCGAAAACAAAAGAGCAGAAACACCTCAACGTGTAAATCCAGAGAATTATAACGTGTCATCATTGTTTATTCTTTTGTTTGAGAATAAGTGCGCCACTTGGGGTGGAATGGAACGCTTGAATGTTTGTGGGATGGGATTGCACAGTGGCTATGACAGAGTAATGTTAGGAACTCACATGAAACATGTGAATGAATTGAAGTGAAACTTGAATTAAAAAGGTAAACTAATAATCAAAACAATTATCGGCTTCAAGAACGGGTGTGAAATTTGGGGCTATAGAGGTCGTGGATCCCCAGGGCAGCAGTACAATTATTGAAAAGAGAAAATGGTCCTAAACCCTTGTTAATGTTTACACCCATATTTATAAAAAATAAAATTGGCTGTTATCGATTGCATCATATTATAGTGGTGTTTTTTGGTTTATACCGATACTTATCGACCTTCGTATAAATTACCAGTTTTTTTATGAGTTTTAAAACTTTTTCGCTCGTATAGATGTTTGTTCTACTACACGGTTAAAAATTTGAGCCTAAATTTTAAACTTTTTGGACTACATACATTTGGTCATACCAAATTTGGTTTCAAATTTAAACTAGACCAGTTTTCAAGAAAATTGGTTAAATGAAGCGGGTTTCAATTTCAAACTAGAAATGTTTTAACAATTTTTTAAAGAAAAAACTAATATTTTGTCCATTGGCTGGAACTCGAACTAAGACTCGCCGCCTCATACCCGTCTGATCTACCATTGAGCTACATCGCACACATAAATGTTGTGGGCAAAATTCACACCTGAGCAAGCTTTCAAAAATAGATAAAAACAAAACAAATTTTAAGCCGAAAAGTTTTTATTTTCAAACCAAAAAGTTTTAATTTTAAACCGAAAAGTTTTAAGAATATAATAAAATTAAAAAATGTGGCACTTTTTTGTGAGCAAAAGTCAATGACTTTCAAACAAACCAAAAAAAGTTAGACTGTATTTCCATTTAGATCTTAAATCGAAACCAATAGAAATTGAAATTCTTTTTAAACTTTTGGACGGTTCAAGATCTTCCAAAAAAAAAGTTTAAAAAATCCGGTTTAAAAGTTAAGACTAATTTTTTTGACCGTGTAGATTTGTTCTACTATTATCGATTTAAGATTTTTTTGGTTTTCTGAAATTTTTGACGAAACACCGTTGGTTCGATTTTTCCCGAAGCTTTTATCAATTACAGATTTCCACACTGTTTCCGATTACTTTCGATTTTTTTCGTTTTTTCGTAACACAATTTACTTATTTTTAGTTATTTCGATGGGTTTTTATCGAGAAGTTTCGATGTTTTGCGATTATGATCTTCTTTTTATCGTTGTTTCTATAATTTTATGGAATTTTTACCAGGCTGGTTCTGTATTAATCGAATTTTATCCCTTTTAAGTTAAATCTATAGACGCTCATTGATAATTTGACATTGTTTTCCATTTGAGTCTTTAATTTTTTATCGATTTAATGCATAATTATCGATTTTAGTTTTGGTTTTACTGGTTTTATAAATTTGTATACCTGATTTGTACTTTCTGATTCGAGATCTTCCATTCGTTTGCATATTTTACTATCGATAACTTTCTATTTTTTCGATTATGCTCTATTATTATCGGAAATTTGATAAAATTTTTTGAGTACTTTTTATTTTTTCGATTTTTATTGTTTGTTTACGAATTTATTTTGAAATATTTAAAAGGGAAACTTATAAAATGTTGGTTAAAAAGGGGTAGACAAAAACTGTTCAGTAAATGGTAGACAAATAATTTTTCAATAAAAAGGTACAAATATTTTTAATTTTAGCAACCTATTGTTCCCTTTAATTAAAACACTGAAACATTTTTTTAGTCTTTTTTATTTGACATTTTAGAAGCATAATTTTTACTTGCAAGAAAAATATGTTTCCTTTTTACTCCCAGCCTTTCATTAATCAGATTTTTAGGATGAAAAAAAAGTAGGCTTTTCCCCTTCTAAAAACGTATCGAACCGCCACTGCTAGGAGCGCCGATAGCTTGAAGAGGGCATGTGGGCGTTGGCGACGGAATAAAAGACGCTACTTAAGTAAATATTTTGATAACGAAGTTTGTGTTGTTGTTGTTGTGGGCATATTCATATTTTTATATCAAAAACACATGTTACGTATGCAAATTGCATTCACAAGCCAGACTTTAGAGAATTAGCATAATAATAACAGCTCAAAAGTTGCCGTTTCCGGTGGCAACACTGGTCAAATGTTTAGTCACCAAGAGAAGTATTGACATACAAACAATCAAATTTGTTTTTGTGTCAAGATGAGTCGTCGAGTCGACATGCCAACTCACCCACGACTACTTGACCCCATTTGAAGACTGTTGTCGCGCTCAAGTAGTGAGAACGGGAGAAAGTGTAGCGAGGGAAGTGATCGTAAGAAAAAATTAAAAGTACGTAAATCAACAAAGTCGATGAAGTCAAAGAATTTCAAAAATTTTTATTCTTTGTTGTCTCACAAAATAAATGTAGGTAGGTAGTCTACCTGGTAGCGGGGCGAAACGTTTTATCGCTGATTGAAAATCAACAAGCGGGAGTTTAATACAAAGCCATACATTCCAGAATGCGGCTGATGTGAGTGCCACAACGAAGCAGAGGCGAACAAAAAAAAAAAAATTGGAGACGCAGTTCAGTCGCTCCTCTGAGTTTCATATGGACCCAAATATCATGGATTAGTTATCACTTTGATTGTATGTATTTGTGTGTTGCGTGTGTGTCCATGGATTGCGTGGATTAATAAAATCGAATTAATCTCATGCTGTGCATAGTTGCGCCCAAAATTGCTACCGTTTGTCAGCGCGTGAGCTACTCAAAACATACTCCATTACCAATGACCCTAATAGCGACCTTTTTCACAAACAACAAAAAAATAAATTAAAAAAATATGAAATTCAAAAAAACTCCTCAAACAATAATAATTCCCAGTTGGAAAAAGATTTAACGCTTCAACGATCATGCGCTCGCTATTCTATTATCCCGTGACCCACGCAGTCAACTCAGATATGTATGTATGTATGCAAGTAGCAGTTAAGACGATCAAAAAATTTCAAAACAAAAGTGTCAGTTAAAATAGCGTAAAAGATATTCAAAACCAGTAGCTATGAGTATTTAGATTTGTTGCATTCAGTTTATCGATCTCATGCATAATATCTTACCGCCTCGGTGACAACTGATCAGGTTGCATAGGGCGAGGCTGGGCAATATAGTGATTTGTCTGCGCTTTGTCCTTCATTTATGTTCCTATGTTTTGTTGTTGCGCTAGGTTAAAGCAATGATTACAGGTTGTTTGTTTGTTTGATTGTAATTTTTGTAGGTATGTATTTATCTATTTTAAATTCGGTTCAAAGTTATTAAGTAAGCCAGGTATGATGGGAATAATTTTCTTAAATGACCGTTGGGTTATAGAACCTACCCTGTAGGCATCTAAAATAATTTACACTAAAAAATAAAAATAAAATTAATGAAAACAAAGTAAAATGAAAAAATAAATAAAAATAATAAAAAAAAAAAAAAAATTGATTCAATAAAAAAAAATTAAAAAAAAATTAAATAAAATGAAAAAAAATATATAGATATGAAACATGAGAAAATAAAATAAAATAAAGTACAATAAAGTGAAGGAAAATAAAACAAATTATATAAAATAAGTAAAAATAAAATAAAACCAAATAAAAATAAAGTAAATCAAAATAAAACAATATTTTTAATTAGAAAAAAAAATTAATTAATTAATTAAAACAAAACAAAATAGAAAAAATAAAATTAAAAAAAATAAAATAAAATAAAACTAAATTATATTAAAAAAAATAAAATAAAATAAAAAAAAATAAAAAAAAAAATAAAATAAAATA
This sequence comes from Campiglossa producta, assembly GCA_964058755.1. Taxonomy (NCBI): domain Eukaryota; kingdom Metazoa; phylum Arthropoda; class Insecta; order Diptera; family Tephritidae; genus Campiglossa; species Campiglossa producta. The sequence continues at coordinate 6,056,684 of CAXKVI010000002.1, read as the reverse complement.
AAATAAAAAAAAATAAAAAAAAATAAAAAATAAAAATAATAAAATAAAATAAAATAAAATAAAATAAAACAAAATACAATAAAATAAAATAAAATACAATAAAATAAAATAAAATAAAATAAAATAAAGCTAATTGGAATTAGAATTAGAAAGAAAAAAAAGTAAGAAAGGCTGTCTTCGGCTGTGGCGAAGGCTATATACCTTTCATGAATAAGCGTCACGATTTTCACTGTTCGATCCCCAGTACAGCATGCGTGAATTTAAATTTAGCTCACCCCGAAATGATGTGTTATATTGGTCCAATCTCATTGATTTTTGAAATCGACATTCCACATTCTAAAAGAGCAATAGATACAAAATTTCACGTTCCTACCTATCTAATTACAGGAGTTATCTACCAAAATCCCTTTATCGGAGTAATCGATTGTATGGGGCTATGTGAAATATGTATCCCATCTCAATGATTTTCAACATCGCTACTGCACATACATATAAAAATAGCATTAATTACAAAATTTCACGTTCCTACCTGTTTAGTTACCGGAGTTATAGTCCAAAATCCGTTTATCGGAACAATCGATTGTATGGGGCTATTTGTAATAACGGTCCGATCTTGCTGGTTCCGACAAATGATTTATATGTATATTAGAAAATGGTGGCCGCATACCAAATTTCGGCCAAATATCTCCAAAACTGAGGGACTAGTTGCGTTTAAACAGGCAGACGGACATTGCTAAATCAACTCATCCGTCATCCTGATCATTTCGGTATACTTATTGATGGGTCCATCACTTCTTCTCATACTTACAAACATCGGACCAAAGTTATAATACCATCTCATCTTCATGAAAGGTATAATAAAAGAATACGCCTGATCTGGTGAGCTATCTAAAGCACACATTTTGACACTACTCCTCTTGGATGCCTCTACCTAACAATTAGCTAAATTTCCTACTAGGACATTTAACACATTCATCCATAATCTCCAAAATGAAGAGTATGTTGTAGGAGGAATTACAAATGTTTTTTTTACGGGTTGACGTGTTGTCAAATGCTTCCAAAATGTATCTGAAACTCGAGTCCGTTGGCTCTAAATAAGATATTTTCTCAATCTAAATTTTATTCTTTTGTAACTCCTTTTATATTTTTTACCGACAATTTTGTGCTACAAGAGATTACTAAGCGTTCACATAAAAAAGTACAAAAATACAAACAAATTTGGAACATAATAATAACGTTGTAATTATTTTCATTGGAATCTTTTATAAATGTTTTTTTTTTTTTTTAATTAGGGGGGATCCTTACTGTGAATTCAAACAAATTTCCTTCCCTAGTAAGTAAATTTAGTTCAAATTGGACCCAGACTCCATAATTGTGAATGATATTATGATGTTTTTTTTTTTTCAAAGAGTTTCATTCGTCGTGGAGCTATATCTGTTTGGAAATGTTACAAGCAGTTCACCAGCCAACGATATAATATCTTGAACACAAATCCATTCCACCCTAAGGTACATAAACATTTCGGTTCAGAAATATCTACCTCATAGCACCACCGACGACGACAGTTCGTCATATCCCAATACACAGCTAGCGGACAAATGTATGGATGGATGGGCTCGGCAGCGCGATCGCTACTTAATCGGTTTAGCGTATTTTGCTTTTAGTGTCACAATAGTTTTTTCCTCTCGAAAGAGCAGCTTAAGATTTTTACATTCTTTCAGTGCTTCTAATTTTTTTCCGTTCCCTCTTTACTATTACTACTTAAGGCTTGGTGTGGCTGTCTATGGCTTAATAATTTTTTTTTATGTACTTAAGCGTGTTTCTTGGTTGTTAAATTAAATATTTCAATTGTTTGTACAAAAGTGATTCACTGGCTGATCAATTGGAATCAGCATAACTTGCAAGCATATTGGTAATATCTATATACATAGGTAGGTGAAAACTAGGGTGCCCTGTTAATAGGTCGATGTATTTCCTTGCTATAAAGGCGATCATCTGAGTAGGCTGTGTACTATGAAGAGCAGTCTTCATTTTTTATGTGGGCGCCATCTCTATTTTCTTAACGAAGTGGAGGCACCCTAATGTACAGAAATATTCACTAAATTGATTCGTAGGTATTATAAATATTTTCTTATAAGTAGCCTGTAACTTACTGACCGACTGGAATTAAATCATAAAAACAATGCTACTCATAGTGGCATCATTATAAATCTATTTGTTTTCAAACAAACAGTCATTTGTTAAGCGAGACATCTTTCTTAAAATTTTCTAAATTTAAGGTGTGTTGTCTAAGCATAAGCAATTTGTATTGTTGTTTTATTACAACAATTTTAAGCGCTAATAAATTACTTCATTAAGCGTAAGCGCACTCGCACTATGTTGGTGGTCGATCGTCTCTACTGATCTTGTTGGTTGTTTCTTCAACGAATTTATACTTAACTTTCAAAAATATTTCTCTATTGTTTGTGATTATGATTTTAGCTACTGTTTGGACAACCGTTACCGACAAGCGCATTAATACGATTTAACAAATTTTTCTGCTTCTTAGTTATTTAGACGAATATTAAAGAGTTATGATTTATGGGTTAATGTTTTTGTGTATAAATAGCTACAATGGTTTGGTTTTCAAGTTGACTGATTTAAATCTCACTTAGCATAGCTAGGCCATAAGTTACATAGCTGAGAGGGGCAATTTCACTACATCATCTTGATTCTTCAGAGTTTAGTGATAAATGCAGTAGTTTAGTTATAAATGCAGCCTTTGATACTTTGAATGGACAAAAAGTGTGTGTGCTGCAGTGGGCTACACCTTCTAACTATAATAAAACGAAAGTGTGGAATATTTAATATAGATTCCTGAAAAATATTTGTGCCCATGTTTGCCCCCTTGATTTAATAACGAAAAGTGAATTTTAATTTTTATAAAAGCGACATGACGTATACGTAACATTTTTTTGTTAACGAATGCGTAGAAATAGAGAAACAAATAATTGATATCTTTATTAGTGTTTACAAAAGTGGTGGTAGAAGTTGTTTTTGGAAATCACGTCCAGTTTTTTGATTGTCGAGGCACTTCATGCGAGTAACTTGTTTAACAAGTTTCGTTACCAACATAATGTGCAGCAATGCAATCAGGACAGAAAGATAGGAATTGCAGTGAATTTCGATCCCTAAAGCCGAGTAACTAATCTACCCTTAAACACGAGCCAGAAAAGAAAGAATCGAATAGATAATAAATAAGATTAAAAGCGAATGTTCAATCATCATCAATTTATATCAAACATTTACTAATGTTCCTCAAAGCAACGACTGGCGCCTAATTTCTTTGTTGAAGCGCTGCAGTCACATTCATAATCATAAAAACTTTAATTTTATTGCACAAATACATATAAGCCACGTTTGTACGTGTTCAAAGACAAACTAAAATTGTCATTTTAATGATACGAAATGTCATGTCTACAATCGGCTGCCGGTCAACGGCTATGAAATAGGCAGCAATCGTACGTTTGAGACTCTTTATACATATATGTATAACGCCTGTTTCCATGTAGCGCTCCTCCAAAGACAAATGTTTTGACAACATTTGATTTAACATAGGAAAATGCAACTAAAAAAGTATTCAAGCCTCGTCACAAATCTTGGACAATCAAAGTAGAGAAATTGGGTATAGGTAGGGGGAGCGATGGTGCACGCAGGTGTGTTTTGATGAGTAAGCAGACAATAAGCGTCGGGCCACCAACTTTATAGCCACATTGTAAGCACATAAAATAAACATTTATTGAATATTGGAAATCGAATATTTAGGCTTTCATAAAACGTGTAGATAGTTTTGTGATATTTCACAATTTTTTATGCTCATAAATTTTTTTAAGCACTATTTTCTTGTTTGGTTACATATTTATGCGTGTCTTTTCTAAGAAACATATCTTTTGGTTTTAATAGCCTTGCTACTGGTCATAAAATTTGTTGAAAATTCTTGTTATCAATTATTGAAAAGACACGTGATGTAAATTTAAGAAAGACTTCAGCGAAAAAAAGGCGTGAGTACCAAGTACTCGTGAAGTTTGATGTGTAAACATGTGTATTCTGCACAAAACTTCATTTTATATACATATATGCTTATGTGTTTTTTCCTGTCCTTACGATTACTTATTTCTTTTGATATTTCTTCTATAAAAAACTCCTATAAGCTAAATACATATATATAGAACAGTAGTATATGACTCAGAGACGAGTCATAAATGACTCATAGACTAGTTATAAATGACTCACGGATTAGTAAAAAAAATCAGTCATAAATGAGTCAAAAATGACTGATGGATAGGTCATAAATGACTCATTTATGAGTCAAAAATGACTCATAAACGGGGCATAATTGACTATTGGGTGGTTCAAAAACTACTCATACATGAGTCATTTGAAATACGTCCACGAATTATTTATGACCCGTCTATGAGTCATTTATGACTTATCTTTGAGTTATATACACTGTACACTACAGCATACCCACTAAAGCCAACATACTACAACTTACATTCTACTCCCTACAGCCTACAACCTACAGCCTTCAACCATTAGTATTTAACGTACATTCAACAAATCCCGACAGCCTACAGCGTGACTTTTTGGGAAAGACCCCCAGCGTATAGATGTTTGCACATCAAAAAGAAGACACCTTAAATGTTGACTAACAAAAAAATGACCATAACACGGTTACTTTTTCATGGCACCACATTGAAACTTCAGTTCGATTGCATCAACTAGCTTGCTACAAAGCCTTACTGCAATTTGACAGACCACGCTAATATCAACTCCCAAGTAGACTATAAAATATAAAATAAATTTGAACTACCTTTGGGCGCCACTAAAATAGCCGAAAGAAGCTTCAATTCAAAATTTGTTGGACCACTAACGAAACGAAATTCATCAATTGTCATAAGCAGCATTGATGTCTTCATATATTTATGGCTTACGAAATGCAACGAACAGAAGCTGCAGCAGCCCATTTCTTTGTACAATCCACAAGACGTTTCCCAATCAATCATTCCCTTTTCAACTTTTTTCGTTTATGAATTCCGCTAATAAATTCATATTTTGTAGTCGGCACCCAAATATGTGTGTTTTCGAAATTGTTCGCGTTGTTGTAGTTATTATGTTTTTGCAACGTCTGCAGGCACCTCTTTTGCCGCCGCCGCCTTTTGAAGGCAGCTCCTACTGCTCCAACTAAGTTTCCCAGCATCGTGTCACGGACATGTGTACAACAAGGACTCAACTCTACGCGACAGTTTCAACGCATTCCACTACTAAGAGTATATCGAACGAGTGTGCTTCGTTGTGTTGGTTGAGCGGGAGCGACCGAGCGAAGCTGGATGTCAGGACACACACGCCGTACGTGCTTTGAATTTTAAAACACGAATTAGTAGAAGCCGCACTAATTGATCGCTACGAGTCACTGAAGTTGCTGCGGAGACTTTTTGACGACGACAACTTTTGCGAGCGAGTTGAGTAGAGGCAACCGAATCAAGCAAGCGCCAGTGTATTGCCTGTCAGTGATGCTGCAAGCAGAGTCAGTGGGAATTTACTGCAACAGTCCTTTTGAATCATTTCTTTTTTTGTGGAAGTTCAAAGACGCCCTTGCTCTTGCCATGAAGAGGCAGTCGCAAACAAAAAATGCCAAATTGCCAATCATAAAATTATTGCATGACATTTCAACATAACTTTTTCATGTTTTTTCATATTTCATATCACAGAAATGTACGACTTGGCATGCACTACACAACTTTATAATGTGGTGACAGTGGGGCACCGTTGCAAAAAAACTAGGGCAAAACTAGTTATGGGAAATGAACTGAAGTTATAGAAAGGAAGGAAAACGATAAAATGAAATAAAATAAAATAAAATAAAATAAAATAAAATAAAATAAAATAAAATAAAATAAAATAAAATAAAATAAAATAAAATAAAATAAAATAAAATAAAATAAAATAAAATAAAATAAAATAAAATAAAATAAAATAAAATAAAATAAAATAAAATAAAATAAAATAAAATAAAATAAAATAAAATAAAATGAAATAAAATAAAATAAAGTAAAATAAAATAAAATAAAATAAAATAAAATAAAATAAAATAAAATAAAATAAAATAAAATAAAATAAAATAAAATAAAATAAAATAAAATAAAATAAAATAAAATAAAATAAAATAAAATAAAATAAAATAAAATAAAATAAAATAAAATAAAATAAAATAAAATAAAATAAAATAAAATAAAATAAAATAAAATAAAATAAAATAAAATAAAATAAAATAAAATAAAATAAAATAATATAAAATAAAATAAAATAAAAGTAAAAAAAATATTAGATACAAATAAGCTATTTAACATAAGAAACTTTAGCGTCCTAAGCGCCACTTCAACCCACTGTACACCATCTTAAACATACATTTCGCATATTCTTAGCAACTTCACTACGCATAACCCTCATAAAGTTATGTAGTTATAAATTTATGATTCGCTTGTTTTGGTACAGAAAAAATGCATTAATTGAATTTAAAACAATCATAATTTTTATGTTTCGTGAACTTGTCATCATTAAAAGATTTTTTTGTTGTCTCCCTTTTGCCACAAAATTTATTATATTTACTTATGTATGATTGCAAGTTTTATTATGAATCTCTTAGTATATTTATGTATTTTTGATTGTTTTAGTAGTGATTCTACAATATGGACATAATTATTTATGTAAGTACAAATGTAGATCTTGTTGTCGCGCAAGTGCCCTAAACGGACAGAAGAAGAGTAAGAAATATTTTTATGTTCACAACATATTAAGCATGGTCGTGTAGGAATTTTGATAGACTTCGCTGATGAACTACTGCCTTAACGTGCCTACTTGTTGCGTTATTAATGTTTTCCTTACTTGTACTACAAGAATTTGCAAATAAATTTTTTTTATTCAAGTTAATAACTTTAACCATCGAGATGTGAAGAAATCAGACTGCAAGGAAAGAAAGAGACCCCTGGTAATCGTTCCGAATTTTAATTCCGATGTTCCTGTCCAACAACTTGTTTATTATAGGCACGTAATCTATATTGACTACTGTGTCATCTAAATTCTAAATATTTATCGACAACTTCCTACCCTATATTTGATTGGAAGGAAGCGCTATTTCAGATTTTCTTCTATGACGGTATAATTCAAAAATTAGTTCAGGAACCTCCATCTCAAAATGAGTTTCAAAAACACCCTATCTCAGTAAAAATTCAATATATTTAAATATGAGATAGTTTTTGAATAAAATTTTGAAATCTAGCACCAAAAGTTCTAAGATAAGGCTTTTTTGGAAAGTATTTCGAAATAGGGTATTTCCTGTACCTCTGGTGTGATAAACTTGGACTGAAATGGACACTGAAACTACTGAAGCGATTTCGATCCAATTTGGTATCGTCCTTAAAAATTGCTCAACTTGAAAAATATGATATTGATATTGAGGGGGCGTGGCATTTATAAGCCGATACATTTTTTAAGCTGCATATCTTTCTAAGTATTCAAGCTAAAAAGTTGAAATTCGCTGAGAAATTAAACTAAGTTAGTAGCTAATATGCTGTTAATATAGAACGAAAAAGTGGGTGCGGCGTCTCCCATATAAATGGAATTTTTCACTGTAAAAATCTATGGACTTCATAAAAAAAAAAATTTTGGATCCTCCGAAGAAAATCTCAGGACGAGATGTTTTTGCATCAGCGAGAACTTATCATCGGGTAAATTGATTTAGGTGACTTTATGTTAGGTTAGGATCAAGTGCCTGCCGCAGAGGCACACTTAGGCCACTTTTGAAAGGCCCGTTGGATACCACCAACATTATTAAAGTCAGTCCCGGGACCCGGCTGTATGGACAATCTCTTAGTAGTTGGAATTCTCCACATAGCAGAATCCCGGGACTAACACTCCTAAACCGATATTAATACTCCTCCTCGAACCACTTAGATGACTTTAGGATGGCCATTAAGTCCTTTATGTAAAGCTCCGCGATCTGGTTAGGTTATCCAAGAAGGGAATTCCCAAAAGCGCGTTCTCGCGCCGCTTAAAGCGGAGTAGTTGCAGATGAGGTGCTCCACCGTTTCTCCTCCTCATCGTCTTTGAAACTCCTACAGGTTCGTCGGTAGAGCACACCTAGCCTTTCTGCGTGCCTACCAATAAGGCAGTGTCCAGTTAAACCACCTATGAATATGGGCGTGAACGTCTCTAGATCTTTTATGATCCATATACTTTCCAAAGTTGAAGTATAAAGTAAAGCGAATATAAAGATCTATATAGCAGCTGCTTCTTTTTCAAATATTCCAAATATGAGCATTCTCATCTTATCGCTACCAAACCTAATGACCCATTAGCGCCTAATTTAATATGTTCTCAAATATCAAGCTATCACGCGAGAACAATTTGATAGCAATAAGTTTTAGTTATCTCCGATGATATCACACTACCTCAACAAAGTATTTGAGTGTCTTTCTCGCCTGAAAAAAAACACAAAAAAGGCATAAAATAAAGCTAGAAAGAAAATGCCTCGAACTAGCACTCGCGCTAGCCGCTTAATTATGTGCTACATTCAACATAATTTTTCAACAAATTAGCGCCTTGGGTGCCACAACCGAGCCATAACAGCTCCAAAATGATGCCCATTCACAGTAAAAAATTACAAATAAAAAAGAACTAAAAATATGGTGCGCGATCAGCAGCAAACAAGCCCCACTTCTAGCAGCCACGATCTTTTGTGCTTTTTGTTGCGCGCTCCTCCACCATCCTTCTGACAGACTGTGTGACTAGTCTAATAATTTTCCACAATTTAAGGCTGTCAGTCCAGGTGTCAAATCACAGCTACTCATGCTGTGCTCTGCTCGTTCATACACCACATACTTTTACCGCTTGTTGGGCATTTGAATTGTGTGAGCTCTTAAAAGGGAGATGGGGCTGCTTTGGTTGCTTGGGTGACTGCCTACCTCAATTGGGCGGTCCACGCAATCATTGATGGAGATGCACGGTGGCGCTGACGTTGTTGATGAGTATGAGTACTTCTTGTTCTTCTCCTGCTGGCGTTGCATGCGTGAGCTATGCGCGTTGTGGTTAATGATATGGCTTGTTATGGTTGAGTTGATGAGCTTCGTGGCGTATAGTTTTCATCAGCAATGTCTTCACGCCGCGCCCAACCTGCTCCAAACAACGGGAGATCGTGAGGCGTTAAGGAGGATGTGTGAGGGTAAGGTAAGGAGAATGATTGTTGCATGTGTGCGGTGTGTGTTCATTAAATAGGTATGCGTGCTTCAATTTAATAAATATATCAAAGACAGAGGAGGGAGTGTAGCAGCTCAGCGGCATAAATCAAAATCTTTATGAAAACATTAATTTTGTCATCGCCACTTTTACGACATTGGCGCATAATAACAAACAGGAATTCGTTTTCGTTTGGTAAATATTATTTATGGCTAGAATTTATGATTCAATCTATCGATAACACCAATACTTTTATTTACATAGTTAGCTAAATTTAATTAGCGTTATAAAAATGGCTGCAAATATGCAGATCAAAAGATTTTTTTCGCTATCTATAAAACCATACAGCTAGGCATTATTCCGCAGTGGCGTAGCCAGTACTCGTAAAAAGCTATTTATGATATTGACCAACGACAGGTTTATTTTATTTTATTTGATGTAATTTTTTTATTTAGTCTTTTTTAATATATTTTATTTTCTCTTATTTTATTTCATTTTATTTATTTTTATTCTTTTTTTATTTTATTTTTTTTTTGGTTTTTATTTTTTTATTTAATTAATTAATTTATTATTTTATTTTATTTACTTTATTTTATTTTAATTTTTTATTTTTGTAATATTTAATTTAATCTTATTTTTTTAATAAATTTTACTTTATTTTAGTTGTTTATTTTTTATTTTATTTTATTTTATTTTATTTTTTTTTATTTTATTTTATTTTATTTTAATTTATTTTATTTTTTTTATTTTTTTTTTGTTTTATTTTATTTCATTTTCTTTTGTTTTATTTTTTTTATTTTTTTTTTTTATCGCTCCTCCCTTGCCTCCTTCCTTGCCTGTTGCGCCACTAATATTTACTCAAGCCAGTGTCATTCTCATTAATAAGTTATAGCAATATAAATATACATTCCAAGTAAAGCAACACTAACAAGAAGACCAAATACACCCAACCCATTCATAAAACCACTTAAATACCTCACACATTGACCACTTCAGCGCTTCCTGCCACATCAATGCGTACACACACAGTCACGCATGGTGTAGTTGTCATTGCCGTCGTAGCTCACACCAGAGCGGATGCTGACTAATTTTGTGATATGATCAAAAACATAAATTTTATACAAAAAGATTTAACAACTTATTACAACTTGGCCATCAGGTAGTTAGTTGTTGGATCAACACTTAAATGTCTTCTCAAATACAAAACACACATTTTGTTGGGTTTTGGCGCCTGCATACTCGGTTGGGTTAATTAATTAAAAGCTCCATTTAAGCACATTTCTGCTGATTTCTCTTCGTGTGTAGTGGTTGTTTTTTCTTCTTGTTTATTTGTTGATCGTTAAATGTTTCCAATGTACCCGCAGCCATTTATGACTATCAATTTGTTTATGTACCAGTTTCAAGAAGAAGAATGTGAGTGTGTTGTGTGGGTGTGCCATGGAATGATTACGGAACTACGTTCTTTCTTTGCAGTATTGTTGTTAGTTGTGAAGAATTAGTAGGTAAGAAAGAAAAAGGTGGATATAACAAAGAATTTGACTGGACGATGTTTAAGCTTTGAGGGAATGTACAGCTTGCGGCCAAAAAATTGGATCTTATTTATTTTATTTTATTTTATTTTATTTCAATTTATTTTTTAATTTTTTTTTTTTCATTTACGTAGGCGATTGCCCCATCGCTCCCCCTCTGTACCCGCTACTAGCATTCATCCATACACAGAGATTTATTTCTTTTCACAAATTTAGCAAAATAAATTTAAATTTTTGTTTATTTTTTTCGTTGTTTTTTTTTTCTGTCTGACCATTCATATAATCCAAATGAGTGTGTTATTCCTGGAAAATGTTATTCCCATAGTATCATATGAACGATATGCCAAACAAAAATTGTTGACGATGTGAAATGATATCAACACATGCAATACATCCAAGACATCGTTAACATAATCGTACAAACATATGTGCATTAAAAGGTAATTAGAGTTGCGGTGTAGTAACAAGTCAGTCGCGTTTAAACCAAATACTCAAATCGCAGAAACAAAATGACACTAGTCAACAACAACAACAACAACAACAACAACAACAACAACAACAACAAAAAGCAACAAAAATACATAATTGCTAACAATAATAAAAATCGCTCATAAAAAATTAACAAAGTAAAAGCTCTTTTGGGGATACAAACAACTGTATGTACAGTGGCGATCGTGGCAATAGCAGCACTGAATTATGACCTATTTAAAACATTTATTTGTTTAACCTATAACTTAGGCTGATTTTATACGAAAACAGCCCGTTTTTTCTACTTGCCAAATAATGTCTATCATGGTATTGATTGTTTTCCGAATCAATCCTTGACTTTTTCTGGACTTTTTAAGGATTATCGGGGGAGTTTTTCGGAATAATTTCGGCTCTTAGGAGTTTCGGGACATTTCGGAATATATTTTGGGACTTTTTCGAGATCATCTCGAAACTTTTCTGAGATATTTCCTCGACTTTTTCAGAACTATTTTGGTTGCAATGTTTTCCAGACCTTTTCGGGATCAGCTCTGTTTTTTCGGGACTTTCTTGAGACCATTTCGGAATTGTTTTCGGAACAATTTTGGAACTTTTTGAAATGATTTCGGATATTTTTTTGAATAAATTTGCGACTTTTTTGGAATTACATATTTATAGATTTTTGGGATCATTTTTGGATTTTTTGTAGCGTTTCATCACTTTTTCGTTATACTGCTTATAATTTACACAAATGAGAATTATTGTTTGAAAAACTTTTTCTAAAATATAGGCTTTTTCGGAAAGTGGACAAAAATAAAAATGCATGTGTATCGGCAATTTTCACTTTTTTTGGCAGAATTTTAGATAATTTCACTTAAATTTTTTGAAGTTTTTTTGGCAAGGGAGTTGAGTGTTTTGTTCCATACAACTCACAAACTAAATTTTCTTTTGTATGGAGGAAACACTCAACGTCCTTGTAAAAAAAAAATTATAATTTTTCCAAAAAAGTTGAAATTTTTTTATGTACGTACAGAAAAAAAAATTCTGACGTATACATGAAAATCGCCGATACACGTGTATTTTTTATTTTTTGTCCACTTTCCGAAAAAGTCTATTTGGTTCATAAGACAGAATGTGTGTAGAACAGTGCAATAAGGCGGGTCAGAAAGGGGCGTGAAAGAGAAAGTAGATTTTAGAGGCAACTTTTCAAACAGCAAAAAGCTCTGGTAGTTAAATATTGTGAAAAACATGTGTCGAAAGCTGGCAACATTTTGTAGCGCTGCTATTTTGATCGTAGCTGTAAATAAAAAAAAAAAAAAACATTTAAAAATATGCTGTGTTAAACAAAATCCAAAAAGTTGAAAAAAGTAACTTAGTAACTCTTTATGAGTTTATGAAATTTTATGTGACCATAGCTAACATTATTTCAAAGATATTAATGCAAAATATATTAGGGTGGTCCTTCAAATAAGATTGTAGATTTTTCCAGCCTCACTCATCAAGTCGATAAAACCACCACCAAAGATATCAGAGCAACATTAGAAGACTCAAAAAATTCAAATAAATTGTGGGTTAATCGAATCTGGATTGTGTGATTTGGAATACCTTTTTGATTTCAAATAAAGAATCAATTTGATTTGTGATTTGATTCATCAACCAAATCAATGGAACTTTATATTTGATTACTGACTCAAATCAACGATACTTTTTATTTGTGATTTGTTCCTCAACCATTAAAAAAAAGTATCTTGACTTTGTTGATTACACACACAAATAAAGGGTATTTTTCATTTCATTTCATTACACTTGATGATTCGTTAGAGTTTCATTAGTATCCTGAAGCCCTTCAGGATTGGAAAATCTCGTGTAATCTCCATAAATTTAGGGACTACCCTAATATATGTACATACGTTAATGTGACGATATACATGAATGTATGGTTATGACTGATTTACATACCCGCAATGCGCTAAAAAGTGCAACTTTAGCCAAATTTTGCTGAGCCAAGGCGAGCAACCGTCAAATTCACTTAATTGAAATGCGCTGCAATGCCTGGCAGGCGTAAAGGGGAAGGGCCAGGTAGGCATGCAATCGTGTTAAATTTGGCTGTCTGCGCAAACAGCATTGCTGGATCGGGTTACGTGTCAGTTTCATGTCAGTCGCGTAACTCGTGTTTCCACAGAATTCCGGTACATTTTCTTGGAACTAATTTTTCCCAAGCGTTTACTTGTCAGCGCATAGCGTTTTGCTTTATTTATTGCTTAGCACTGCTTAATGTTTTCAGAGTTAGTAGATGTTTTTTGTAAATTTTTTATGAGTTTTGAATTTTTGGTGTCATGTGTTTTTTGGGTTCCTCCTCCTGTCTTTCGGCAGTAGCTAGACTAACAGTTTGTAATTGCTAGTTTCATTTGAGACCTAAGCTTTTGTGGTTTTTGTTCCTGTTTCAAAGTTGTATGGCGAATAATGTCACCGTGAAACAACGTTACTAAGTGACATTCAAACATGTCTTGTCTACACAATGTCACATTTCAGACGCTTGGGAGATGCGCCCCAACATTCACAGCTCCACTCAAATTTAATTTATTTCTTTAGGCAGTTCAGTAATTACAAGAACTTTATTTGTTGATTTAAGTTATAAATATTCTCTTGGTTGGTTTTTCTCGCTTTCTGTGAACGAACAGCAGTTGTGTAGTCTGCCACACAGAGAAGTTTAATGAAAAAGTCAAACGTTTGTGTTTCTTATTAAATTTTCAGAAAGAAAGTCATAAAGTCTCTTCTGCGAAGTTTGCTGTCTGTCACAGTCTTTTTCTTAGCTACATTGTCGACCTTCTTTTGAAAAAGTTGTCGCCTTTGTTTTATAAATCAATAAAAATCCAATTAAGTTGGCAGTGTATCGTTTATGTTTGCGCATTTGAGTTGTGGGAGGAGTTGTGTAGAGAGCACCTCACAGAAGATTTAGTTGTTCTTTCATTATATAACGGAAGGAAAAATAAATACAGCACTCTAATTATGTCAACAGCCTTGTTATTAACTGACAACAACAAAAATATAAGAACACTAGAGTGTCCGGCAGACGATGCCCCGCTCTGTCCCTGTTCAGTTATACACATATACCTACCACTTTCTTCTTCTATGATTCTTCATTTTTCTCTTTTAATTCTTGTCTTTTTCTCCCGTTTCCTCTTCCTATTCTATTCTTAGTCCTCCCATCACTATACCTTAAAATCATTTTGGTATGAACGATTTTATGCCTCCTTTTCCCTTTTTTTGAAGTGTTGGAAATTAATCTCACTTAACTGATTACCCATTTTCAATATTCATCTTCCAGAGATATGAAGTACGAAGGTGCCAAGCCTACTTCATCCATTGGTCGGGATTGTGAATATAAATCATTCTCGAGCTCACCTGAGTAGACACAAAATTTACATCAATATCGGTTCAGGAGTGTAATAGGAGTTAATTGACAAAGTACGCATAACCTAAAAAACCAAATCAAAACAAAGAGTTTTTTAGGTTAAGACTGAACTTCGACCTGTTTTTCAATTCTGGTATCAGATTCGGATTCAGCTGTAAATTTCCCTCCATAAGGGAAAGGAACGGGAAGAAAAATAAATTAAAGGAAAGGGAAGGAAATTCAATGACAGGGAAGGAAATTAAAGGAAAGAAAGGAAATGAAAGCAAGGGAAAGGAAAAGAAAAGAAAAGGAAAGGAGAGAAAAGGAAAGTGGAGGAAAAGAGAGGAAAAGAAAGGAAAGGAAAGGAAGGGGAAAGGAGGGAGAGGAAGGGAAAGGAAGGGATTTAAAGGATAGGAAATAAGAGAAAGAACAGGAAGGGAAAACAAAGGAAAGATAGGAAAACGAAACAAAATGTAGTGAAAGGAAAGGAATGAAAAAGAAGGGAAATAAAATAGAAAATGGGAAAAAAGGAAAGAGATAATATTCGAGTAATTGTGAGATCTTTTTGGGGTCATATTGAGGTCATTTTGAGATTATATTGGGACTGTTTAAGGGTTAGTTTGAGGTCATTTTGGGATAAAATAACAAAGTTTGTGCTGTTCCTTTGAAGGTAATTCGATGAAGTAGCTAGCGTTTTTTGCATTTGTTTAAAAGGAAATCCGCCTAAAAATATTAATTTAATTTAACTTATTTGTGGATACACATGTTTACACATCAAACATCACGAGTACTTGGTACTCACGTCTTTTTGACCATTGGCGGATTTAGTTACACTTTTTTTGTAGATACCCAGTTAACGAAAACAATTAAATGGGCTATACCTACTTTGATTCTTCCAATGGTTGACTGGGAGATTGACCTGTTGAGTTGCCATAAATTAGCTTGCCAACCGGACATGTCAACTACTTAAAAGTGTTCCCAAACCTCGCACACCCACACTCTGCAGTTTAAATACCGGTAGAAAACATGAACATACCTAGTTGCTTTTGCCTTAATCAGATGTCCACACATTCCGCAGGCTCAATGCGAGTGTGTGGCATGCAACGGGATATCTTGTCATTTTTACGAGTTTGTCTTTCTTGGGAAATCGGAAATGAAGATCAAAATACACAAGCGAAATTGGTTAGTTATCCAAGACCAAACACACGTACACATATTCCTGCTTGTCTGCACATTATCGTAACTCGATGAGGCGTTAATCAATCTGCTTGCTTTAATTGCAAGTAAACTGATGTTTCTGTCGCCAAACGATCGTCCAACTATTTAGTATTCCATTCAGTTCGTTGTAACGATTTTTGTAGCCATCAAGTTGGTGTTCTTTAGATACACCCT
The DNA here is from genome assembly GCA_964058755.1 of Campiglossa producta. Lineage (NCBI taxonomy): Eukaryota > Metazoa > Arthropoda > Insecta > Diptera > Tephritidae > Campiglossa > Campiglossa producta. The sequence goes on along the minus strand of CAXKVI010000002.1, from coordinate 6,040,631 downwards.
GTAGGGAAAGTATGTAGTATTGAATTTTTCCGTTGGCCCATCATTACCCTATTCTCGAACTACCCAACAAACATCGATCAAATATTTTTCAATCCTTTAAAAACTTTATACTTGATATTCAAAATTATTCTCCAATTTCTCCCCTAACTTTGAGATATTTTGATAACTTTTTTAGTTCTCAGGCTGATATCTAATAACAACATTATGTCAGTATTATCTAACCTTTGAGATATTTTGATAACTTTTATAGTTCTCAAGTTAGTACCCAACATAATTTTCAATTATTCTCCAACCTTCGAGATTTTTTGATAACTCTATATTTTTCAAGTTGATACCCAAAACTATTCTCCAAACTTTCATGTGCGAATTAAATTAGAATGTGACTGCTAAACGAAACGTCAAGAGAAACGTCTTTCGTATGGGTTAGCTTTCGCCATAGAGAATGAGGCCAAATATATATAGATGATGTATTTTATTTTCGGTAGCTATTTCCAGAGTCGCATTCAAGTTGAATCAAAGGAACTTGCCCTTTTTGTTGAGAACGCTATGATTCTCAAGATTATTTGGTGTTGAGTAAAAACCTTTGAGGTTTGAGAAGTATATTAGTTGACAACGAGAGATCTAACGTTACTCTAACCTAAATAATTGTTGGGTATTTTTTATTTCGTCGGTTCAAATCGAGTTGGTTTCGTACCAAACCGGAATTCTACTGAACGGCTATTTTTGCAGGTCAGTTACTGACTTCCCTACAGACCATTTCTGAATGCGTGTTTCCACACCAATTTAATCGAACACCGATCATGATTATTGATGACGGTTCGTTGAGCTGTTTGTTGGTTGTTGTTTTTTTTTGTGTGACAGGCGTTAAGTAAGCGTAGTGAATTGCATTAAACCGCTTTAAGTAGATACCTAACTACTTTTACTATGTAAGATTTGTTTATTGGGATTGATTTTGATGTGCATTTCTATTCATCGTAAGTACATCGGAACTCATGTTATGAGCTAAGCTGTAGAATCTGTGTAGATACAGTGTGGACTGACTCAAGGGTTACCTTACTGAGGGCTGTTTAGCATTGCAATGCTTATACGTCCACTCCTGAATGCTGACTACTGAAAATTTCTGGCCCGTCTTGAGTTCGCGGGCAATGAGTCTTTCTGATTTCAGCGTAAATTGCTTCCGCTTATCACCCTTTGAAACCTTACTCTTAAAAACGTTTTGTAACATCTGCATGCATTAAATTTACTGACGTAAAAAATTTTATAAATAGCATCGAAACTCTCCCAATCTCAAATTGATAATTTATTAGAATCAATTTGAACAAATTGGATTTTTTTTTTGCATTAAATTTTAAAGTTTTTATAGCGAAACTTAAGTCAAGCAACCCCTTTCCCGACATGTATCCAGCTTTCTCGTTGAAGAAATGTGTGCCAGCTAGGCATCTTGTAAATGAACCAGCTCGTACACGTATACATTTTTAACCCTTACAAAACAAGTGGTTGGCACATTATTAAATTTTTCATAAGCAATAAAAATATTATTTGTTACAAATTCAAAACAATCATAAAGCGAAATTACTTCATGAGGCGTGTCCAATTCGTATTGTGAAGCAAACATTTTATTAATGCTAACGCTTTTTATGTACATATATATATAGAAACAAAAACTGCACTAGCCTCCTCCCCTTTAGGAAAAATATTTCGATTTTATAGTATGAACCATTGGCGGATTCAGGATTTTGTGAAGGGGGATTTAAATTTTTTTAGGGCATTTTTGATTCTCAAAATTCGCATTTTAGGGTTGTTTTTCAAAAAAATATATACCTACATTTGTTGGTACAGGCAATGTCAAATTTAATTCAATTCAATTCTTTTTATTATATTTTGTATAATTTTTACTATATTTTTAGGTGGTTTTTTGCTATATTTTTTGTGTAATTTTTTACTATATTTTTTTGTAATTTTAACTATATTTTTACGTTTTTGTGTAATTTGTGTTAATTTTTAATAACTTTTTTAAGTAGTTTCAATATATTTTTTATGCAATTTTTACTATATTTTTGTGTCATTTTTTACTATATTTTTGTCCAATTTTTACTATATTCTTTGAGTAATTTTTACTATATTTTTTGCTGTATTACTGTGAAAAGTATGACTTTTTGGATCCCGAAGGTGAGGGTTTGAACCCCAAAACCACCCCCGTAGCTCCGCCCATGATAAGAATGTATAACAATAACTGAGTAATGCCTTTGTTGTTATTGGCTTTATTTTTTTGTAATTTTCACTCATGTCATTTTCAACGGAAGCGACAAATACTTGAAAATTTTTAAGTGAAAATTTATTGCACCGACAACACGTGCTGAAAATTGCTTTAACATTTCGACATTTTCGCAAACATTAGATGAAGCAAAAATTTTCACAAATTTTCACAACATGATTGCCAACAACACAATATCAAATCACCACCACCAACGCCAGCAAAAACAACAACAATATACAAATATAAATAAAACAAATGTGGGCCAGAAGCTATGAAGGTATACACCCAACATCAGTGAGACACCTTCCACCAGCTTCAATTCGAAATATTCTCACATCAAGTCGATACTGTTCGGTAAACGCTAAACTGAAGTAAAGTGTTCTATTGGCAAAATATTTTGAGAGTGGTGCGAGTAGTGTTTCATGATGTGTGCTATATGTAGTGTAGCCATGAGTAGTTTGCTAGTTTGCTAGTGCCTGTCATTGTGGTATTTCGTTGTCTTTCGCTGCAGATTTTTATATTTCCACCTAAAATATTTGAACTGAAAAAGGTTGTCTGTAACTGGACGCAGTGTATATAGGGCACAGTAAACCTAGAGGTCGCAGTACAGTACCTATTCTGTCTATGGTTCATACATACCTTGTACTGATCTGAATAATTTTTACAGAAACTTAGATTGATTTTAAGATCCTCCATATGCTTACCAGATTCAAGAATAAAATATGAATAACTCGAAGATCGTGTTGATGATATATGTATTCTTGATGGTATTTGCTATGTGGTCTTTTTTATACCCAGCGTACTAGTACTACATAGCACAATAATCTAGATAGATATAGAGTTCCATATATGAAAGTTCTTAGGTCGGAAAAAAAAGTTCATTAAGGCATGTCCGCCCGTCTGTCCGTGTACACAAAAACTTGAGTACAAATTGAGATATTTGCATGAAATTTTTTATACAGGTTACTTTCTGGCAAAGGTAGGTTGCTATTGAAAATGGGTGATAACAACGCCCCCTTTTTCGATATCGAAAATTTCGAAAATCGCATAAATTGACATATCTCGGAAGCTGAAATGCTTAAAATTATATAATTTTATATTTTATAAAAAAATCGACCTTCAGTGCTATTTTGGAGGAGAGTTAACAAAGCACAACGAGTGAACGAAAATTGAATATGCCAAAAATATTCATACCTAAAATATGAGTATATATTTGCTTACATAAAATATATTATATCCTCAAAATAAATGACTCATATCAAAATCAGCAACATCGCACAATACGAAAACCACCTGAATAGTAAATGTACGAAAACCCAAAAACAAAAAGATTACAAAATGCACAATCAAAATCACGTAAAAAGTTGTTGAAGTGCTTGTCACCCACGTTGTACGATCGATCGTCAATCACTTGTGCGGATTACAACAAAATACTAAATAACAAAAAATTAACAAACAAAATTGTCAAAAAGGACCCAAAAAACTTGTGAAGGAAACACAACAACGAGTCTTAAAATATTTGAACTATCAATTGAATGTTGTTTCTGTCAGATTATAATCGAAATCATAATAAAGAAGAAATTTAATGTCTTCCTTCCTTCCGGGATCGTATGCGGATGCGCGTACTCTCATATGCGAATCCACGTACAGATATGAGACATTGGCTCTCAATTGTATGACTGTTTTGTAAAAAAAAAAAAACATTTTTGAAAACGTGCGTAACACCTGAGCTGAGTAATTGAAAGGAACTGTTTACAAATGCGTAAGTGGTTGTAGAGCTGAGGGCACAGTAGCTAATTAATGTAAGGTGTCGAAAATGCCATGGGAACATGTTCGGTTATAACAACGTAACTGTTTTTAAATCAGGTGTTAAGATCGCCTGTCTCTTAGTAAATAAATAAATAATTTATTGATTTGTAAAGATATACATTTTTCAGTTTGTTTAATTGTGACTCAGTTTGTTTAATGTGTGAGAAAAATAAATAAAGCATGAACACCAAAAATTACTGAATTTTTCTTTGATATGAGAAAACTTTTTCATCTCTTTCATTTTATTTCGTTTTAATTTTTACTTTTTTTTAATTTATTCTATTTTATTTTTTATTCATTTAATTTAATTTTATTTTATTTTATTTTGTTTTATTATATTTTATTTTATTTTATTTTATTTTATTTTATTTTATTTTATTTTATTTTATTTTATTTTATTTTATTTTATTTTATTTTATTTTATTTTATTTTATTTTATTTTATTTTATTTTATTTTATTTTATTTTATTTTATTTTATTTTATTTTATTTTAGTTTATTTTATTTTATTTTATTTTATTTTATTTCATTTCAATTTATTTTATTTTATAATATTTTTATTTTACTTTATTTTATTTTATTGAATTTTTTTATTTTATTTTTTTTATTTTTTTATATTTTTTTTATTTTATTTATTTTTTTTCTAATTTTATTTTTTTTTGTTTTATTTTATTTTATTTTATTTTATTTTATTTCAATTTATTTTATTTTATAATATTTTTATTTTACTTTATTTTATTTTATTGAATTTTTTTATTTTATTTTTTTTATTTTTTTATATTTTTTTTAATTTTATTTTTTTTTTTTAATTTTATTTTTTTTTGTGTTTTATTTTACTTTATTTTATTTTTTTTTATTTTATTTTTTTTAATTTTATTTTATTTTATTTTATTTTATTTTATTTTATTTTATTTTATTTTATTTTAATTTATTTTATTTTATTTTATTTTATTACATTAAAAAAAATTTGATGTAAACACCGTCCACCTCCTTTGCTTTTCGAACCTCAAACTCCTTCACAAAATTTGCATAGCGTTCGCCAATTGCCTTTTGACTTAGAAATTGCAAAAAAAAGTGTCCCTTCCGAGTTGTGTGTGTGTATAGACGATGTCCAGCAGAACGAGAGCATGAACCCCTCACAGTGCGAGTCAAACATTTGTTACTCGTCGTCTTTTACATCCGCTATTCGATATTTACCAAACATTGATTTCACGCTACTTCAATTTATTTTATTTTATAATATTTTTATTTTACTTTATTTTATTTTATTGAATTTTTTTATTTTATTTTTTTTATTTTGTTATATTTTTTTTTATTTTATTCTTTTTTTTTTAATTTTATTTTTTTTTTAAATTTTTTTTTTTGTGTTTTATTTTATTTTATTTTATTTTATTTTATTTTATTTTATTTTATTTTATTTTATTTTATTTTATTTTATTTTATTTTATTTTATTTTATTTTATTTTATTTTATTTTATTTTATTTTATTTTATTTTATTTTATTTTATTTTATTTTATTTTATTTTATTTTATTTTATTTTATTTTATTTTATTTTATTTTATTTTATTTTATATTATTTTATTTTATTTTATTTTATTTTATTTTATTTTATTTTATTTTGTTTTATTTTATTTTATTTTATTTTATTTTATTTTATTTTATTTTATTTTATTTTATTTTATTTTATTTTATTTTATTTTATTTTATTTTATTTTATTTTGTTTTATTTTATTTTATTTTATTTTATTTTATTTTATTTTATTTTATTTTATTTTATTTTATTTTATTTTATTTTATTTTATTTTATTTTATTTTATTTTATTTTATTTTATTTTATTTTATTTTATTTTATTTTATTTTATTTTGTTTTATTTTATTTTTTTTTATTTTGTCTTATTTTAGTTTTTTATAATTTTATTTTATTTTATTTTACTTTATTTTATTACATTAAAAAAAATTTGATGTAAAAACCGTCCACCCCCTTTGCTTTTCGAACCTCAAACTCCTTCACAAAATATGCATAGCGTTCGCCAATTGCTGAAATTGTCCTAAACCGTGTCAAGTGTAGACACTGGAACGTAAAACATAAATAATGATGTGCATCGACCATAAAAAATAAAATAACTAAATTTTAAAAAATTCCAAATAGGAAACAGGAAGCCATAGTCCTGGTCACCATCAGGCAAGGTCATAGCCACAATGTCGCATTACGCTGCTGGATATTGAAATTTATATGAACTTAACTCCCGCTCTCCAACAATATTTTGGTTATATTCTAACATTAACAAGAATATTGCGTAGCTGTCCAAGACAAGCTGCTGGAATCGATGAAGATAAAAACATTTGTCATTTGTCACTTAGGGACCGCCCGTTGGGCTTTAAAACGAGCACATCCTGGTTACAGGCTGGACAGGCGACACAACAACCACTCCACACTTGATTTGTGTGCAAAAGTGTGTGTAAGTGTGAGTGTGTGCGTTTTGGTGTGGTCCCGGAGATCTAGGCATGTTATCCTTTTTTTGCAATTGTAAAATTTCTTTATTTATTTGCTCTTCCTCCAATTCGATTTTTTTTTTTGGGTTCAAATGGTCACAATATCCTTTTTGCTTATGTGTAAATACACATAAATATTGTAGATACACTTTTGTGTTGTTTTTTTTATTATTTAAACAATATTGTGGCAGTTGGAATGAGAAGTAATGTTCGTTTTTGTAAGGATGTCCTTTATGTATATGTTCGCAAAAGTGTTTAGTATTTAGTATCTATTAAACCTTTTTTCGTTTGTGAGTACATAAAAATGTAGAAGATCCGGACCGGATTAAAAATATTGGGGCCCAGGGACGAGCTAAAAACTATAGCCTTTGAAATAAAATGAAAAATAAGAATGATAGGAAGAAATAATTTCAAATAAAAGAAAAAATATTTATAAATAAAAAAAAATTAAATGAAATTAAAAAAAAATAAAGTAAACTAAAATAAAATAAAATTGTAGTAAAACACATTAAATTAAATTTAAGGGAATAAAATAAAATAAAATAAAATAAAATAAAATAAAATAAAATAAAATAAAATAAAATAAAATAAAATAAAATAAAATAAAATAAAATAAAATAAAATAAAATAAAATAAAATAAAATAAAATAAAATAAAATAAAATAAATAAAATAAAATAAAATAAAATAAAATTAACCAAAATAAAATCAAATAAAATAAAAAATTAATTAAACTTAAAAAAATTAAATAAAATAAAAAAATTAAATAAAATAAACTTAAATGAAATAAAATTGTATTATAACACATTAAATCAAATTTAAAGGAATAAAATAAAATATAAATAAAATAAAATAGATTGGAATAGGGACGGAGTCCCCATTGCTCAATCCAGCCCTGTCAAACATCCGAAATCCTATGTAATAACAATGTAAAGGAAAAATAAAACTAAATATTGGTTTTAAAAGAAAAAAGGACCATCATCATTTATCATTTGGCATATTGTTCGCCCTTAGCAGATTGGCATCGTATTGAAGTCATTTTTCGCTTCAATTCCAATCGTTTACTAAACGCATCAAACACACACGCACACACCTAAACATCACCGATATCCTGCTGTTTGTCTGTTGTCCCAGCATCAATAACCTACTTTTGTTTTGTAGCATCTTCATAAGGACATACATAAATTCAAGTGAGAGCGAGTGTGCTGACAAAACTTTGTTTCGCTTATTTCGCATTGTCTCGTTGCTGAAACGGAAACCTCTAATCTGTTGACCACGCTTGGCCATGGCTTTGATTTGATTATATTTATCGACATCAATGTCCAAAGTAACAGAATTGGATCTCTTTTTAGCTTAAGATCTCTTTGGTGGTAGGGGAAGTGTCATTAGAATGAAATCATTGAGGGATGAAAATTGAATTTGCGCATGATATATGTATGGCATTCTTTGACAACTTTCCATTTTCTATAGATACTTTCACATTTTTCTATTTTAACACATTTTTGTAAGGATATGACTTAGGGTGGTCCTTTTAAACTTTTTGCTTTCATTATTTGGTGGCATTTCATTGAAATTGAAGTAGGGATAGTCAAAATATTTACTCACAATAATGCTGGACAAAGAAAATGTATTGTCAAGGTTGCCTAGTACGTGTTGGAGCGAAAATGATGTATGGATTAAGGAAATGGGAAACGAAATTAAATGATGATGCATTTGAATAGGCTGTACTAAATAATTTTTAAGAGGACATGGACGCATTTAGCTTCTTGACTAAAGACACATTTTGTTTTGAGTTGCTCTTCAAGATATGACCGCACAGAACCACGTGTACCTCACATGGGTCCAGGGACACATGGATAGAGGGAAACTGTAGGGCAGACGACCTTGCCAGACAGGGCACGACCAAGCAGATTCTTCGGGATAAAGAGCGCTGAGGTATGCCGTTTGCCACATGCAAGCTAACGCTAAAGGAGTACACACTCCACCAAGCCAACGAAAGATGGCAACAATCCCCAGGGTGCCGGTTATCTAAGCAAACCTGACCAAAATGGGATCATAAAAGATCTAGAAACATTCGCGCCCTTAGAAGGAGAGAAATCTCCATATTAATAGGTGTTTTAAGCCTGATTGGTAGGCACGCAGAAAGGCTAGGTGTGCTCTACCGACGATGCTGTAGGAGTTGCAAAGATGATGAGGAGGAGGAAACTGTGGAGCAGCTCATCTGCATCTACTCCGCTTAAAGCGGCGAGAGAACGCGCTTTTGGTAATTCCCTTCCCGGATATTGATGGTCTTCATAAAGTCATCTAAGTGGAGGAGGAGTAACGGCGTCGGTTTAGGATGCCAGTCCCGGGATTCTGCTATGTGGGACTGACTTTCCTTGTGTTGGTCGTATCACAACGGGCCTTTCAAAACTGGCCTAAGTGTGCCTCTGCGGCAGCCACTTGAACCTAACCTAACCTAGTCTTCGACGCATAGAACGAAGTGTGTTAGTTTTCGACGAGAACCGAGTTGGCTACTGCATCACTTACCTGAGAACACAAGTTGTCCAGTAGTGCAGTAACTAAGCATGATCATACAACCAGTACTGCTTTATCCAGCAATCCAAGCACACCCCATCACTCCATCATCTGACCACCTCTGATATCAATTGTGAAAAAATAAAGCAATTTCCCAAAAATGACCTCAATTGTTTGGTCTTTTTTCGAGTATTTAACAATTTTATTATTTTATATGAATTAGTCGGTCAGCTGCGCATTTGCAGCCGCCACAAATGTGAATAAGGATAATAACAACAGTACAAAAAATACATAGGCTGCAATCGCATTGTGCTTGCACATTTCACGCTGTGACGTCTCGCCCTCCAACACTGTACCATACAATGACCGCTCCAATCTATTGGTACTTATTGTTGGTTTTGTTAGTCAAACGGATAAAGAATATGTGTTGTATGCAAGCAGCAGCAGCTATTCCTTTTGACTTAGAAATTGAAAAAAGTGTCCCTTCCGAGTTGTGTGGTTTCGCAATTAAACTCTAATGAAACTGTTTACGAGCAACGGCTCTATTAGGGTGATTAGTATAGACGATGTCCAGCAGAACGAGAGCATGAACCCCCCACAGTGCGAGTCAAACATTTGTTACTCGTCGTCTTTTACATCCGCTATTCGATATTTACCAAACATTGATTTCACGCTACTTCAACTGGCAAGCAGCGGGATAGCTGCAAGGACATGTGACAAACGGCAGGGGGAACACACCCGCATCAACGTAGTAACAAATGGCGTTTAATCGTTAAATATTATTACTTCTAGTGTTATAAATACAAAGCTCTTGGCAGCTTAGAGAGATTCCCTTTTTTGTTTATGGAGAATATATAGGAAGTTGGTTTGGACTAAAAAGATGGAGAAGAATTTTTTGCTTTCAAGAGCTAGAGAAAAAAGAGTTAAGATGGTATTAAACGGTCCAGGCCAAGAACTATCGCAGAGAAAAAATCAGTACAAAAACTAGTAACAGTTTTTTTATAGAGACCCTTAATTTTTTATAAATTTTCCCACTTTTAATACAAATTTAAAAAGTTCTTAAGTTGCAGCTACAATTTGCGGCTAACCGCAGAACAAACAAACGGCAACACAGTTTGCCGAGCTGTTAACATGTGAAAAACATTTTCATTATTATGAAAATTTGTTAGTTTAACAAACTGCAAAAACAGTTGTTTGCTGACCGGCAGCGTCAAGCACCCCACCCACTGTGGCAGCCAGCCATGTAATTGTTCCAAAATGTGTAGATGCAATAGTGGAGCACTGCTAAAGCCTCCTCGTAGGCCCCACAAAAGGCCTACAAAAACAACAAAAAACACATTCACGTGTATTTGGTTGATTGTCATTAACGATTTTGTTTATTTTGAATGCTGATTAAAGTGTTGGAAAATATGCAAAACATGACAACTACATTGTCGTACACAAAAGCATAAACACAGATAGGTAATTACACATGTGGGTAAATATTTTTAAAAGCATAATTGCAAATGTTATACCTTCATACATACATATGTGCTTAAGTTGCAATTACATTGTGTCATATGTTTTGTCCTGGCTATAAAGCCTGTACATAAAATTGTCAGAAATGTTGCGAGAATTCGGATTTCTATACAACCAATGAAATGAAATGAAAAAAAAAAAAATAATAATAAATAAATAAAATAAAAATAAAATAAAATACTTACTTATCATTTTGTAAAATTAAATTAAATAAAATCAAATGATGTAAAATAAAATAAAAATAATAAAATGGAATAAAAAATAAAGAAAAACAATATAAAACAAAATGAACAAAAAAATTAAATGATATAAAATAAAAAAAATAATAAGATAAAATAAAATAAAGAAAAATTAAAAAAAAAAAACAAAATAAAATAAAATAAAGAAAAAAATAAAATGAAATAAAGTAAACTAAGGTAAAATAAAAATAATAAAATGAAAACCAAATAAATTAAAATAAAATAAAATATAAGCAAATGATAAAAAATCAAAAAAAAAAATACAATAAAAGGATAAAGCAAAATAGAATGGAATAAAAGTAAAATAATAAAAAAAAATAAAATAAAGTAAAAATAAAAAATTAAATAAAAAAAATTAAATAAAGTAAAATAAATAAAATAAAAAATAAAATAAAATAAAACCAAAAATAGTAAAATAAAAAAAAATAAAAAAAAATAATAAAAAAAATTAAATAAATGAAATAAAATAAAATAAAATAAAATAAAATAAAATAAAATAAAATAAAATAAAATAAAATAAAATAAAATAAAATAAAATAAAATAAAATAAAATAAAATAAAATAAAATAAAATAAAATAAAATAAAATAAAATAAAATAAAATAAAATAAAATAAAATAAAATAAAATAAAATAAAATAAAATAAAATAAAATAAAATAAAATAAAATAAAATAAAATAAAATAAAATAAAATAAAATAAAATAAAATAAAATAAAATAAAATAAAATAAAATAAAATAAAATAAAATAAAATAAAATAAAATAAAATAAAATAAAATAAAATAAAATAAAATAAAATAAAATAAAATAAAATAAAATAAAATAAAATAAAATAAAATAAAATAAAATAAAATAAAATAAAATAAAATAAAATAAAATAAAATAAAATAAAATAAAAAAAAAAATAAAATAAAATAAAATAAAAAAAAATAAAAAAAAAATTTTAAATTAAATTAAATTAAAAAACATAAATAAAATAAAAAAATAAAATAAAATAAAGTAAAATAAAAACAAGAAAAGCTGTCTTCGGCGCTCAAGGCTATATACCTTTCATGAATAAGCGTCACGATTTTCACTGTTCGATCCCTAGTACAGCCTGTGTGAATTTAGCTTTAGCTGATACCGAAATTATCGGAACTATCGATTATATGAAGGCGATGTGTTATATTGGTCCACTCTCATTGATTTTTAACATCGACATTCTAAAAGAGCAATAATTACGAAATATAACATTCCTACCTATCTAATTACAGGAGTTATCTACCAGAATCCGTTTATCGGAACAATCGACTGTATGGGGGCTATATGAAATAATTATCCCATCTCAATGATTTTCATGTTTAATTGCAGGAGTTATTGCGGAAAATCCGTTTATCGGAACTATCTATTGTATGGAGGCTATGTGAAAACTTAATCCAATTTTTATGAATTTTAACATCAATACTGCATATGTTAAAGGAGCGATACACACAAAATTTCACGTTCGTACCTATTTCAAATCAAGAGTTATAGCCCAAAATCCGTATATCGGAGATATCGATTGTATGGGAGCTATGTGTAATATCGTTCCGATCTAGTTGGTTTCGACAAATGTCTAAAACCACATAAAATGGAAGCTGCACACCAAATTTCAGTCTGATATCTCAAAAACTGAGGGACAGCTTTGCGTTCAAACAGACGAACAGACGTACATGGCTCAATCTATTAAGCTCATTGTCCTGATTTAATCGGTATACTTTTTGGTGGGTCTACTCTTCTTCTTCTCATACTTACTAACATCGGACCAAAGTTATAATACCATTTCGTGTTCATGAAAGGTATAAAAATAAAATTACTTAATAAAAAAAAATAAAAATAAAAATAAAAAATAAAATAAAAAATAAAATAAAAAATAAAATAAAATAAAGTAAAATAAATGAAACAAAAAAATACACAGAGCCAACAATGCCTAATAAAATAGAACAAAAGTCATAAGATATCTCTATAGATTTTCTTCAAGAAGATGTGCTTCTTATTATTGTAGAGACAGTCTTTTTAATTTTATTAAGAAGATTTTCTTCTTAATATTTTAAATGAAAAATAAAATGATATTGCCTTCACCGAGAATCGAACTTACAATTTTCGGAATGATAAACCCAGCTGTTAACCATCAGGCCATCGCTCACTTTTGATTGCCAGCTTCTAATTACCGATATGTGTAGAGTTGTTAATGTTTCAAAGGAAAATCTTATAAATATATTTAAGAAGATTTCTTTTTAACATTTCTAATTAGGAAAAAAAGAGAGAGAATCGAACTTACAATTTTTCGATCGCTAAACACAGCTCGGCCATCGTATACTAATAATTTCCAGCGTCTAACTACACCTTTGTACTAAATGTATAGTTTTTTTAATAAGAATTTCTTCTTAGAACCAAAAAGATTTCCTTATAGTTTTTTCTTCGTTTCCACCGTTGCGACTACCCCTTTGCCCAAAAACGAATCATGAAGACAATCTTATTAATTTTATTAGGCATTTTTGGCTCTGTGTAATAATAATTTAAACGTTGATAATCTAAAAATGAAATAAATTTAAATCAAAATAAAGAAAAAAATAAAAAAAATAGAAATAAAAATAAAACAAAATAATTTGAAAAAAATAAATAAATATAAATAAAAATAAATAACAGCAAAATAAAATAAAATTAATAAAATCCAGATACAATAAAAGCTTTCTACGCATCACTAATTGTGAGTGTACCAACTACTGCAGCAAATAAAATGCATTAATAAATATCTGCATAGCTGCATTTCGGCTTCAATAAACTTAAACGCCTACATTTAGCGAAATTGTTTACCGTTCTGAATGTTTGTTTACCCTGTAATGATGTCCCGTCGCGGTGTTTTTATGCCAGACATAATGTGACAGCGTGTTGCTGCGGTCGATTAATGCTTTTTCAATATCACATAGCTACACTTGTTTTTCTAGGATGCTGCCTGCAGCGTGGCATAATTGTGGTAACTGCCACATGGGAAATATTAATGCATTCCACCATTTGTTGCATGCTCTCGCTTGTTTTGTTGATTTTATAGAAATTTGAACAAAAAAAAAACTGCAACTATACATATTTAAATTGCAGTTTTCTCCATTTCCGAACAGAGTGCTGCAGCACAACAGTGTGTGGCATAGGTGGCCTTAACACATGTTTTAGATTAGTGCAGGAAAACGCCTCACTTTAAATGTGATCGCCAGGGCGCGCAGCTGAAAAGTGTGTTTATATGCAAGTATTTATTGTAAATTGTCGTTTGTAGGCACTAATTCAAACATAAATATGTGAGTTGGTAATTTCCCCGGTCCCTATGTTGCGTTGTGGGTGTTAGCACTGTTGGCATTGCGCGCATGCGCACTCGCACACGTCTGGGTTTTTCGACGGTTTTGTAATAACGTGGCTTAGTGCTCTGGCATGTGGTCAGGTTGAGCTGGAATTCCACAGTGGTCCATTATGCGGTTTTGCGGTTGTATGTAGGTGTTTGTGTGTTTGTGCATAATTTGAAATTTTTACCACAATTGCAATTGCTTGCAAATCCGATTTACTTGTCCTCTGTCTACTAGTCTCGCCTTTTGCACATAATCGTTTTATGTAAACAGATTTTACTAATCGTGTGGTTATTACTTACACGCATGCAACATGACACGCAATACAAATTTTAAATATCCTATTTGTGTATATTTAAAAGCCAAACAGGAAACAATTACATTAAAATTTTAAATATCGACATGTGTAAGCAAATGTGCAGGTTTTTTCGCAAATATTCTGGAGTTTTCCGCACACAAATTCCTAAATATTCGTGATGTGGTACGTAGTAATGCTAACACATATCCTAAATTTTTAAATTTTTTTTTTCTTAATTTACTTTATTTTATTTTATTTTATATTTTTATTTATTTTCTACTTCATTTTTTTTTTGTTTTAATTTATTCTTTTTTATTTTTTATTTATTTTTTATTTTATTTAATTTTTTTTTTTTACTTAACTTAATTATTTTTCTTTAATTTTACCTGTTCTCTTTTCATTTTATTTTACTTTATTTTATTTATTTTTTATTTAATTTTTTTATATTTTTTTATTTTTATTTTATTTTGTTTTGTTTTATTTTATTTTATTTTATTTTATTTTATTTTATTTTATTTTATTTTATTTTATTTTATTTTATTTTATTTTATTTTATTTTATTTTATTTTATTTTATTTTATTTTATTTTATTTTATTTTATTTTATTTTATTTTATTTTAGTTTATTTTGTTTTTTTTTTTTTCATTTTTTTTTTACTTTATTTCATTTTATTTAATCTTATTTTGTTATTTTATTTTATTTTATTGTATTTTCTATTCTATTTTACTTAACTAAAAAAGATGATTTCTTCGAATCGCGATGATCACTCCCACTGATTATGCCTACCGAATGAAACATGGCTCTCCAGCGGTGAAACATGACATCCCACACTTTTTCGGGCTCATGTAAATCTTAATTATAATAATGTTTAACGCAAAACCATCAATGCCAAACCATGGTACACACTTTCTATCAATTAAACACGGCATATATACATACATTTGTGTAAGAGTATGTTTAACTCACGCACATGCTAAAGAAAAACCAAAAACCATTCGTAACGAAATGTAAAACCTTCATATGACAACCACTATGGATGAGCATAATTCGTCCTGTTTTGAAGGATGTGAAACAAAACTAATGAATTTATGATGGATCTAAGCGCCAAAGCAAGCAAATCTATGTTAAAGTAGAAATAAACATAAATCCAAAACCGAAGTGGGGATAATGGCAAGCAGCAGTTGCGAAAAAATATTGGAAAACCCAAAATGTCGTTGATGAGTACGTGGTTGTCGCTTTGCTGAATTTAAATCGAATTTGGTGGATTTTTTCATTTGGTACGAAAGTGCATTTACCTATCAAAATCACATCATATTTCATCAATTCAGCTGAACTCATATGTTAAGACGTTATTTTACATCGAATAGTTTACGTGAAATTTGTTAGTATGAAATCACATCACAGCATCACATCAAATCAAATTTACACGCTATCAAATCACAACGAAAGTTAAATGAAAATTATAAAAGAAAAATTAAAAAAGAAAGATAAACCAAAATATGTAAAATTTAAATAAATTGCAAGGTTTTTTTTTTTTGGTTAGATGATATCACATCATATCATATGTATCACATCACATCATTCAAGCGATTCTATACCATATCGATCGATTAGTGATTTCCAGGCAACACTTTTGGGCTTAGGGGAACAATTAAATTTTTGTGTATTTTACGAAAATTTAATCATGCAAAGCTTCTTTTATTTAGATCATATCACATCACATCATATGTATGATACATTCATGCGATATCAAATCATAACATGGCATCATATCGAAATATGGGTGAATGCCAACGCATGGAAAAGGCAAATTTTATTTGAATTTGGTACATATTTGAAACGGGAAGAAATAAAATCAGCGGCTACTTTGTATATAAGTAGTGACATCGCATTTCTTGTTTACAAGCACTCACCCAACAACCTTCATCACCCTACATCCATACACATGCGACAATGTATGTGTGCACGTCAGGTACTTTGGGTAATCAGTCAAATTAAAATTTAGCTTATCCGACAGGAAGTCGAACCATCACGAAGTATATTTTTGCCACTAAAAATGCATTAGCAAGCGAACAACAAAAACAACAAACAAAAACCGAATTCGAAGCCTTTTGCTGTTGAGAATTTCTACCCAATGGATGTTGTTCTTGCTATATCTGACATTGTGATATGACGTATGACAAGTTGGCAGCATGTAGTTGTTGCTTTCAAATAACAACGATAACACACAAAAACCGCCACTACGTCACTTTAGGGTATACAACAACATTAACAATGGCGACAAAAACAACAAGAACGAGTTCAACACAATCATATCGGAGTCTGGCATGTAAAACATACACCTTGAGGAGGATTTGCATGTGAAAGCACACACACACACAAAAATGACTTTTGTTTATGCATGCAAAGTCTAACACCAAACGTCAAAAGGACAAAAGCGTATGCAGGTGTGTGTGCGCTTGAAGTATCCTTTTTGTGTAGTTCATTTATGCCGTTGGCTTTTTGGGAAAGGATATGGATAAATTATTGTAAACACGTATTATTGCATGTTCATGTTCGTGTTCATGCTGGAAAAGCACGTGTACATATATTAGTTAGGCTACTTTTTTCTCTTTCGTCTCTTTGTTTTTTTATTTGGTTTTGTAGGGGTAGACTAGAGCTGGAGCCGGAGGTCACGGTTTTAATTAATTGATGCTCATGGCGAACAAGAACACCGTTGCCGCTTGCTTATTACTTGCCAAATTACTTGTGGGTCATTCCATGTCAAATCGTCAAATGGTTGGAAACGATCCTTTCCGACTTGAATGAGTTTTGGCGGGGAGTTTCTTTTTATCATAAAACGAAGATCTGCTAATGAAAACAAATTATTTTTTTCAAAATTTATGTAAATTCAAAACTTAAAATTTTTTTTCCGTTTTTTAAAGTTTACTTATATTTAGAAACTATTGCACACTACGTACCTACATATTTATATTTTTTTGTAGTTTTTGTAAATTGTTTTTCTCATTTGATTTTTTCTATGAAAAATACAGAAAAATACAGGAAAAATATAGGCATCAGGGCACAAAAAAATATCATAATAAAAAACCGTATGCAAATCAAGTAAACCCTAAATACATATGTTTAATATTAATAATATTAAGATGTAATAGCGAACTTTGTTTTCACGATTTCAAATAATTTTCTAATGCCCTTTGAAGGTGCCAAAGCCCTGTTTTACCCATCTTTTCAAATGTTTTTTTATTTTTTTACCCGACAGACTTTCATTTCATGGTAAAAGGAAACGTCCCACAAAAGTGCATTCAAATCGGAAGGGGCCTATTCTAACCATTTGACATGGAGTGGCCCCTTAGTGGCTTCCTCTTTTCACATACATATATCGCGACAGAGCTGAGTTCAGTTTCCATACTATTGAGGATCTAAAACCAGACAATGCCCAAAGCTGTTCATGACGACTTTCCAGCTTGCAAGTCTGTAATGTCTTTGTTAGTTGGTCATAATACCAGTCTATGAGTTTCTGCCTTTAAATCCACGTGAAAAATAACTGAAGAGAGTCCTTCTCTATACACTGCTTTAATGTCCGATCAAATCAAGTTTCCATGTTCTTGTTTGGCAGATATCTAAAAAATATGGAAGGAAGGGAAAAAAAGGAAAGGAAAGGAAAGCAAAGGAAAGCAAAGGAAAGGAAAGGAAAGGAAAGGAAAGGAAAGGAAAGAAAAGGAAAGGAAAGGAAAGGAAAGGAAAGGAAAGGAAAGGAAAGGAAAGGAAAGGAAAGGAAAGGAAAGGAAAGGAAAGGAAAGGAAAGGAAAGGAAAGGAAAGGAAAGGAAAGGAAAGGAAAGGAAAGGAAAGGAAAGGAAAGGAAAGGAAAGGAAAGGAAAGGAAAGGAAAGGAAAGGAAAGGAAAGGAAAGGCAGGGAAAGGAAAGGAAATGACAAAAGGAAAAAAGATAAAATAAAAATAAAAATCAAATTGGAGACTGCGTTATTTAATGGTGTAGGGAGTAAAAAGCAGAAGAAAGAAAAATGTGAAGAAAGGAAAAATATAGAAAATGAAAGGAAAAATTGTTGAATCAAATTAAGGGGACTTCAAAAAACGTAGTAAACTAGAATAAAGTTTTGTGGTTGAATTTCAACCACTGGGCAAACTCTAGCAATTAATTTCTCAGTTTGATCCAATCACAATTTACTCCGCGATATTTTATTTATTTAAAATCTTGAACTAAGCTTCTTTGCATCGGCGATATACGTTGCTGTTGTTGTTGTTGAAACGACGTTGCTCTTTAGTTGCAGTTACTATACCACAGTATCTGACCCTGCCCAGTCTGTCTGGATCTGTTCTAAATGAATATTCTTGTGCCAGTAAACAGTTTTAGTATTTCCTTTATCGCTTAGCAATGTCACGCTCAAAAGCTTGGGAAATACTGCGTTCAGTAGAGTCTGAAAGATTTCGAGATGCCCTCGGTAGGGTTAACTGATGATATCATCAATCGCTAGATAGGCCCTTGCTCTCATGCAAAGCAAAATCGTCACAGTACTCAGGATACCAGTCATAAAAATCTGTACTTCCTTCCCTGATGACGTCCTTTTTCGTATGTTCAGCCCGCACTCGTTAGGATGAGAACAACTGAACTCTTGGAAACCCATATATATAGTTGGGTTTATTCGTTAATCGGTGCAAAATCCAGATTTTACAAAAAAAATTTGGTCTGAAATATATTCCCATCCTCTTTCAGTTTGCGCCTTGCCGAAGAAGAGTATGATGCAAGCAATGAGAACTTCCACAAGCTGTGCCGACTTCATTTAATTGAATTTGTAAAATTTGTGTGCGCCAGCGAAGGATTTGTTTTAAGCTTGTAAATTTACATTATTTCAATTTACAATTGGCGTTAGCGGGAAAAAGAGCTCAGACATAAATGCCAATGGCATTTCAACGACCAATGGCTAACAACAATAACCAAATTTATAAAGTCGGCCGGAGATGGAGTAGCTGGCTGGCTTATGTAAGAGCATTTGTATGATCCATAAACGCGACGTCGCAATCAAAATATGCAAATAAAACGCATTAGCTTTGTGACCACAACAACCGCAGTTATGCGACCAATTGAAACCCGCCACCAAACCCAAAGCACAAAAAAAACAAAAATAAAGCACGAAAGGATGCTTGCCCATTTGTTAGTGCGCCAACGAGCTTAACTCACTTCGCGAGCACAAAATTAATGCAAAGTAATTTTTAACCAAATCCAGGCCGATTAAATGATTCAAACTTTAGCAGCGTCTCTCAACACTTCCATTTAGGAGGCGCAACTACTTAGAGGTCGAAGCAATAAAGAAGCAAGAAAAACTGCGCCTTGTTTCTAATTTAATAAACACCCATTTTGAGTGCAACCCTGCTGCGTTAACATTCTTACGTCCTTTAAGAAAAAGGACACAGCACCGCCTTGCTTGGGTTCATGCAAATCCACCGCTTAAGCGCCAATCTAAAACCGCGCATTCGGATCACATTTACAATAATTTACATTTTTAAGTCGCAGCTAACCGCCAAGGCAATCAAATAAATTCACTCAACATTTGTTGTTGGTTTGGAAAGCGCACATAAAATGGCCGACTGTTTGAGACGTTTCGATAGACGGATAACGGGAATGAGAGTGCAAGGAATTTCATTGTTTTCAGCAAAGAATATTTCAAAAAGGACTTTAAAGGCACAAGCAAGAGATGTGAGACGAAATGGGCAAAATCTGCTTTGTCCAAAATCCGCAAGAGCTTAAAATAAAAGCAAAATAAAAATGTCGAAAGCTACTGCACAACAACAATAAAGGCAAGCACAAGACGACATTTTGCCACGGAGTAAATGAAATATTCATTAATGGTGCTCGGCGTACTGGCTCTTGTCGAACTTAGCGCTCCTCCATGGCACCCATCCGCATCCGTTGTATGCTGACATCCGTTTCCGTTGCAAGCGAGAGCACAAGCAGACAGTTAAATGTGGCCGCGACAAGCCCTTCGAGTTAAGAATGGTGGCTGTTATACCTAGTAGTGCGCGATGATCGGAGAAAAACATTTAAATACAAAATTTTAATAGTTAATTTTTATTGGTACATTTGAGTTAAATTCTTTTTTTTTTTATTTGATTTGATTTTGTTTTATTATATAATTATTAATTAATTTTTTTTTTTTCATTTTATCTTATAACTTTAAACGAGTTAAACTTATTTGTATATCCGTACTTTCTCGGGAATCCTTGACGGATTTGGATAAAATTTTGAATATAGATATTTGGATTGATTCTAAGACTATTCACTTGAGGGTGTACAGCGTTGCCACCTATCTAATTTTTTGTTTAAATTATGGCGTGAGATACGCCGACATACCAACCAAAATATTTTTAAGTAATGTTGCCGCCCGGGGTTACAATTTACGGGATTGTATTTGTATTGTATACTTCTTGGATCATATTTCGATTATATTTATACTTTGAGATCATTTTGGGATAATTTTTGGATCATTTTGGGATAGTTTTGGGTTCAATTTGGGTTCATTTTGGGAACATTTGAGGGTCTTTTTGTGGTCGTTTTGGGACTATTTTGAGATTATTTTTGGATTATTTTAGGATCATTTTGGGATCATTTTGGGTACATTTAAGGGTTTTTTGGAGTAACTTTGGAATCACTTTTGGAGCATCATTTTGGGATCATTTTAGGGTCATTTTGAGATTATTTTGGGATCATTTTTGGGTTGTTTTGAATGCAATTTCGGATCATTTTAGGATTATTTTGGGATTATTTTAGGGTCATTTTGGGATCATTTTGGGTAAGTAAAGTTAGCGCTACTTTTATTTTATTTCATTATATTTTATTATTTTTTTTATTTTTTATTATTTTTAATCCTTTTTTATTTAATTTTGATTTATTTTATTTTATTTTATTTTATTTTATTTTATTTTATTTTATTTTATTTTATTTTATTTTATTTTATTTTATTTTATTTTATTTTATTTTATTTTATTTTATTTTATTTTATTTTATTTTATTTTATTTTATTTTATTTTATTTTATTTTATTTTATTTTATTTTATTTTATTTTATTTTATTTTATTTTATTTTATTTTATTTTATTTTATTTTATTTTATTTTATTTTATTTTATTTTATTTTATTTTATTTTATTTTATTTTATTTTATTTTATTTTATTTTATTTTATTTTATTTTATTTTATTTTATTTTATTTTATTTTATTTTATTTTATTTTATTTTATTTTATTTTATTTTATTTTATTTTATTTTATTTTATTTTATTTTATTTTATTTTATTTTATTTTATTTTATTTTATTTTATTTTATTTTATTTTATTTTATTTTATTTTATTTTATTTTATTTTATTTTATTTTATTTTATTTTATTTTATTTTATTTTATTTTATTTTATTTTATTTTATTTTATTTTATTTTATTTCTTTTAGCAACCTTCTGGGTATAATATTCGTCTCCATGTCAACTCGTTTCGTTTTTTTAATAATTTCAATTTCATTTACGCGCACTGCACTCAAATACATAACACCCTGTGGCTCGCTTACGACCAAGTCAGCCACCTCCTAGGTATAAACCAATTTCAGTCATCCTCCCCTTCTCTTCTTCTACTTTCACATTCGCAATTTCAAATTTTTATTGTGTATGCTAATGAAAATGTAAATAACAATTGAAGTCGACTTAAATTAAAATCCAGCAGCTTCATTTTCACAAAGATGAAATGAGATATTCCGGCATGAAAAACAATGGTAGGGGCTTTATACAACAGCGGGGTAGCATTAAGGCCACGAATGGCAACTAAAAGAAATGTAAATGTAAATTACTGTGTTCAGTTCTTCTTCTTCTTCATCGGAAGCTAGCAAGCTTCAAGTGGCCTCCAGTTGTTTCGCGAGATCGAGCTACCATGTTGCAACATTGCAAGCATTGCAGCGCACACCCGCCACTACCCGCTTTTGTGGTTGTTGTTGTACAGCGGTTTGTTCATTAAATCCACTTGGCCGGGTTGATTTGCTTAAACATCCGACTTTTTTTGTACAAATTCGCGCTTTTCCTAGCAACTCGCCTCCCTTGTCTGACTGCTAGGAAGACAACTGCGCGCAACGGAAGTGAATTGTTCTTTGGTAACATTGCTGTAATATCTTATTAGTCTTTATGTGCATTCAAGTTTTTTTGTGTGTGTGTGTGTGTTTGAGATCATTTTTGCTTTCACAATGCATTTAATACAAATTTATCTGCCATTTGTTAAGCCAACGAGAGCTTGCGCGTAATAATGTGAAGCGCTTGAGTGGGCGTTCACTTCATTTCATTTACCACTATTTACTTATGTAGATTGTGTAATTTCAATAAGACAAGGCGACTAAGCATTATTGCTAGGTATAGGCACTTAGTTTGATTGATATAACGGACCTTCTGAGGACTTGAAGATCTACGTGAAGTGAGGCGACTTTAAGAAAAAAAAACAAATCGACCCATTTGGCTACTAATCTTGGCTTGCGTCATTTATTTACGCTTAACTGCCTAGGCGATTTTGGCGGTTTCGTATCAAAGCACTCCAGTCATTCCTTTTTAGCGATAACTGATGCCAATTGGAATCCCCAAGGGAGTTCAAGTCATTCTCCACATGTTGTTTCCATATCAGTCGAAGTCTCCCCCTTCCTCTGCTACCGAATTCCGATGTCGATAGGAAAACCTTCTGTGTCGGAGCTGCTTTTTCCATTCGCATAACATGACCCACCCAGCGGAGCCTTTGGGCTTTAATTCACTGAAATATGGTCAGGTCTTCGTAAAGCTTGTACAGCTCATCGTTAAATTTCCTTCGATACTCGCCGTTAGCATCACGGGAAGGACCATATATGTATCTTCCGGAGAATTTTTCTCTCAAATACTCCAAGGGCCATCTCATCTGCTCTTGACTAGTATGATGAGAGACTTATAGAGCGTAATCTTTGTTTGTCGAGAGAGGACTTTAATTCTCAATTGCCTACTCAGTCCAAATAGTATATACGACCAGTGGTCTCTCCGTGAGCCATGTGAAAAGTATTGAAAAATATTTTTATTATTTTGACCAAGCACCGCGAAGTGCCGAATGTCAATGATTGATTTTATTGAACTTCAGAAGCTTATTTATACTCTAAAACTCTTATGTACTACTTATTTACTACGTTACATATTTACTTATAATCCTTAAAGCTAAATGAGACTCCAGCCATGCACATATTTACATGCATTCATATGTGCATGGCTCGGGTCTCATTTAGCTTTAAGGATTATAAGTAAATATGTAACGTAGTAAATAAGTAGTACATAAGAGTTTTAGAGTATAAATAAGCTTCTGAAGTTCAATAAAATCAATCATTGACATTCGGCACTTCGCGGTGCTTGGTCAAAATAATAAAAATATTTTTCAATACTTTTCATGGCGATCCTGCCAGTGATACTGCAGGCCAATTGCTCATTCTAGCAATTGCCTAAAATTCACTGCGGGGAAAACCGGCAAAAGTTGTAAAGTAAAAATTGTAAATTTAAAAAAAAAAAAAAAAATTTTTTTTTCGGCCCAACAAAATAACTTGGACAAATTATGGTCACTGGTTGGTGCTGATAAATTTACCGAATTACAGAAAGAGAAAAACAAAAAAGGGCGCCCGTCATCGATTTGGTGCAAATCATTTACCACAAACTGTTGAGATATGGACATCTGCCAAAGCAGCCCGTGATAGTAAAAGCCAAATATGATGAAGAAATGAAGAAATTGAATCTCAGCGTGCAGAGAGAAGTGGGATAATAAGATCGGTCATCATACAAAAGCAGTCTTAGATAAGTTATTTATGTACACATAAAAAAAAAAAAAAAAAAAAAAAAAAAAAATTTTTTTTTTGTAGATAAACATTCTGGACGGCCTAACGGCTGCCTGCCCGACAAGCAAAAATTAAATTTTTTGCTGTATAAACTCAGCAATTAAATTGATATGTCCCAAGAAGAGGACATAGTCACACAAACCCAGTCTGATCAAGTCTTTTCTAACGCGGTTAGGTTGGCTTTGGAAGCATTAGAAAAAAATAGACAAGAACAAGAACAAGTAAGACAAGGCCCTAAGCCGCTGACAATTGAAGAATATAATAAAAGAAATAAGGTTCGATCAAGCTAAAGAGAAAAAGAGGAGGTAAAAAATTCAATAATAGAAGAGCATTAGCTCAACTATACGAAAAATTTAATCTGAGTTCAAATCGGGCAGAAAAAATTCAATTAAGAAAAGAAATTAGAAAGTTGAGAAACAGAATTAATGAAGAAAGAAAGTAATAAATTTTTTTTTGTCTTTTGAAAATTTTTTTTTGCTAATGTCTAAACGTTATATTAAAGGCCCACTGGCCACAATTGAGGAACTTCAAAAAGAAGTTGATGAAATGTATAAAGAGCCAGATTATGAAAAGGAATTAATTTGGTTGACCAAATTTTGGAAAGACATTGGCATGCCAAGGGAACCAACTCTTGAAGATATAACAAATCCTTCCACCAAGGAAGAAGAATTAATAAGATTAATGAGAAGTTGTGGATTCAAGCCTTATGGAGAATAAATAAGAAAAATCTAAACATTAAATATTGAATTTTTGCATATTTCTTTTAAAATGGGAAGCAAGGAATCGAAAGTCACTGATCCAAATGCTAACGTGGTAAACACAGTTCAGATAATAGACCACACTGAAGCTTTGGATGCCATAAAAATTTACCTTTTGATCATTGCTGTCATCAATGCAGTGAACTTATTCTTGAGATTTTACTCAACCCACAACAAAATTCTGAAAAAGAAATACCAGAGCCGCACTGACGGTCTGGATAAAGTGTAAGTATAAAGTCTCGTTTTTCTCTCAATGGAGAAATGGGAGGAAATCTCAAGGGAACTCATTGAAAATAAGGTAAATGCAGAAAAGTCATATAAATGCATATGTAAGAACACAGATATAAAAACAGAGACTGTAAAGAAGCATCTAAATGTTCTACTGTCATCACTAAATAATTTAGGAAAACTCTTACGCAGAGTCTATCAAATTCTAACAAAAGCGCATCAAACAGAATCCTACCAAATATTTTCGAGCGTTAGATACAAATTGGTATCCTCGTTATCCAGGTATAACATTAATGTTGAAATACCAACCTCCTACGAACGACATATAGAGATCGATTTCGACACTTGGTTGTCCGAAAGTGAGTCAGATAGTGAGGAAGAACAAAAGGTACATACAGATGCCAATAAATCCGCTCAAACTGAGATTGTTGAGCGAGAAGAAACATCTACACAAACAAATATCATAACACCAGTTGAACAAAACTCCCAAACAGACATAAACATGGCGCAAACAATGGTAGCGTTCATTAAAACTGCGTCATCGATCTTGCCTGAGTTCGATGGCAAACCCGAAAACTTATCCAGTTTTCTGGACGCCCTTGATATCCTCGAGCAAATCAAAGAGACACATGAGGCTGTCGCAGTATCCATGATAAAGACAAAGTTAAAAGGCACAGCCAGAAACTTTATTGGTTCTGAAGCGTCCATAGAGGAAATAAAGCGAAAACTAAAAAGTGCGATAAAGGGTGAGTCGGTAGAAGTTTTAACTGCAAAACTCTTGAACATCCAGCAGCGCAGTAAAACTGCAAATCAGTACACTGCTGAGATCGAAAAACTCACAAAATCATTGGAAGGAGCATACATATCTGACGGTCTAACAACAGACCTCGCAACTAAGTATGCTACACAAACAGCTGTCAAAGCTATGTGTAAAAACTGCTCCAATGACAAAGTAAAAACAATCATGCAAGCTGGAACGTTCACCTCGATGAACGAAGCTGTATCTAAATTCACAAATAGTTGCACAGAAATCACGGGTAACCCTAATTCATTGTTGCATATACGCCAACAAAACTATTTTCGCGGTAATTTCCGCAGAGGTTATCAATCTGAAAACTATAGAGGTAACCAAAGGCGTACATACCCAACACGCTTTAACAATTTTAATAACAATAATAATAATCGATCAAATAGCCAAAGATCGGGTCGCAACTTTGGATCACGGGGATCTAACCGTAACAATACCAGAAACGTCAGAAATTTTAACCAACAGGAAAACCAGCAAACTCCACCTCAATAAGTAAAAAGTTATATGTTTTCAATTTACACCTCAATAGCTATATATCCTCCAAAACAACTTTAAATAATTCAATTTCAACCCTCCTGATCGATACAGGAGCGGATATATCAATTATAAAAAAGGGTCAAATTGACATTAATGTCACAATTAATTACTCACAAAAAACTGATTTAAAAGGCATTGGTCAAGGTTTAACAAGCACTATTGGAACGGTTAAAGCAGATTTAAGGGATGATTATCTATTAATTAAACACAAATTTCACATAGTTGAAGATAATTTCCCAATTCCTTGTGATGGAATTTTGGGACTTGACTTTATTAAAAAATATAATTGCATTTTAGATTACAGTAAAAATGGAGACAACCTAATACTGCGTCCATATGATTACCCAGAAAACATAATAATACAAATGACAAATAGACCAACCATTAATTGCATAACAATACCTGCAAGATCGGAAGTAATCCGACAAGTCCATATTGAAAATGGTAATTCTGATTTATTAATACCTCACCAAAAATTATCTGATGGCATTTTTATAGCCAACACATTAGTAAATTCAAATCAAACCTTTATTAGAATAATTAATACAACAGATAAAAATGCAACCATTCAAAATTTCAAAATTAACACAGAAGATTTAAATGATTACACAATAATAAAAACTAAATCTGAATCAATAGAAAATAAAAAGGAAAAATTAGAAAGATTAAATAAAAATTTCCCACCTTTCGCTAGTCAATCACTTAACACACTATGCTCAGAATTCATCGATATATTTTCATTAGAAACAGAACCAATTACTACTAATAACTTTTACAAACAAAAATTACATATGAAAGATAGTACTCCTGTATATATTAAAAATTATAGATTACCCCAAGCCCAAAAAGGTGAGATTAACAAACAAATTAATAAATTAATTGAAGATGACATTATAGAGCCGTCTATGTCAGAATATAATAGCCCCATTCTCCTAGTACCGAAAAAGCCGTTGCCAGGAAAAAACGATAAAAGATGGAGATTGGTAGTCGATTACCGACAAATAAATAAAAGATTAACTGCAGATAAATTCCCATTACCAAGAATTGATGATATACTAGATCAATTGGGTAGAGCTAAATATTTTTCATGTCTGGACTTGATGTCGGGCTTTCATCAAATTGAGTTACATAAAGACTCTAGGGACATCACATCG
>CAXKVI010000002.1:5980288-6007788 GCA_964058755.1 Campiglossa producta | reverse complement strand
AAGGAAGTATTTCATTTGGTTCAGCCGTTTTCGAGTTTTAGCGTTACAATTATACACCATTTCATTTTTATATATATAGATTAAATAAAAGCACTTCACTTCAGAACTATAAATTTTTCCTACAGGGACGCTAATCAACCAACAAACATACCCACACCAAAAAACACATGAGTCTCATTGTGTGTATCATAATCCTTTGCAAGTCATTTTTTTCACTCTACTTTGCACTTTAAGGCTTCAAACATTTTGCACTCGCCCCAAAATACATCTGTTTATATGTATGCCTTTGCATATATCCTTTTTAAGGACATTCAACGCAATGCTCATTCACCGGCCTGTGCACGAAAAAGTGAAAAATCTTAAGCTGTAATCTTTTCACTCTTTTGATACGTTTTGACATTTTTATTAGTTTATTGTTACACATAGCCTTACAACAGGGACTTCAATGTGCAAAAAAACATACAAATATGAATGTATGTATGTGTAGTCGCTTGATGAGTTGGCTTGTCCATTCTCGCTCCATATACTTAGCCAGGAGAATGTGCTAGCGGCTTAAGACTATCACACCTTTGAAAAGGACCTTCTCAAATTATGCTACCTCCTCTCAGTTAGCTTCACAGTAGCAATTGTCGTTTCATCTGTCGCCCAGTTTTTTTTTCTTTTCTCTCCTTTTTGTGTTATACTATGACTAAAGTGCACATGAATGGCGAAATATTGAAAAGCATACGAAACGACCTCTTAAATTGGATTAAGTGGCGGACACTTTTGACTTTTTTAGCCGTCATGCTATATTTGGCCCAAAACACAATTGGCAGTCTTGAATGGCGAATATTTTTTGACATGCATACTCACACACATATGAATGTCCTTTTTGTGTGTTTATATGTACGAATTGCTCTTTAGTGTTTGGCATTGTATTTTGGCAAATTTTCATTGAAATTGGACGAATTTGATGTTTTGTGTTTGTTCGACAATGGATTTTGAGGCGTGAAATCCTGTCAAGACATCAAAAAGGTGCGTGTATCCGGTATTATGTCATCAGTAGCATGTTTGAATGTAAGTTGGTATGTGTTGAACGAGCATGTCGCATATGCTTGTTACATATGTTGGCATCTATAGAAATGTGTTTAAGATTTTAATGAATTTAAGGATATCATAACAAGGCATGAATGCACATAGCTTAACATAACTAATCCTTACAAGTTTATGAATAAAATAATACATACTAAATATATGAATGTATACAACAACAACAATAAAATAGCCATATGGTGTGGCATGGTCTTTTTTCTAGCTATTGAGAGCGCCCTCCAAAAATACCGCGATAGGTATAAGGCACTTAATAAATAATAAAATAAAATAAAATAAAATAAAATAAAATAAAATAAAATAAAATAAAATAAAATAAAATAAAATAAAATAAAATAAAATAAAATAAAATAAAATAAAATAAAATAAAATAAAATAAAATAAAATAAAATAAAATAAAATAAAATAAAATAAAATAAAATAAAATAAAATAAAATAAAATAAAATAAAATAAAATAAAATAAAATAAAATAAAATAAAATAAAATAAAATAAAATAAAATAAAATAAAATAAAATAAAATAAAATAAAATAAAATAAAATAAAATAAAATGAAATAAAATAAAATAAAATAAAATAAAATATAATATAAAATAATAAAATAAAATAAAATAATATAAAATAAAATAAAATAATATAAAATAAAATAAAATAAAATAAAATATAATAAAATAAAACAAGTAAGGAAGTCTAAGTTCGGGTGAACCGAACATTAAATATCCAGCGGTAATTTTCAGAACGGGATAACAATGATATAGGCCCTAGGAGGATTTACCTAAAGTTTTTACTTTCTTAACTATTTACCTTACCGAATTATGTCAATTTATGTGATTTTCGAAATTTTCAATATCGAAAGTGGGCATGGTCGGGAAGGGATTTCGTCCCATTACATCAGGTATGCTGCCTAGTATGCAAGTATACCTTGTACCAATTTCATCTTTCTACCGTAATCAGTTTAAAAGTTATGACATGACACGTGAAATTTTCAAATATTCCTCCCTGAAAAGAGGGCGATGCCACGCCTACTTTTAAAAATTAATCAAGACATCATAATAGAATGACTAGGGAGTTCATCCTACCAAACGATATCATTTTAGCCATTTTCGTTACCGAATTATATCAATTTAGGTGACTTTCGATATCGAACGTGGGCGTGGTTGGAGAGCGATTTTTTCCAATTTCATCAGGTATACTCCCAAGGATGCTAGTATGGTATGTGCCAAATTTCATCGTTCTACCCTAATCAGTTCAAAAGTTACGACCAGTCAAATTTTCAAAAATCCCGCCCCTCTCCCCCCCTAAAAGTGGGCGGCGCCACGCGCACTATAAGAAATTTATGGAAAAAACATAAGAGAATGACCAGGGGCGTTCATCTATAAAATTATATCATTTTAGCCATTTCTGCTGCCGAGATATGCCAATTTGTGTGATTTTCGAAATTTTCGATATCGAAAAAAGGGGCGTAGTTATCATCCGATTTCGCCCATTTACAATAGCAACCTACCTTGGCCAGAGAGTAACCTGTATACATGCAAATATCTCAAGTTTTACTCAAGTTATCGTGTACACAGACGAAGGTACGGGCGGACGGACAGACGGGCAGACGGACGGACATGCCTTAATGAACTTCTCTTTTCAACCTAAGAACTTTCATATATGGAACTCTATATCAATTTTGATTATTTTGTGCCGTTACGTGCTACCGTGTGACCAAACTTAATATACCCTTGTACTACTACTAGTACTCTGGGTATAAAAAAAAAAAAATATTAGGTACTGTCGAACAAGTCTGCATACTACGCCTATAAGTATGCTACCCAAATTAAAATGGACTTATCCCATCCCAACTATGCGCATAAGACCCTAATCAGAATAAATTATAGACCATTGTGCACGACACGTATAATTAGAGATTATTCACACTTTTGTGCAGCGTTAACAGACGAAATTTTTATATACATACATGTAGGTACTATGAAATAGTAGTTGAAGGTAAACTTTTACTTGGTCTCTTAAAATTTTCAACTTATAATGTACAGTTAACACCTATTTGAAGTGGTAGGTTCTAAAGCTAGCACATGTACTTTGCACAATATGTATGTAATAGCATAAGCACACAAACTTCAAAATTCGAAAACTATATCAATCGTAGGTGGACAAAACTCTAGACAAAGCATCCTCCAAGGGCCTGCCGGCGTTTCGTTGCATTGTAAATGTTGCTTCTACAGAGTTGTGTGGGTGTGTGTGTATGTGTGAACATGTCTGCTTGACTTTAACTTTGTCGTCCTTGTCAAGGCAGGATTAGGCGTTAGAAGCTGCAAGTACATGCAACATACCTTCATACATACTACATAGAATAGGTGTTACTTGACACATCGAAGTAGCTTGACTTTTCAACTAAAAACTCGTACGTAACACAATGTTAACTTTTTAGGCGTCTAAATACATATGTATGCGATAGTGCATAAAATATTTTAACAAGTGAATATATTTAAGTGAACAAGAGTGCAATCACCTAGAGAATGCAGACAAACAGACAAGTTACAAAGTATGTATATAACTATGCTGAAGTGTGTTGTAATAAGGTACTTTCACACCAAACATTGTGCATTTTTGAGAGTTTTTGGCTCTTCGCCCCACACGTCCTATTTTCTATTATTATTGTTTTCTTAAAAGCTTTAGTGTTTAGTTATTGTCTCAGAGTTTGGCTAACTTGTTGTTCTTGTATTTACTTGTAAATTTGTAAGTTGATGATGAACATGTGCCGATAGTGTAAAACTAATTGCTGTGCGGTGCTGATAGCATTTATTGGAGAGCGAAGAAAGCAAGATTTTGCTGTGATGAGGATACAATTTATGAAAGTACTTGCTCAATAGTTTTTTTCTGTGTTTTTTTTTCAGAAAGTACCTAAAAATGTTTTGTTTGTTTGTTTTACATTTTTGCGTTATCTTATATTTTCTTATTTTGTTTTATTTAATTTTGTTTTATTTTATTTTATTTTATTTTTTTTTTTATTTTATTTTATTTTATTTTATTTTATTTTATTTTATTTTATTTTTTTTTGTATGTATGTTATGAGTTTGTGGTTATTAATTTGAGAATCTTTGAAACTTTGGTGGACTTTTGACCGTTTGTGAATAATTTTTCCTTAAATTATTCTATGTTTTTATTATTAGTGAACAAGATGGAAAAGTAACAACAATTACAAGCTACCATGATTACGTAATTTCGGCCTTGCTCAAGGGCACTTATCAAATGGCTTTGTGTTTAGAAATTTTTCATCACCTTTTGTTGGTCATCGAACCAAGAACCAAGGGGATTAGGAATTTCTAAACACAAAGCCATTTGATAAGTGCCCTTGAGCAAGGCCGAAATTACGTAATCATGGTAGCTTGTAATTGTTGTTACTTTTCCATCTTGTTCACTAATAATAAAAACATAGAATAATTTAAGGAAAAATTATTCACAAACGGTCAAAAGTCCACCAAAGTTTCAAAGATTATTTTATTTTATTTTATTTTATTTTATTTTATTTTATTTTATTTTATTTTATTTTATTTTATTTTATTTTATTTTATTTTATTTTATTTTATTTTATTTTATTTTATTTTATTTTATTTTATTTTATTTTATTTTATTTTATTTTATTTTACTTTATTTTATTTTATTTTATTTTATTTTATTTTATTTTATTTTATTTTATTTTTTTTATTTTTTTTTTTTATTTTACTTTTTTTTTTATTTTATTTTTTTTTATTTTATTTTATTTTATTTTAATTTATTTTATTTTATTTTATTTTATTTTATTTTCTTTTATTTTATTTTATTTTATTTTACTTTATTTTATTTTATTTTATTTTATTTTATTTTATTTTATTTTATTTTATTTTATTTTATTTTATTTTATTTTATTTTATTTTATTTTATTTTATTTTATTTTATTTTATTTTATTTTATTTTATTTTATTTTATTTTATTTTACTTTATTTTATTTTATTTTATTTTATTTTATTTTATTTTATTTTATTTTATTTTATTTTATTTTATTTTATTTTATTTTATTTTTTTTTTTATACTGATTTTTTTTATTTATTTTATTTTACTCAATTTTTTTTAATAATCTATTTTATTGTTTTCCTTTACTTATTTTAAAGTTTTAATGCTTTTAATTTTTTTTTTATTTAATTTCATTTGTTTTAATTTTTTTTTTAATTTTTTTATTTTTTGTGTTTTTTTTTCTTTTCTTTCTTTTATTTTAATTCCTTATAAAAAAATGTAGCCCCAAAAACGTAGCAAATTGTCAATGTCATTGCATCATGTAAAACTCTTCCCCCACCAAAAAAAAACAGTCACCACTTCATAAAGAAAGTCATGTTCCAACAAATGAAAATGCAAAAACCAAGTACAAGTGTAACTAAGCAAATAAATGAAGAGAAAAGTCATAAAAGACCGCATGTCATGCCAGAGGGGAACACCAAAGCCGAGTTGAACCAAAGAATCGACCAGCAACAGCGGTAGGTACACCAATCAACAAACAAATGCAATACAAGTACAACAACGGCCACGATGAGTTGTGCAACATAAGTACAACACAAACTGCAACAACAACAGCTAGAGCTACATCAACAATAAATGAACTAACTAACCAGCTACGTAACCGAAATTGCCCAAATGTAATGCAAATAAAATGAACCCACTACAATGGCAACAACAAATACAAAAACATTGGTAGCATACCAAAACAAAAAAAAAACATACAACTTTGTTGGTGGCAACAACATTAATGTCGGTTTTGTAGCCTATAGCAAGCAACATGCAACTACAACAAGTACAAGCCACATTTAAAATATACAGCCACCGCTAGATTTTTTACTGAGGAGCTTGTATCGCTACTAAGTTACGGCGCCCAAAATCAGCTAAAGACCAACTTGTTATTAAAGTGGAAAAAAACAAACAACAATTTCATTCAAAAATGCAAAAATTTAACATTCAATGAAACATGTTCGAAACATTTTATACATAACCTCAAATATTAACATGGCTCACGGATGCTGGAATATTAAATTGTATGAAAAGGCTTACGAAATATGGATAGGCTTATGTGTACATTTGAGCACTTGGGATTTAACTTGTAGAGTGGTAAGGTTAAGAGGAATTCGAAAAGCTAGCTGTTGAAATGGTTTTGAGAGAAAAGTTATTATTTAGTACAGAAATTGCAGAAATAAAGTCAAGGTGTATCCAACTGCTTTATATTTTTTTTATTTCACTTTATTTTGTTTTATTTTATCTAATTAGTTTTATTTCTTTGTCTTATTATATTTTATATTTTTTATTATTTTTTTATTTTATTTTATTTTCGTGCTTATTTTATTTTTTTTTATTTTCTTTTTTTATTTTATTTTATTTTATTTTATTTTTTTATATTCTATTTTATTTTTTTATTTCATTATTTTTTTCTACTTATTTTATTTATTTTTTTATTATTTTATTTTAGTTTGTTTTTGTTTTTGTTTATTTTTTTCTTTTCTTTTTTTTTTTGCTCTCTTTTCTTTTCTTTTTTTATTTTCTTACCTTCCCTTCAGCAAGCGAGTAATATAATACATCAACTCGTCTTCACTGTCTGAGTAGTTTATTTGGTATTTTAAGGTTATGTCTTTGTTCTCTCGTCTCAGCTTCCAATGCATATAGTTATTCCATAGTAAAAATGATAATGAATTGCAAAAGGAGAAATCTCAATTTAGCTCTCATTTTCCAAATTCAGCAATCTTTCTCCATTTCATAAAATCGACAAAGTACAATCAACACATATCACGCCTTAAAATGGTCCCACATCCTACGAAACACATTCTCCAAAATCAAAAATGAAATTCTTACCAAAAAACATGTCGTCACAACACCAAAAATGGCCCATAAAACTAGAAACACTTCATTGTTGCAACACACGCTCACAATTAGTCAACAACATTTTATGCATAGCCCAACAACAACGCCCAAACCACAAGAACAAGGACACACATTAAAGTAAGGCAAGGAAGGATAAGCAAGCTAGCAAGTACCTAAGTACTTATGGGTAGGGAGATGAAGAGCGTACGAGTAGATTTTGCTGTTGTAAGAGGCGACAAGTGGCAAATATAGCAACTTTCCTCGATTTAGTCGTGTGGGTGAGTGAACGTTAGAGATATGCAAATTAATGTTTACTCAACAATAGGGCAACATTTTAAGTAATTGGTTCTCCATTTAGTACTGTTTATGATCTCACAACACTAAGAACAACTGCAACACTATACATACACACATGCATACATATTATTACATAGTAACTACAATGAGTTCAACAACTGTTCATTGTGGCACAAAATATGCGGCCACTAAGCCACTATAAGGAATGTTTAACGACCAGGCTGAGATATGCAGAAGCTGGTCCGTAGGAGTAGATGGTAGTGGTGGTGTTGGGAGTGTGTTGATGGGCAGCAAACGTACAGTGGCTGATGTGTTGCTTAAAGTAGGCGTTACATTTCAATCCAATCACTTGGAGGATTGTGAGATGCTTTTTAGTTACTTTGCAAGGATTAGATAACGCACAATGCGCCAGAGGTGGGTATTCGATGCAGTCAAAACACAAGAAAAGGCAAGGCAAAGTACAACTCTCATATCTAAAGGAAATGGTAGCAGTTGGCGTCACACCAAGAGCATGCGGAGATATGTTCTGACAGAGTTTTACTTACTTAAAAAGAACGGACCAAAGGGATTAAAGGGGTCCCGGACCCCTACCATAAAAATAAATATAATAAAAAATTGAATAAAATGAAATAAAAATAATAATAAATAAAATAAAATTAAAAAAATAAAATAAAATAAAATAAAATAATATAAAATAAAATAAAATAAAATAAAATAAAATAAAATAAAATAAAATAAAATAAAATAAAATAAAATAAAATAAAATAAAATAAAATAAAATAAAATAAAATAAAATAAAATAAAATAAAATAAAATAAAATAAAATAAAATAAAATAAAATAAAATTAAATTAAATTAAAGAAAATAAAATAAAATAAAAAACAAAATATAACAAAATAAAATAAAAAAATAAAAAAAATAAAATAGAATATAAAAAAAATCAAAAATAAAGTAAAAAAAATAAAAAAAATTGGAAATAAAACAAAATAACAGAAAATAAAATAAATCTAAATAAAATAGGTTAAAATAAAATAATGTCTTTTTTCAGTTGATTTTAATGTGTTTTATTTTTTATTGTACTTTTTTAATTGGCTTTTAATTTTTTTTTTATTTCGTTTTTTTTTTTTAATTTATTTAGTTTGTATTATAATATCATTTATATATTTTATTTTTCACTCCCCCAAAAACCACTTTCGCATCCGTCCCTGTTCTTATATTACCTTCTACTCAGAAGCCTGTTTTTATCTTAACAGATGAGCTTTCCTACTAGTTGCTGTACTCGTATGTTGATGTGATACAATTTCATTTGTCATTCAGAGCTTAGAAGGGATTTTAGAAAAGTTTGAATTTCATTTGTGTGTTTCGGTCGTCCTCGTAGCTGGTCCTTGTCATTCTCGTCTTTGCGTTTATGGATGTTTGCTCATTACATTTTCATTATTTATGCGTATGTTTAACATTGTATGTCTCCTTGTAGAAGCGAATCCAAATAGTTTTGATGATTGCAACACCCTCACGCAACTCCCATCTGATGTCTCGTTTTGCTTACAACAATTTTGCTCAAATTTTATGGTTTTGCTATGCCAAAGTTGTAGATATTTTATGCAGGTTGTTGTTGGTGTTGCTGTTTATATTGTTGTTGTTGTTGGTTGAGTGTGAAGCATCAAATTTTATTACACATTCGTGGTGTTGTTTGTTGGTATGTAAGCACCACAATGGGCATAGAGATAAAGGACATTTTGGCGCCTCAAACACTTGTTCCATCTTCGAGCTATCTATATAAATATCTAAGCGTCCAGTCATCAAATTGTTATTGTATATCTCAATATAGCACTTGCAGGAGTGTAAGTGTTGAGATAAATTTACATCACACCGTGAGCTATTGTATTCGTTTGTCATTTTGTTGGTGGTGTTATATTACAAGATTTTAATAGAGTTTCACACAAAGAACTTTGTTAAAATTTTCATATATATGTATTCACTTTCCCACTCTCGTCCAACATGTATGTCTGTCCTTTAACTACAGGAATCTAGCCTGTATGTTGTTTGTGTAAACTTTTGTAAAGTTCTAGTTTTAAGGGTTGTTTCAAAGTTGCTTGTAGAGTAACAGCTTTTTGGCCGGTCCATTGTAATCGTGGTGTTGTTAATGGGTTTTGTCAATTAGGTAGGTAGAAGTGGCTGCCGCAAAGGCACACCTAGGCCAGTAATAAAAGGCCCGTTGTGATACCACCAAAACACTAGGAAAGTCAGTCCCGGGGCCCGGCCATATGGAAAATCCCAGTGCTGTTGGGACTCTCCATATAGCCGAAAACCCGGGACTGACACTCCTAACCGACACCGCTACCCCTCCTCGAACCATTTTGATAACTTGATGAAGGCCATCAAGTCCTTTATGTCTAGCTCCGCGACCTGGCTTAAGCTAACCAGGAAGGGAACTCCCAGAGAGCGCCTTCTCGCTCCGCTTAAGGCCGGGCAGTTGCAGATGAGATGCTCCACCGTTTCCTCTTCCTCATCATCTTTGCAACTCCTGCAGCATCGTCGGTAGGGAACGCCTAGCCTTGCTGCGTGCCTACCAATAAGGCAGTGCCCGGTTAAAACACCTATTAATATGGAGATTTCCTTCCTTTTTAGGGCGTATATGTGTCTAGATCTTTTAAGATCGCATTTTGGCCAGGTTTGCTTGGATATCCGGCACCCTGGGGCTTGTAGCCATCTTTCGTTGGCTTCGCGGAGTGTATGCTCCTTCAGCATTAGCTTGCACGTGGCATACGGCATACCTATGCGCTCTTTATCTTGAAGAATCTGCTTGGTCGTGCCCTGCCTGGCAAGTTCGTCTGCCCTACAGTTTCCCTCAATGTCCCTGTGTCCCGGGACCCATGTGAGGTTCACGCGGTTCTGTTGGGCCATCTCTTGAAGAGATCGACGACAGCTGAGCGTCAGTTCAGAGTTGAACGAGTAAGAGCCAAGGGATTTGATGGCCGCTTGGCTGTCGCTGAAAATACAGATATCCTGTCCAATGGTGCGTTTACCTATCCAAGTCACGGCGTCCATGATTGCAGAAACTTCAGCCTGGAAGACGCTGCAGTGATCAGGTAGTCTAAAGGAGAGTTCTAGGTCCAAATCCCTTGAGTAAACCCCTCCTCCGACTCTGCCGTCTAACTTCGAGCCGTCGGTGTATATAAAAGTGCCGCCATTAGTAGCGGGACACCGATCTATGTTCTCCCAGTCTTCCCTGCTGGGAATGTTTATTCTAAAACAACAATCTCCGACTGTTGTGGTCGCACACCGATCTGTGCTCAGAGGGAGAAAGCTGTAAGATCTTAGAATACAGGAGTGTCCAATAGTGCTTGCGCCCCAGACGGACGTTTCCCTTAGACGCAGAGCCGATGCCGCTGCTGCCCGGTACCCTTCCAGATCGAGTGGCAAAAAGCCAAGAATGGCCTGGAGAGCTTCATTGGGCGTTGTTCTTAACGCCCCGCTTATACAGATCATGCTCGATCTGTGGACTTTTCCTAACAGATTTAGGTTTGTTGCCTTTCCTAGCGCAGGCCACCATACCACGACTCCATACAGCAAAATTGGCTGGATTATCGCAGTGTAGATCCATCTGCAAATTTTGGGGCTGAGCCCCCATTTTTTGCCAATGGCTCTTTTACACGTGTAAAGTGCAATGCACGCTTTCCTCTGGCGCTGGATGACATTCTCCTTCCAGTTAAGCTTTCTATCTAGAACTGTGCCTAGGAATTTGGCTTTATCAGCTAAGTTCAGGCGCACGCCATCTAGTTCTGGTAGGTTCAGCGGTGGTATCTTGTACCGCCTGGTATAAAGGACAAGCTCCACCTTTCCCGGGTTGATGCTAAGTCCGCAGCGAGAGGACCA
Source organism: Campiglossa producta (assembly GCA_964058755.1). Lineage (NCBI taxonomy): Eukaryota > Metazoa > Arthropoda > Insecta > Diptera > Tephritidae > Campiglossa > Campiglossa producta. Next base: position 5,996,644 of record CAXKVI010000002.1, on the reverse strand, counting down.
TGAAGAAACTTCTCGCAGTGCTACTTGCATCAAGTCACACAGGGTTTGTGGGAATTTGCCCCTATATGCAATAGCTAAATCGTCTGCATATGCCACTATCTTCCCGCCCCCCCACCTTGTGTCTCGTAGCAGCGAGTTTACGGTGAGGTTCCATAGGAGCGGGGAGAGAACACCACCCTGAGGCGTTCCTCTTGTGACATAGCGTGAAAGATCAACTGTTCCCAGTGAAGAAACTATTTTCCTTCCCTTTAGTAGTTGATCAATTAGTCCAATAAGAGACCTATTTATGCCCAGGTTTGTTAAAGCAGTGTTAATAGCCTCCGGCCTTATATTGTTGAAAGCCCCTTCGATGTCCAGAAAGGCCACGAGACAGTACTCCTTTTCGTGCAATGATTTTTCAACAATAGAGACTAGGCTGTGGAGCGCAGTTTCCGTTGATTTACCTTTGGTGTATGCATGTTGATAGCTAGAAATAAGGTTGCTATCAATAGTAGAGGAGAGATAATCGCTAATTATCCTCTCGAAGGTTTTAAGTGCAAAAGACGAGAGACTGATCGGTCTGTAGTCTTTAGGCTCATAGTGTGAGGCCTTCCCAGCCTTTGGAATAAAGACTACCGTGGCGCTTCTCCAGGAGCACGGAATGTAATTAAGAGCCAGGCAGGCTGAATAGAGAACTACCATCCATTTAGCTGATATTTCCAGCGTGTTTATAAGTTGTGCGGGGAAAATCCCGTCTGGCCCGGCTGCCTTGAACGGCTCAAAGCTTTTGATTGCCCACCTTACCCTTTCCTCCGTAATGGGTATGTTTACCGCCAGGTTTGTTGCAGATGCTACAGGTGCATCATACAAGTTCCCCGGAAAGTGTGTGTTCAGGAGCAGCTCCAGGGTTTCCCCTTCCGTGCTGGTCCAAGATCTGTCAGGCTTCCGTAAATAGCTAATGGCTGTTTGAGTTTTTGATAGCACTCGTCTAAGTCTCGCTGTATCATCGACTTTTTCGACCCCGGTGCAGAAATTTCTCCACGAAGTTCTCTTCGCTTGCCTTAGAGCCTTTTTATAGGCCCTCAGTTTAGCTTTATATTCGAGCCATTCAGGCTCCGTACCGATGCTCTTGGCCTTGTTAAATTGCTTCCTGCATGATATACGGAACGAATCCAGGTCGTAAGACCACCAGTGGGGTCTATGTTTGCCGCGTGGTTTTGGTACTGGACAAGCCTGCTCTAGGGCATTTGAGAGCGCCGTTGTAAAGGTCGTTACCAGATCATCCAGTTCTCCCACTGATGAGGGGGCTTGTGGAGGTAATACTGGTAGGTCCCTAGCTAATATTTGGTTATGTAGCTGCCAGTTAGTGTTGCGTGGATTTCGTTTCATGACTGGCTGCTCAACAATAAAGTCTAACACAATTTCTATGTACCGATGGTCAGAAAATGAATGCTCATCAAGAACACGCCATTTTCTGACCCACTCATAAGCACCTTCGCTACAAACAGTGAGGTCTATAACCTCCCTACGAGCTTTAGTTATAAAAGTAGGCTCGTTACCCACGTTACAAACCACCAAGTTAGTTGTTAGTAGGTAGTCAAACAGAGACTCGCCCCTAGCGTTAATATCGGAGCTTCCCCACTGGACGTGATGAGCATTAGCGTCAGCTCCAATAATAAGATGGCCCGTACAGAAATTATCCACCAGATCTTTCACCTCCTTTTGTGGAGGAGGTTCTTCGGCGTCATAGGGCATATAGACCGACGCCATCGTTAGGCTGGTGCTGCCGACTGTTAAGCTGGCAGCTGTAACGTCACCATTTGAGTAGTTGGGTAATAGAAAGGTGTTTAGCTCAGACTTTACCAAAATACATGTTCTGACCTTGCCCTCATCATTGGCTTGGATGAGCTTGTACCCCTTAGTCCCCAATCCACAGATCCTAGAGCTATTGACCCAGGGCTCTTGGATAAGGACCACGTCTACGTCGCCTTTAGAAAGACGACTGCTTAAAACAGCCGAGGCTGCTTTAGATTTGTGCAGATTTATCTGAAGCACCACCAACATGAGAGAGCTCAGACATCCCTGCCGCCAGCGTGTCGTCGAGGTCTGGCCTGTTCCGGGGGCTGTCTCTCAACGAGGAGTTGTTCAGAGCACCTGCACGATTTGGCGTGGCGGGAACCCTGCTGTCTGAAGCAGCATCAACGTTAGTGTGCTCAGGTTTAGCCACGATCGTGACGTCGAGGCCTTCTTCGTCAAGCAGGCTTTCTTCTATCGCCGAGTTGTTCGCAGCACCATCGCAATTTGACGTGGCGGATAACATACTTTCCGCGTCGGACTCCTCTGCTTTCCCTTCCGATGCCTCGATCTCCGAGTCCTCCGGAGCGTCCGGAATAGCAGCGCGCTGTGCATCGCCACGGTATACGTGGATCACGATCTGACCCAAGCCGTAATGCACTCGTCCGTTGCACCGTTTAAGGGGCTCGAGCGCCTCCTTATTCAGAGTGATAACCACCTGTCTATTGGGCCCAACCACATCATCGACCAGATTGACGCCCCAATCCTGCGTCGGGAGAGACGGATTCCAGACCTGCAGCATCTCAAGAATATTCTCGGGTTCTGCAGGGACGGCAGGAATCCATGCCCTTGCCCTTGGCCGAGCAGGAATGTCCTTCCAGTCGACGACATCTAGTCTTGCCCCTGGATAGACTTCACCCAGTCTTGCAACTGCTGCCTTATACAGTGCGACAGTTCTTGCATCCTCGCACGCGAATATTTTGATCTGACCTTGGTGCCAGCCCGCGTCAGTACCTCGCGGCGGACTACCCGGAGACTCACGCATTAAGTGGAGGAGGGCCCTGCCCATTTCATTCCGGACATACAGCCACTGGTCTTTGGGGATGGACCAACGGTCGTTACCTCGGTCAATGAAACCTATAAGGATTCTGTCCTTGGTTACTTCAGCAAAGCTGAGTTTTCCCACTACGGGGTTGACCTGATGCCGCTTCGGATGGGGGTCTACCTCTCCGTCCGATCTCTGGCGTTTGAAGGGATTACCGTTCACCCTCTTAGGCACATAGGGCCTCTGGAAATTTGGTATCAGAGCTTTCGCTTCCTCCACCATCTTCCTTTCTTCCGGCGACAGCTTCTCCTGCGATGCTCCCTCATATCTTTTAAGGATCCTTGCGGCCTTTCTTTTATCCCAGTACGCAAAGCGTCGGGGAGATGCCTCTTTGGGGGGATTCAGACTCGTAGTTGCCATCGCGGTCTCTCCCTTTACGGCGTCGTCCTTCTCTTTCGAAACTCTGAAGCCAGGTCGTGAGACCATTGCCCCAGATGTGAAGAGATTGGGTTTCGTACCAGCGCTTGATGGAAGCTTAGCTTCCGCCGTTTTCTGCTTGACTGCGTAGGCAGCCGCACTGTTGCTTGCTCCCATCAAGTCACTCTTACTTGATAGCAGTTTGGGGGATGACTGACCCGTAGTTTCCATCGTTGTCGGCCTCCCAGTTAACTTTGAGGCGGAGTTTGTCCTCCGGCGTTGTGTTTTCGCTTGCTCCAGCATAGTTCTTCTCTGCTGCGGAGTAAACGAAGTCGTTAATTGCTTTGTATTTTGTGTGTTCTTCATCTTGTTCGTACGACCCCTCGCCGGACAAGGCCAGCTTAGGGTCAAGGGTAGTGTAAGGGGAAGTGTGTCGTCCGCCGCGGCAGAGCCCCATACCGCGGTAAGACCATAGTTACTCCCTGAGGCGGCCCGGTATCAGTGAGGCTCCGTTCGACTACAGCCACGATTTGCCTCCCGGCTGCAAACGTCCAATGGGCACGGTATCGCATAACACCCTGGATTGGGAGGGAAAAGTTTTGCACATTTATATAGCGAGCCGCTTGCTTCAAGACAGACGCCCGCTTACAGCCGCACCTCTTGGTGTACAGACGCTGCGAAAAAGACCCCGGTGAGCCCTTAAACCAAGTATGTCAGAGTGGCCTCCCCGGGGCTCCCTCTCTTTCTGCCGCGAGCCTAGGTAGCTCAACGTTGCCCAGAGTGCACGAACGAGGACGCAAGAGTCGGGATTGAGCGCGGTCACTCAGCAACCACACCCCATTACACTCCTATCCTTGTCAATTAGAATAACAATAAATGTAATAAAAATCTATTATATCGAAAAGTTTTAGTTTTTTTTTTGGTGTTTACAAGAAAAGGAAGAGTGGAATAATATTTTTCATATGGGTGATGTGGTTTGAGTTTGTGGCTTCTGGACATTTTATACAGCTTATACACAGTGAAAAACGACACTCTCACTCCTTACAAAGATACACAAATGCCAGAAAATCACCTTTCCTCTATAGTTCTACGCACCGACCTCGTTCCCACACCAAACAAAGCGACACATTTAGGTATCTGTCAACTCAAGCGCTTAATAAACAAAAAGCAAAACATATTTAACCTCAAGCTAAGTAAACCAAAGACAAAGATGCGCATCCAGTAATTTGAAGAAAATCAATTTGGTTCGAAACGAGATAAAGCCATATTAATAAAAGTAAGCTAACAACCTTTTTAGAAATCAAAATAAAAAAATCCTAAAGACGCTTTTGTTTCTTCGTTGACTACTCCAGCAGCTTAATAAACCAAGTTTTCAATGGCTAAACAGAGCGTAGAACATGTAGGAACCAACACTTTGACTTGGCTAATCTTTAAGCAAACAGGCAAACAAATCTTTATTGTTACAACAACAGTAACACAGGCAAGTTGATGGAAGAACAAGCATAAGAATAAGCAGTAGACAGACAGTCATTGGAACAATGGAAAATGTACCATGAAACTAATAAAACTCTGTCAATGTGATGATGAACGAAGAAGAATAAGTGAAAAGTATTAAAAAAGATCTTTCTAGGAGTATAATTGGGTTTTATATACCCTGTAGCAATTTGAAGTAACAAAAAAAGAAAAAAAAAAAGAAAATAAAACTAGTAAAATAATTACAATGTACAACAGCCAAAAAGTTCCAGAGGGCTTCTCATCGGTTTCTAAAGCTTTTGCATGTGCTGAATTCGAATCAGAGGTAAAATTTTTCGGGTCACTCTAGGTTTTCTCTCCAGAGGGTCATTTGTTCAGAGATCGGTAGTAGTAGGTAAACAATTTGTTTGATAAATTATTTTTTACAACTATCAAAAAAACTCAAAACCTTTCAAAAAATCCCCGAGGGTTTCTCATCGGTTTCTAAAGCCTTTTCACGAGCTGACTTCAGATTCGGATTCAGCACACCCACAAGCTTCAGAAACCGTTGAGAAACCCGATGGGATTTCCAAAAACTTAAATTTTGTTGTACAGTGTTATTAAAACGATAGAAACAAAATAAAATAAGAAAAATAAAAAAATTTAATTGAATTAAAAAATTAAATGAATATAAAATAAAATAAAATAAAATTAAATTGAAAAAATAAAATAAAATTAAAAAAAATAAAAATATACAAAACAAAAAGAAATAAAATAAAATAAAATTTTAAAAAATCAAATAAAATTAAATTAAAAATATAAAAAAAGATTAAAAAAAAAACAAAAAAAAAAATAAAATAAACTTTTATAAAAAAAAAATAAAATAAAAAAAAAATAAAATAAAGAAAAAAAAATAAAATAAAAAAAAAAAAATAAAAAAAAAAAAATAAAATAAAATAAAATAAAATAAAATAAAATAAAATAAAATAAAATAAAATAAAATAAAATAAAATAAAATAAAATAAAATAAAATAAAATAAAATAAAATAAAATAAAATAAAATAAAATAAAATAAAATAAAATAAAATAAAATAAAATAAAATAAAATAAAATAAAATAAAATAAAATAAAATAAAATAAAATAAAATAAAATAAAATAAAATAAAATAAAATAAAATAAAATAAAATAAAATAAAATAAAATAAAATAAAATAAAATAAAATAAAATAAAATAAAATAAAATAAAATGAAAAAAAAATAAAATAAAAGAAAAAAAAAATAAAATCAAATCAAATAAGTTAAAATAAAATAAAATAAGATAAAATATAATAAAATGAAATGAAAAATAAAAATAAAAAAATAAAAAATAAAAATAAAATAAAATACTTTTGATGGCTGCCTACACTACAGGGTATAAAAATCCAAACAAATAATCCCATAGCCATACAACCAAAACCGATGCGACAATTCGAAATGAAAGAAAAGGAAATTCAATTCGCGATAAGCATCTAAAGAAAAGTATCTAATAAACTCAGCACTAACTTGGACACGCACACGACCTCTGTTTTGAGACGATCAACTGATAAATGGACAAGCAATACTCCCAAACATTTCTACATACAAACATCAGCTGGTATATAAGATCCCATTAAAAATTAAATGTGCGGGGTGAGGGATCATTGAAATAATCCAAAAAAATAAAAAAACAGTAGCAAAATGTCGATAATTGTAACTGAAGCAGACTGTGACAGCATGAAGGAGGAGGCTGAGTGCCCATTTTTCACACACACACAGCCAAAATTGATGCCAATAGTTGAACTAAAATCGAAATGCTAAACCAAAAGGCGGGAAACACAGGTAGCCGATATAAAACACCTTTCGCCTGCCTCAGGCCCGCCCTCTGTCGCGGCTAAAGAATTTACGCTGCATAATTTTTGTGTGTCGATGAAGCAGCAGCAGCGAAGGTGAGAGCTGCGAGATAATTATGCATCGGTGATCATGACAATCACTGAGGCTTGAAGCGGGGCGGCGCATTTTCGGAGACACTTTTGATCATCGATCGCGTTTATCTTGATTTTTGAATGTGAAGGCAGAGGTGAAGTGCTATGAAAAGGAAGAGTGGTAAGAAGGTGGATTAATTTGGTGCGGTGTGCGGTGATCCTCATCAGACATTTGTCTCTAATGTGTTTTAAATTGAATGCACTGCAGACATTTAAGGTATGTCGGGCCGCCCTGTGCAGCCTCGTTATAGAGCTATACACAGACCAACCTATGTTTGTATGTAGTTATACAGGTGCCTGTGATCGTAGATCGAATTGGTTTTCGAGCGATAAGCCCGATTTGGTGCTGTTCTTTTTTTAAATCTCGTTCTCATTTCATTATTATTGTACTTGTTGTTGTTATTGACTGACTGCTGCCGCTTAATGCTTGGGTACTTTGTCTTCGAGTTCGTAGTTAATGGATTTACCATGTTCTTGACAATATTATTGCTAAGAAAAATGAATCACATTTGGTTCAGCAAAGCATTCCACCTCACCGATTATGGTTTCGATGTGATCGGATAGCATACCTTTTCTCATACAAACACACGCACGATTAAACCTTCTTCTCTCTGTTCAGCATGCACAGAAATGTGCATTAAAAGATGTAATTGATGCGATTTGAAAGATGCGGCGAGATTAAGCGAGGCGACGTGCAAGTGAAAGTGCTGACAAGTTTGTTGAGAATTTCAGTGGATTAAGTAAATGTTGTACATTATAATGTTGTACATTATCTATGTACATTGTTTTTTGTTGTTTCGGTGTGGGACAATAATGTAAGTAAACATGCTGGTACAAAAGTTTTTGAGCATTAAATGTGGTTGAAAGTAGTGGAAGGGGTCATTATTTCAGCCAAAGACGATCTTAAAAGAACATACCGTGAAAGTCGTCAGATAGAAAAAATAAAGGGTGTTAAAGTACATTGTACCTATGTTGGCTCCGCCTACTTACCACTGAAAGTCTTCTGGAAAACCATGCAACATCCCAAGTTTAACAAAAAACAGTTATCATATCCGATGCTCGGTTCATGGATCTCATTGGAATTTTGTTTTATGTGGTGGGTCCAAACCCTGCGCACAATCCAAGACGGGCGCCCGCTTGCAGCCGCACCTCATGATGACAGATGCTGCTGTTGGAATCCTCTGGCAAGCCCTTAAACCGATTACGTCGGAGTGGCCTTGTCAGGTTGTCGCTTTCTCACATCAGTTCACCACTGAACGGAGATTCAGTGGCTATCCAGAGGATACAACTAGGAGCTGCTTGGACCGCACATAGAAGAATCGCTCTGGCCATTCCCAGTTGAATGGCGGTCAGAAACTTTCCCCGCTTGCGTGGACTTCTACACGCGATCCTATCCTCCTAGTAGGGGACTTTGTATACCTGGGAAGCAGCATTAATACCAATAACAATGTAAGCCTGGAAATCCGTCTAAGGATAACTCTTGCAAACAAATGCTACTTTGGGCTGAGTAGGCAATTGAGAAGTAAAGTCCTCTCTCGACGAACAAAAACAAAACTCTATAAGTCACTTATCGTGCCCGTCCTGCTATATTCTTCGAAATATTTATGGACCCCTAAAATTTGGCGACGGCGAGTACAAAAGAAGAACATAAAATGATGAGCTGTATGAGCTCTATGAGCTTTACGCAGTCGTCGACATAGTTCAGCCTATTAAAACCCAGCGGCTTCGCTGGCTAGAACACGTGGTGCGAATGAACGAAGACACCCCGGCTCAGAAGGTATTCTCATCGGCACCCGCTGGTGGAAGTAGAGAACACGCGGTGTCTCCAATTGGCGCCTTGTGGTCCAACAAAGAGCTGAATGGCGAAACATGTTGGACGCCCAAAATCGCCTAGGCGGTTAAAGGCTATTTTAAGTAATACCTTTTCTTCTTTTTTCTTTCTTTTCATAGCCCTGCTTGTAGGAGCTGCGCCGAAACGGCACACATTGATCTGATAACCGTAGTGCAGCGAATTAAAGCCCAAAGGCTTCTCTGGTTGGGTCATGTTTGGTTTGCGAAAGGACAAAGAAGCTCTAGTCCAGATGATTTTCTTATCGACACCCGAATTCGGGAGCAGAGGAAGGGGAAGGCCTCGACTGAGATGAAAACAACAGGTGGAGTATGGCTTGAACTCTCCTGGTGTTTCCAACTGGCGTCAGTTTTCGCTAAAAAAAAAAACAAGTAAGGCAACGGAGAAAATCACCTAGACGATTAAGCGTCAATAAGTGATGATGATAATGGACATATTCTTTAAGAAGCCAAATATTCTTGACTGGAACCCTTCTACGGCTTTGGAGCAGTGTATATACCCCAATAGTGCCCTATTCTTTTGGAATCACCAGCTTTGCATACGTTCCAGATGACTTTGTCTCCTAGTTCTAGTTTGAATATTCAAATCAAAGCTGATGATTCTGTCGTCCTCTTGGAATTTGGCACATCGGGAACTGATTTTTCTTCATTTTATTTTTTTGTCGCCGTTGATGAAAATTTGAAGAACCAAACCACATAACATACAAACATAAAGACCAAAAAAAAACTTATGGCGGCGATATACCAACAGGTTATCATTATAACCTCTAACGAGATTTTTGTGCCGAGCTTCTCTTCCAATTTGTGATGTGCTGCTTTCAATTTTTTCTTACAGCACATTACTGCTGCACCATGGCGGTTGCTGTAATTAAAAAAAATCATTAGGGCTATTCTCTCACTCCAGAAAGCTTACAAATAGTAGAAAATATTTTATATTTGTCCGCAGTGTGCGACGTCCTTAAGGAAATACCTTGTTGCTTTTTGTTTCTTTAGCCCATGACCAATTTTTCGAAACTCCATTTCGCCGGCTGAATGAAAATCATCAGCTGAAAGTTTATTTATTTTTTCTTGTTCATAAAGAAACCACTACCACAACGATCATAGTGTTCTTACTATCAAGTTTTTTACGATGTCATATCAAAAAAAGAAATAACTTCTAATTTTTTTCATTAAATTCCTGGATCAATTCATTGATTTGAAAATTACTACCTCTCATTCTTTGTACGCTTCATGACGACTTACCTTCCTTAGGGATTAACAAAAGGCAAAACATTTTCCTATAAACTCTCTGTAAACATTGCTAGAATTTCCTTACAATCTTTCTACTCTACTGATATTGTATTTCAAAAAAGAAAGCAATGCTTTCCTTATCCTCAGCTTACCACGCACTCGCAGAACAAAAGTGTATTATGTATTTCCAGTATTTACAATTAAATCAATTCTTTTTATTGAATTCTCACTTTTTGTGCATTCTCGATTGGTGTTTTGACTTTTCTACTTTCACAATTTATCAAATCGAATAATTTTTTTTTTGTTTTGTCATTGCGTTCTTCTGTTTTACTCTTGAGGGGTTTTCCTGGATGACACCTTATTCTTTGGCAGTTGGTGGTCCTACTGTTTGTTTTTGTTTTATATCCAACTAATGAATTGAAGGTGATTTGAAAATTATTTATGATCAATTCAGCCTGGGAGCTCGAAGGATGTTTATTATAAAATAAAATAAAAAATTTTCTTTCTTTCTTTTTTGTTTCTGTCACAGTGTTAACATTCTTGTAATTATTATTGTTGGTTATAATTGTATGACATTTATTGAATTTTTTGGTAAATATAAGATTTATGTGTGTTTTGTGTAACTTATCGCGTTGGGTGGCCATATCCTAGAACCTTAAATATCAATTGAAAAATGTTAGATTTTCGTTTAGAAATATTACAATTTAATTTGAAATTTTGGTTGAAATGACAACAGAAGCAGCTGGTAGCATTATTTATTGCCACAGGCTTTTGGTCGCTGATTTAGAACTAACGCTTTGTCCGAACTTGAACAAAGCAGCATAAAATAAAAAAATTCAAATGACGTTAAATAAAGCAAAATAAAATAAAATAATTAAGTTATTGTAATTATTCGTTTCGTATTACGTTAACGAAAGTTGAACATTTTGTGGACTTTTGACCTGTCGAATAATTTTTATCAAATTATTCTTTTTGAGTTTTGGCGAAAACAAGTTGAAAAATGCTACAAACAATACCAACTACCATAATTGCAATTTCGGCCTTGTTGAACGATCTTGTCAAACCGCCTTATCTTGACGAAAATATAGCTGCAACTTGCCGGCAGGATTACTAAGCACTATTTGGTGTAATGGTTACACACTGCGGTTTAGAAATTCCTAATAATCGAATTCATTTAGATCGAAATTGCAATCATCTTAGTTGGTATTGTATGTACCATTTTTCAAAAATAAAATAAAATAAAATAAAATAAAATAAAATAAAATAAAATAAAATAAAATAAAATAAAATAAAATAAAATAAAATAAAATAAAATAAAATAAAATAATATAAAATAAAATAAAATAAAATAAAATAAAATAAAATAAAATAAAATAAAATAAAATAAAATAAAATAAAATAAACTAAAATAAAATAAAATAAAATAAAATAAAATAAAATAAAATAAAATAAACTAAAATAAAATAAAATAAAATAAAATAAAATAAAATAAAATAAAATAAAATAAAATAAAATAAAATAAAATAAAATAAAATAAAATAAAATAAAATAAAATAAAATAAAATAAAATAAAATAAAATAAAATAAAATAAAATAAAATAAAATAAAATAAAATAAAATAAAATAAAATAAAATAAAATAAAATAAAATAAAATAAAATAAAATAAAATAAAATAAAATAAAATAAAATAAAATAAAATAAAATAAAATAAAATAAAATAAAATAAAATAAAATAAAATAAAATAAAATAAAATAAAATAAAATAAAATAAAATAAAATAAAATAAAATAAAATAAAATAAAATAAAATAAAATAAAATAAAATAAAATCAAATAAAATCAAATAAAATAAAATAAAATAAAAAGAAATAAAACAAAATAAAATAAAATAAAACAAAATAAAATAAAATAAAATAAAATCAAATAAAGTCAAATAAAATCAAATAAAATAAAATAAAAAAAGTAAAATAAAATAAAATAAAATAAAAAAATAAAATAAAATAAAATAAAATGAAATAAAATAAAATAAAATAAAATAAAATAAAATAAAATAAAATAAAATAAAATAAAATAAAATAAAATAAAATAAAATAAAATAAAATAAAATAAAATAAAATAAAATAAAATAAAATAAAATAAAATAAAATAAAATAAAATAAAATAAAATAAAATAAAATAAAATAAAATAAAATAAAATAAAATAAAATAAAATAAAATAAAATAAAATAAATTAAAAAAATAAAACGAAATAAATTAAGTTCAAAATTAAATAAAATAAAATAAAATATTTAAAAAAATTTAAAAAAAAATATTAAAATAAAATAGAATAAATTGAAAATAAAACTATAAGAAATAAAATAAATTTAAATAAAATAAATTATCAGTTTTGTTGCTATGCTAAATATACACAGAGAAAAATCAGGTGGTCATATCAACTAAACTATGTATTGATTCAACCAAAATTACGGGCAATTCTGATCCATTATTCAATGCTGTTGATTGAACATTTCATCTTTTTCATTTTTCATCTCAAAAAAACACATTTTCATACAATCCCGAAAATTGCTTCACAATACCGTCGGTATTTACAGCAATAGACTACAAGTCAAAAGCAACAAAGAGTTTAAATGTTTAAATGAAAAAATATTCGTGCATTAAGCATAGAAAATTCTTTCATAGGTTTCACACCAAGTCCTAAAAATTCGCAAATCTTTCATATAAGTTAGCATTGAAATTAAAGAAATGTTCTATATGGAAGTATAAATATATGCATAAATGGACACTGAGAAGGGTTTACCTTCAAGCTGGGTAGTGGCCTAAGGTGTTAGACCTTCTAGTATACAAGTCGCTACAGTGTTGTGAGTTCGACTCTCACAATGCCGGGAAGAAAAGTCCATGAAGAGATGTAATTCCAGTATCATCGAAACATATGTCGGCTTGTCTGGTTCCTGCAGCGCGTGGGTAAATTTTTCTCAAAAAAACACATTTTCATACAATCCCGAAAATTGCTTCACAATACCGTCGGTATTTACAGCAATAGACTACAAGTCAAAAGCAACAAAGAGTTTAAATGTTTAAATGGAAAAATATTCGTGCATTAAGCATAGAAAATTCTTTCATAGGTTTCACACCAAGTCCTAAAAATTCGCAAATCTTTCATATAAGTTAGCATTGAAATTAAAGAAATGTTCTATATGGAAGTATAAATATATGCATAAATGGACACTGAGAAGGGTTTACCTTCAAGCTGGGTAGTGGCCTAAGGTGTTAGACCTTCTAGCATACAAGTCACTACAGTGTTGTGAGTTCGACTCTCACAATGCCGGGAAGAAAAGTCCATGAAGAGATGTAATTCCAGTATCATCGAAACATATGTCGGCTTGTCTGGTTCCTGCAGCGCGTGGGTAAATTTTTCTCAAAAAAACACATTTTCATACAATCCCGAAAATTGCTTCACAATACCGTCGGTATTTACAGCAATAGACTACAAGTCAAAAGCAACAAAGAAAACTTTGTTGTTTAAAGTGTTGCTCTATATATTCACATATAAACTAAAAGCAGTGTTATTTTAACAAAAAAGAGTCAAAATAAAAAAAATTTAAAAAATTAATTTTCCGAGTTGTTATATTGATTTCACTGAGAATCGAACTCGGGTGTCTTTAACGCTCAACCCAGGTGTCTACCATGATGCCATTGTATAATTATGCTTGCCAGCATTTAATTACAGCTTCGTTCTAAATGACACCAGACTTTCTCACGATGCTTTGTTGCCTTCATCGAGAATCGAGCTCATACTATTTGACTGGCTGGATGGAGGTGTGTACCATGATGCCATCTAATTGCAGCTTTGTTCAATAGCTGTTATGACTGTATCTTCGATGTTGTTTTTAAAATGACAGTTCCTACGCTGCAGCGCGCTGTTGGATTAACTGCAGAAGTTTGTTGTTTCAACACAATTTTTTTTTTTGATCAACAAAAACTCTGTCAGTTCTACTATATTAAATTGAATAATGCAATAAAGTTAAAATCAAAGTTCCTTCGCTGTTGAATTAACTAGAGGAAGTTGTTGTTTTAACACGACATTAAGTTTGATTGTTTCATCAACAATTGATTTCAGTTATTTCAATAAAAAATTCCGTTCAAATAACAAAAATTTGGTAAATTTAACACAATTCGGTCAACTTCAACATAACAATACGAGACTGTAAATTTCACCATTGCCATTTTTCTCCGTGTATGTTCTAGTTAGATACTCAGGGTTCCATAACACTAAAGCAGATTTCATTCACTATTGTTTGGCACACGCATATTTGCCTTTTGGTGCCTTTTGGTATCATTTAAAGCATTCGATGCCACAGAAAGTCGAGAAATGTGCTCTACGAGACGAGAGACAAGCACACTTGACAGGTCCGGTAATATTTTATGTGTCATTGTTGTTTTTGGGCCCTGTTGCTGTTATAATACAAATGTGTTGCATATTGTAATTGTTAGCGAAAGTAAAGTGATTTTAACTGAGAGTTATTTGATGCCTTTTTATGTCTGCAACAAATACATTGGCATTTATCTATATGAGTTTGTCAGAGAGTGCATGTGAGTATCCTTTCATTGATTTCAAAGTGAATGTATCATGTTGTTTTAGCTATTGTTGTTGCATGTTTGCACTAAGTGAAAGGACATCGCCTACACAAACATTTCAAGTGTTCTCACCAGGGACTTAACAGCCATACAACAAAAAAAACATGAAATTTAATAGAAATGGATCCACTTTTCCTGTTGTCATTTCTATTTTTGGACATTTTTTTGCGTTTTGTAAAGAAATTCACAAATTTTATTGCTTGTTTTCGAGTTGTTTTGTTATGTTTTTTTTTTTTTGTTTTTGTTTGTTTTGTATGCGCGCGACCAATGAGTTTGCAATAATTCTTGTGGTAATTAAATGAAAATATTTTCTCTAACAACTTTGGTGGTCGTTCGATAGAAATTTTTCCACTTTAAAAACAGAAAAAAGAATTAAATTTCACAAAATCTCTTCTTTTACAACATACGCGTGGGATTTGGCGTGCGAACAAAGGATTGACTGCGCACATGTGTAGTCTACATGCGAACCATGCATTGAGGCAACGGACGATCCCGAACAGATCCTAGCCAACAACTAGATTTTATTGAATGAAATCAAACTGGTCCGAAAAAACCCCAGGCCGAAACAACTACATTTCGATATAAAAAAAATAATAATAATTCATGTGTTTTTATTAATTTTTTTTTTTTATCAATTAAAAAAAGAAAACTTATCGAAAAACATAAAAATTTAATTAAATAAAAAATGATATAAAATAATATTACAAAAAAAAAAAAAAATAGAAAATAATAGAAAAAAAAGTAATATAATAAAATTAATAAAAAAAATAAAAAATTAAATGATATAAATAAACAAAAAAAAAATATAATAAAATTAAAAATAACAAAAAATTAAGTAAAATAAAATAAAATGAAACGAATTGATACAAAAATTAAATAAAATAAAATGAAATAAAATAAACTAAACTAAAATAAAATAAAATAAAATAAAATAAAATAAAATAAAATAAAATAAAATAAAATAAAATAAAATAAAATAAAATAAAATAAAATAAAATAAAATAAAATAAAATAAAATAAAAAAAAATAAAATATAAAAAAAAAAATAAAATAAAATAAAGTAAAATAAAATAAAATAAAATAAAAAAATAAAGTAAAAAAAATCAAATAAAAGAAAATAAAATCAAATAAAAGAAAACAAATTAAATTAAAATAAAACAAAATAAAATTATAACAAGTAACGTAGTCCAAGTTCGGGTAAACCGAACATTAAATACCCTGCGGTAGTTTTCTTATTATGTTCGAAATATTCCATTTCGGAAATGGGCGTGGTTGGGAAGTGATTTCGTCCAATTACATTAGGTAGACTCTCTATTATGTTAGTATACCTTGTACCAATTTTCATCGTTCTCCCGTAATCAGTTTAAAAGTTATGACCCGTGAAATTTTCAAATACGCCTTCCTGAAAAGTGGGCGGAGCCACGCCTACTTTTAAAATTTAACAAAAAACCATAATAGAATGACTAGGGGGTTTAGCCTACCAAACTATATCTATTCTAGCCATTTCCGTCACCGAATTATATCAATTTAGGTGATTTTCGAAGCTTTCGATATCGAAGCGACTTTATTCACATTCATCAGGTATACTCCCAACGATACCAATTTCATCTTTCTAACCTATTCAGTTCAAAAGTTACGACCAGTCGAATTTTGGAAAAATGGCTCCCTTAAAAGTGGGCGGAGTCACGCCCACTTTAAACAATTTACCAAAAAATCATTTTATAATCAGCAGGGGGATTCACCTATAAAATTATATCATTTTAGCCATTTCAGCTACCGAGATATGTCAATTTATGTGATTTTCGAAATTTACGATGTCGAAAAAGGGGGCGTGGTTTTCATCCGATTTCGCCCATTTTCAATAGCAACCTACCTTGGCCAGAAAGTAACCTGTATACAAAATTTCATGCAAATATCTCAATGTTTACTTAGTTTTTCGTGTACACGGACAGACGG
>CAXKVI010000002.1:5976904-5980088 GCA_964058755.1 Campiglossa producta | reverse complement strand
GCCCCAAACTCTCTGTCTTGACTCTTAACTCAGGTTGCTGGTTTGTTGTTGTTCCTAGTTTTTTCATAGTTTCTTCGTTGGTTGTGTTGTTTGTGGTATTTGCTTTCATTGATATTAATAACTCTGTTGTTATCCTTTGATATGAAGTTAATCGATTGGGCGAAACGTTGTTTTGTTGTTAGCACCATTGTACAAGTGTGTTATGTGGTGCATACTCGTTGTTGTTGCTGTTGTTGTAGTGCCTTGTTTGTCCACCAAAAATACCAGAAAATGAATTATGTGCGAATACTTTCTTTCAACAGCTGTCGCAAGACAATGCAAGACACGCCAACAGGCAGCTAGTCTAATATGGGGTTTTTGCACATTTTCATTACAATTTTAGGTTTTGTTGTTGTTGCTAAAGCAGTATTTGCTATTTCGACGCAATAAAATGTAGGTATCTTCAAGGTACATATGCTTGGACTTTGGCTCCTGGTATTATGGCATGGTGTGTGTGTGCTGTGTGTCCTATGATGTAATACCACATTGATGCGGGCGGCAAGCAAACTGTCAGTGGTGGGGCACATTCTTTGTTGGTTTATTGCAACTTAATTACTTTAATTACAATAGACTACCTTTCTTGGATTCGATGAAATATGTGAGAAATTTTCCTTCATTATTTATCTATGTTAGGAGATGAATGTGGGTAGGAGGGCCCACTGAAGCTGGAGATGTTATTAAGCTCATTTTTTGAAAGATAGTGAGTGGGAAAGATAGAAATTTATTTAAGGAGAGACACGCACATAAAGCAGCCCGTTCTGTTGTTGGAATCGAAAAAAACACTCCCCGATAGTCGATAGTGCCAGTCCTTTGCCGGATATGGACTCGATACACCTTGGGGTACCACCAACAGTGATGGGAGCGGTTTGACAAGTTGAACCTTCTAACCTTCTGCTAGAGGTTTTTGTATTGTTCGCTTTGTCTAAAAAATGTATTTAAACATAATGATGTCTGCCATCTAAGAATCTCAGAAAAATACTATGTGTTTGAGGAGGGGCGAATGCTCTGTAGAATGGTGAACGATTTTTTTAAAGGACTCCTTGGAGACATTTTTGGGAGCTTTGGTAAGAAGCAAAGGAATTTAGTACTCCGAAATCGATTCCGCAAAAAGATCAATTGATCACTAAAAAATTTTCACTTCATTCCAGAACACAATTGAAATAGACATCAACGAAGACGAATCGTGCTCCTGAAATAAGTAAGTAAAATAAATTAGTAAATAGTAGAAAAAAGTTGGCAATGTACCTATTTTTAAAGGGGCAATACACCATCATCATCGTGAAATAAGCGGTCATGAGGCTATATACTTGAAAAATAAGGCGTTCCTCATCAACAAATATGAAAGCAATTTTGTTAAATAAATAAGTAAGTAGATCTATTTTTATTATAATATGAATAGGAATATGGATAGGAATAGGGAAAGCGGTAGTTGTCGTGTTGGGTTGCTAGATAGGGTAGAATTGGATCAACAATCAAAAATGCATCGGGAGAACTTAGTTTTAAATCGGCAAATTCTCAAATTGACAAAGCGTCTATGTGGGGAATTGACGAGGTGGAACTGAATATCCTGTCAACGCCACTCCTTGGAGATGTGATGATATCCAAAAAATTGAAACAAACCTACAAAAACCATATTTTGAGAATGCGATGGTATTAAATTGGCATTTACATTTACATATACATATTTAATATTGTATAACTAACTTATTTTATTTCTGAATTCCATATAGCTGACATTTATTCTATAACAAAAAGGAAAATATTGGTAAATTTTCATGAAAACTACCAAAAATTGCCGGTTAATCTACAGGTAGTGTTATGGTGAAATTTGCTGGGATATATCAAAGAAATTGCTGGTATACTCCATTTTTCGTATTTGATATTGTACTTTATTAATTCACATGTACATGAAGTATATAGGGTAACTCTATCCCGAGGTCCCTGTTTTTACATGAATACTGTAGTGTGTTTGCTGGGACTAATAAGAAATAATTTATTAATTTCAGTAAGGTGACATTTATAACAAAGCTGCAATTAGACGCTGGCAAGCACAAGTATACGACGGCATCGTGGTAGACATCTGCGTTGAGCCTTCAAGTCACCTGACTTCGATTCTCGGTGAAGTCAATATAAGAACTCTCAAATATAACCCTAAAAAACCCTCAAATTTGGATTTGTATCGACTTTTGTCCCCGAAAAACTTTTTTACCACAAATGGGATCGATGGGGACCTTTACAGTATTCTTCCAGGGAGTGAACCTAAGCTCCTGACAAAAAAATCCAGGCACATGTTCGACAATAATAAAATAAATCAAGTCATTGAAATTGACAAAATTAAACTCGCTGTCAATTGATGTGGTGATTGCTGCAATTCATTAGTTCACATCAATTTCGGTGACTACCTGAACGCCAAAACAAAAACTAGTAGGCAGGGAATGTAGTAGTAAATGGTTGAATGAAAGTGTAAATTATATTATATGTTTTTGCGACCTCCTTGCCATTTTCACCTGACTCTTCTGCATGTTGTGGATATCCCCATATCTCAGTATGGATTGCGTGCCAATTTTTGGCTGCATTCTACCTTTGAGCTTTTTTGAAATTCACTTATCTTCCGCTTAGCATGGGTTAGCTGGGATTGCCTGTGAATTTGCAGTTAGTATTCTTTTTTCGTTTTTGCTGCCGATTTCATTATCCGTGTGGCCATGTTGCAAACTGTTTAAGTAGAAACTCATGTTCGGTTTTATCGCTATCGCAAAAACTTATGATCGTTGTTTGCATGTTTGTTGAGTGTATTGTGTGTGTGTGTAGCACAAGTTGCTGGTGCAAATGAATTTACAAATGTTGCGAGTGCAAGTGTAGCACATCTGCTGTGGCTACTAAAAATTTTGTTGAGATTTTTTTTTCGTGTTTTTAAAGTTTTAGTTAGATTGGCTGATTTTCAAAATCCTTGAACTGAAGAGAGAGTAATTTAAAATATGAATACAAAAGTGTTTACGGACCCCTTCGGCCTTCTAATGGAGCATGCGTTAGAAATTGCTCCTCTCCTTCGTTAACATTTGCCACCAAATCATTGCCATCAAATCAGTTTAAGCCGTCATCAGTTAGCTCACAAGCTCTTCCATGTCAATTCATGCCTTGTAAGCCT
>CAXKVI010000002.1:5921904-5971904 GCA_964058755.1 Campiglossa producta | reverse complement strand
GGTTCTTCGGACTCACTTTCTTCATTCTGGTTACACTAAAATGCATTTTTTATTTTTTTTTTCTATATTAACTTTTTATACACCATACATACATAGTCGATATATATTAGCGGCATTGATGCCAGCGCCATTTACTACTTGGCGTCATTGAAGCGCCGCTTGACTTGGTGCTGGGTGATGACGCTGACAATAAAGCGCTGACAGTTGACATGACGACACACTTTGCATACGCTATACAACTAGTTTACATATCAACTAGCCGCAACTTGGCACGGGCTGTCAACAAGGTAAAACAAAACTGTTGAGCTGAAAAAAGGAACTGCCAGCGGCACTTGCCAAGTGACAACAGCGTAGCGCTCTTGTGATCAACTGCCGCCTGACGCGCGGGGCCAAAACTGCGATCATTACTCATTAGAACTCCGCGTAACAATGATTAATTTTGAGAACTTTTAATTTGAAACAAAAGAAAAGAAAAATGTGTATAAAAAGTGCGAAAGGAAGTGAAAATTGAATACATTCAGCATGAAAAAGAAAAACAGGAAAACAAATTATTTGAGAGATACCTAGCACCTTTGCGGTTCACATAAAGGGGACGCATATATCAATTGCTTTGACAGCGCAACGCGCCACAATGACGATCAGTCGAATGATGTCAAAGTGGCATGTATGCCTGTGCGTACGTGTTGCAATCTGGTGCGGGGGTGACGTTGTTACAGGCAATTTAAGGGCACTTTGATTGATATGCGCCAATCCACTGGGATTCAAAGAGGATGAGCGCTTGAGTTTGTTAAAAAAAAAAAAACATTTAAAATAGAAAGTAAAAGTAAAAAACAACTAAAAATATTCTTGGGTTTTATTTTTAACTATCTCTACATTAGCAATAGTTGGTGTGTTTTAAGAAACAGGCCGCGTAGCTATGCTTGGACAAAGAAAAATTCGGATTCACTATTTATTCTCTATGTTGACAAGTTATGTCAAATTGTGGAGGCAAATTAATTATCCACTGACACATTTGCCAAAAGTTGTTTGACATTTGTTTCGAACTATTTCGACATGTTTGAAAAATATTGAATGATTTAAATTTAGGTAAACAAACTGTAGATTTTGTTTGTTTTATGAGTGAATACGACTGAAAGGCCTAGTTCTGTTGACTAAACTACAATATAATGGATCAATCGCCCACCCGAGTAGACAGCCAGAAATAGATTTCTGTGTTCGAAAAATATTATCGTTTATGTAGCAAATTCCCTACATTAAGGTATATGTCGTGGGCTGGAAATATATTTCTCTAGCCCTCAGTTCGGGTTTTATGAAAAGATTTGGGTTTGAGTATAATTTTTGGTGATAGATTGAGGTTTGGAACAGACGATTTTCAAATAACCAAGAAATGATTTTAAAAAAACGGTGTATGAGCCAGAGAGGACTCGAAAATAGTTTGAAAAACCCGAAAAAATATGTCACAAAATTCGAATATTTTTAAATAATTTATAAATAGTTTCTACACGATTCCCAACCTAATAAATAACTTCAATCGGTCGTTTCGTATCAAAGCACGTCAGTCATTCCTTTCTACCGATAACTGACTCCAATTGGAAACCCCAAGGGAGTTCAAGTCATCCTCCACTTGTTGTTTCTATCTCAGTCGAGGCCTCCCCCTTTCTGTGCTGCCGAATTCGGGTGTCGATAGGAAAATCTTCTGTGCTGTAGCTTCTTTGTCTGCGTAAAGCTCATACAGCTCATCGTTAAATTTCCTTCGATACTCGCCGTTGGCATCACGGGAAGGACCATAAATCTTCCGGGGAACTTTTCTCTCAAATACTCCAGGGGCCACCTCATCTTCTCTTGACACTGTCAATGATTCCGAGCCGTACATCCGGACTGGTGTGATGAGAAACTTATAGAGCGTGATCTTTGTTTGTTGAGAAAGAACTTTATTTCTCAATTGCAAACTTTGTCTAAAGTAACACTTGTTGGCAAAAAAATACTAATTTCAATTCCAAGGGTTCCGAAAAAACCGCATAACAGTTCTAAAGGATTGGAAAAAGTAAAACAAAAAACCGAATAACTGTCTCATACGAGTCATTTGGCTTAGCAGTATAAGTCTTACAGTGAGGTAAAGCTGCACAGTTTTTTATTCAACATTAGTCATGTTAAATTAACAAGAAAAATCCTGTTAAATTAGCATGAGAGTTGGTTAGTGCTGGCTGGAAGAGACAGATCACGAAAACATTTTAATTTTAACTGGAAATCATGTTATTTACCCAGGAAGTCTTCTTAATTTAACAGGATATTATGTTTCTTTGCCAAAAAGTCTTGTTAATTTAACAGAAAGTCTTATTAATTAAGTAGGAAGTCATGTTTTAGCAGGAACTCATGTTAATTTACCGAGAAGTCTTATTAATTTACCAGCAAGTCATTTTAATTTATCAGGAAGTAATGGTCACTTACCAGAAAGCCATTCAATATACCAGAAAGTCATGTTAGTTTAACAGGAAGTCATGTTAATGTAACAGCAAGTCATGTTAATGTAATAACTCATGCCAATTTCTTAGCAAGTCATGTTAATGTAACAAGTCATGTTAATTTACTAGGAAGTCGTTTTGATGTAACAGGAAATCATGTTAATTTGACAGGAATTAATTTCAATTTACCGTAAATCTTTCTAGTTTATGAGGAAGTCATATTAATTTTCCAGTAAGTCTAGCTAATTCCAACCAGGAAGTCATGTTAATTTAACAGCAAGTTATGTTAATTTATTAGAAAGTCATGTTAGTTTAACAGGGAGTGAAAAACAATTAAAAATTTCGAAAATTTAGATTTTCCATCTGGATGTTTATCTGAAACACTTCATAACATATTCAAGTTGCTTAGCCGACATGTGAAAGTAAAATTTAATCAAAATCAAAAAAAAAATATTTTTACAACCTTCTCTTTGGTCACACTAAATGATTTCTTCGTGATTCACACACAACCATATACTGATAATGAAAGCCATAAAAATACTATAAATTTTGACCAAAAACCTCAAAACTAAACAAAATAACTTGATTGAACACGTCCGTTTGCCATATAAACTGGAGCACTCGTTACGCATACAAATTTGGCACTTGACCGCCACACGAACGATAAAAGGACACGAAAGAAATATTTTAGGGTTCATCTTTGGGATGTGCGTCTGTGGTTTCTGTATACTCCCATGTTTATGATTTGCGGTCATTATTACGAACTGCTTAAGTGTATATTTGCTTCTAGGACTCATCACAGGATACCAAAAAAAAAACTAATAAACACCTTAGCCACAAATATGTATTCATAAATGAACTTGTTGATTGCGAAGCAGACTCGAATATGAAAGTGAATCATCGAGCAAAAGAGGTATATGTATTACAGTTTGGTACAGGCAGGAATTGATTTTGCTACAATCATAAAATAAATAATCTGTCAAAATGTGTGTGGAATATTTTATGTCTGAGAGTTAATGGTGCTAGAATCATTTTTTTGAGGCGTTTCGTTAAGACCGAGTAAAAAAATGAAACCCTCTTATTCCGGCTCGCAAGGACTGACAATTGTTATTGCTCTATTTCAATTATTGCATCAACACTAAACAAAAGCAGCCGAAGCTGGGTAAAATTAGTAGGACCACTCAAACTACAACCTAATATTTCATAAAATTCTTCAAATAAACTCATTCCAAATTAAAACAGCTGTTAAAACTAATAACAACTCAAATACCTTACCTAGTTATAACACCGTTAAAACGAACGAAAAAAAAAAAAAAACTCACACAAGAAAACCTCAAAGCAGCCATTTTTAAACGCAACATTTAAATCTAATTAACAAAAATTCATTAGTGTTAAGCACAAGTTAAATGTGTTTGTCCGACAAAGAGGCCGCGCTGCAACGATCCAACCCTCAGCCAACCAGCCAGGCATCCAATAAGCCAAACGACTCGCACAAGCAAAACTGCGACCAGCCGTATTGAGTGAATGCGGCATGCCACATAAGCATAGCGAACTAAATAACGCCATCCAGTCTCGCAGGTTGTCCAATATTGACGGCCATTTGGCTGCCGTTACTGTTGCCGCTTTCCACAGATCCAGCCACCATTGCGGCTTACCGCTAACTCTGCCTTTGGCTGTGACTCTAAATTTGGCTTTGTTCTTGGCTAAGTGCAATCATTTGTTTGTCCGCCGTAATGTCAGAACTCATTTGGTTGCATGCCACCACATTTTAGCAGGCCAACAACAACTTTCAACGCAATCTCGTCTTTTCTCTCTACTTGATGGCATTTCAGCGCGCTTTGATGCATTTTATCGTGTTTGTCAGTATGTTTTTAAGCAATTTATATACGGGTAATTTTATGTCAAATCGTGATAAAACCAACGGAAATAAAATAAAATAAAATAAAATAAAATAAAATAAAAAAAATAAAATAAAATAAAATAAAATAAAATAAAATAAAATAAAATAAAATAAAATAAAATAAAATAAAATAAAATAAAATAAAATAAAATAAAATAAAATAAAATAAAAAATTAAATAAAATAAAAAATAAAATAAAATAAAATAAAATAAATTAAAATAAAATAAAATAAAATAAAATAAAATAAAATAAAATAAAATAAAATAAAATAAAATAAAATAAAATAAAATAAAATAAAATAAAATAAAATAAAATAAAATAAAATAAAATAAAATAAAATAAAATAAAATAAAATAAAATAAAATAAAATAAAATAAAATAAAATAAAATAAAATAAAATAAAATAAAATAAAATAAAATAAAATAAAATAAAATAAAATAAAATAAAATAAAATAAAATAAAATAAGATAAAATAAAATAAAATAAAATAAAATAAAATAAAATAAAAAAAAAAAATAAAAAAAACTAAAATAAAATAAAATCAAAACAAACTAAAATAAAACAAAAAATTAAAATTAATTTAATAAAAAAAAAAAAAATTAATTAAGTTAAATAAAAAAAATAAGATGAAATAAAAATAAAATAAAATAAAATAAAATAAACTAAAATGAAATAATATAAAATAAAATAAAATACAATAAAATAATATAAAATAAAATAAAACAAAAAAAATATTTATTATATTATAATTAAATAAAATAAAAAAAATTAAGTAAATAAAAATAAAATAAAAATAATAAAACGAAATGAAATGAAAGAAACTGAAATAGAAAGTAAGAAAATTCAAAATTATCTAAACCTTTTCACTTAAACTCCTTAAACCGAAACTTTTTACCAGAACTCATCTAAATCGGAAGGGTTCGATTCTCACTGTTTGACGATTTGGCATGGAATCAACCATATATATGCATAAATTGAAAAACAACTGATTTGCTTGTTTCGATACAGAGGCAGGTTATATTATGTGTTCTGTGATATTTTTTGTGTAATTTTTGTTTTTATTTTACTTCTCTGAGCCCTTCTCTGTGCTGAACCATTTCTTTATCGATGCGACTTATAAATATTCATTTTTAATGTTGACCGCCATATAAATTTCCTTATGTTAGTGATGATTTCTTCCCAAAGAGGACACATGTTTCGGCCATCAATTGCAACGTAGTCGGCCACTTTGATGTTCATTCAGTTTTAACCGGTGCAGCAGGTAGACGGGAGGACGTAGGAAGCTGTATGTCACTATCAGCGTAGTAGCTGCTAACTAAATGAGCAGAGACAAGCGGCATGGCATGGAAACGATTGGTCTTAAAATGTTGCCGATTCGCGCTCAAGCAAGTGAAAAGGTGGAGCGGTCGACTGGTTCCCTAAATATATAAATCGATATGTAAAAAAAAAAAAAAACATACTTAAATTCATCGATCTGCCTCGTAAAAGGTGGCAGGGTAGCAACCAGACGATACTTTGCTGCTGCATATGTATATGTATGTATTCCGTACTGGTTGTAGTTTTGGTAATTTTTTATCGTTATACAACACTAATTTCATGTTTTCGGGATTTGCGTTGCTTGTTGGTTTTATCTCTTAAATGCCGCCGAAATAAATCAATGCAAATGAAATTAACATTGTCGGCTTTATGGCAATTACTTTGCCAACGATTTCGTTTGATGTTTTGGAGTCAATTTTTTGCTTTGAATTTTAAATTAATTTTTTTTTGTTGTGGTAATTTTACCGGAAATGTTGCGTTAAATGATTGTGGGTAGAGGAATATAAGTGGAGAATTTTTTTTTTTTTTCAATAATTTAGTATCTAGCTTCGCATGGTCGTAATCAGAGCCAAATTGGCCGAGTTTACAGAACTTTTTCTCAAAAAATATTTTTTTATAGATATAAAATTGGTTTTCGCTCAGATAAATTTTAAAGTTCTCTTGAGAAAAGAAAATTATAAAGGATTTATTAGGTCTTTCCATTTAGACAAACTCCCTCAAATTTTTAGAGTGGTTTTTTATTCGTCACTTTAATGTTATGTACAAATTTTTTTGCTTTCCTAAGAAATGTTCGAAGTAAAAACAAAAAAAAAAAACACAAGAATCATTTTAGGGTCATTTTGGGATCATTTTCGTTTAGGATCCTTTTGGGGTAATTTTGGACTATTCGATGAATTTTGATGAAATTTGGCCATATATAGCATGCTTGATTTTAAGACTCCCCACTCTCTCCACTTCGGTGTTGCCACTTGGGGCGGTTTATACGGTTGCTACCTATCTAATTATTTCTTAGTACCTGGGTGACCGAGCTTACTCGGCGCCATCAATTTAGCGCTAACTTTACTTACCTTAAATTATTCCAAAATTACCCAAAAATTATCCCAAAATAATCCTAAAATGATCCCATAAAGACTCTTAAATTTTCCCAAAATGATACGAAATTGATCCCAAAATGACCACAAAATGACCCTAAAAAAATTATACCAAAATGATCCCAGAATGATTCCCAAATAACCCCAAAAACACCCAAAAGTGTTCCCAAAATAATCCAAAAATAATCCCAAAACGACCCCAAAAAGAACCTCAAATGTTCCCAAAATGACCCAAAAATTATGCCAAACTGATTCAAAAATGATCCCAAAATGATCCCAAAATTACTCCAAAATGATCCGAAAATTACCCCAAAATTGTCCCAAATCAATCCAAAATTGAACCCAAAATGATCTCAAAATAGCCCCAAAATTATTCCAAAGTCACCCCTAAACGATCTCCAAATGATCCTAAAATAATCCAAATATGATCCCAAAAATATACAATATAAATACAATACGGTAAAATGGCAACCCTGGGCGGCTACCCTACTTGAAAATATTTTAGTTGGTATGTCGGCGAAAATGCCTTTCATTTGATGCCGATATTGGCATATTTTACTACAATATTTAAAAAAAAAATTATATATGTGGCAACCCTGTAAACCGCCCTAGGTGGCAACCCACAAGTGGGTAGTCTTGAAATCAACCATATTATCTATATTAAAAATGTCATCCAAATCGCTCAAGCGCTTCCCGAGATAGTCTGGATATACAAATATATAAATGTACAAATATACAAGTTTAGGGTGGTCCTGGATTGGAAAAACTCTATCACTTGGCGAAGTATAGTGAGAATATCCAAATATTGCATGACGAAATGGCAAATTATAATAACCGAACATGGCAGAATTCGTGTATGAAAATAATCGAGTGATGCAAAACTGTACTCTTTATCTATAACCCACTCTACCATTCTCTACTTAACGTCATGCCGCCATTGCTGTTCCAACTTGCAATTCAAAATGCTCTTTCTTTTTACTGCAATTCAACTTTTTTTTTTTGGCTATTTCTGCTACTGTAGTGGCAGCGTTGCATTCCATTGCTACTACGACTGCTGCTTGTATTGTTGTTTATTCTACATGTAGTTCCATCTACTTAGTTACGTTACGACATTTGTTACATTATGTACTTACAAAACTTCTTTATACTCGTTTGTAGCTACCAACCAACAACCAACAAGCATTTAGCTACACTATACACCTTCGGCGCTCCCATTTTACAATAAAAACACGAGAGGGAAAAAATAAAGACTTTTAACACTATCCAACGCCCAGCGTCCTCAGCCCACCACCCGCTGCTTACAGCTCTTACCAATCGTTGTTGCAACATTTCAACTCATTTTTATTGCAGCATCTGTGGCGAATGTTGCTGCAGTTACTTTGTTATTATTGTTATTGCTGTTATTGTGTTGTATATTTTAATGCCATTGTTTTTGTTGTAGTACTTTTATGCTGTGTTGTGTTGCTGTTACTCACATAGTTACGTGTATATCTCTTATTTTTTGGGTTTCTTTTTACTATCTTTTGTACATTTCTTTTTTTGTGTTTAGTGGCCATTTTTGTTTTTGTTGCACGGTTGCAATTTTTCTTGCTCTGACTCTGTTGTTGGCATCGGATTTTTGTGTTCAAATGTAATTGCAAATACGAGTTGTGTTTTCAGTTTCTGTTTGTTTCAGTAGATAACCATGTACAAATGTATGTATGTATGATAGGGCAGTCGGATAGCGAGGTACCGAGATGACAGCCGTCCCGAAATGTTATGTGTATTTGCCAGACGGTTATTATTGGTTGTCTTGCCTTGTTGAAAATCCAGGACGATTGTGTAAGAAAAAGCTGCGTTTTTGAGATAAGGTGATTTGAGTAAAGGTGATGAAAAATTTCTAAGCAATAATACGAAGCGGTTTGACAAGATCCTTCAACAAGATCAAAATTGCAATCATCGTATTTCGAATTGGTTGTAGCATTTTTCAACTTGTTTTTGCTAAAAACTCAAAATAATAATTTGATAAAAATTATTCGACTGGTCAAAATTTTCAAAGTTCATAAAATAAAAAAAAAACAAAAAAGATTTAATTTAATTTAATTAAATTAAAAAGAATAATATAAAATAAAATAATTTTTTTTTTTTGAATTTCGTGAAATCCCGGAAATTTTAAAAATGCTTCAGTATTAAATGCTGTAATCCGAGTATGTACTTGTTGTATGGAATTGCTGTCCGTTTTTTTTTTCTTATTTCTTATTTCATTTTCTGTTTAACAATTTTAACTGACATTAAAAAGCAGAACAAAAGCTTATGCCAGTATTGCACTCGTATGTATTTGAGAACTAACATTTAGAAAATGTTGAAGTGTGTAAATTTTTTAATTAAATTTTTCACTATTTTTGTTAGTCCATTATCATCCCATCTATGAGTACTTTGGTTCTATTAATAACATTTAATTGATAAATTGAGACCAAATCTCTAAGCCTTTGACCTAACCTTTTACCAATAAAGGCTGAAAAAAAAACAATTAATTTAAAACCATGTGAGACCATTCAAGGAAACCCCAATATTCAAAAACTATACTTCATAAACACTACTTTGGATAGACAAAAAGTATGTATGCTACACCGTAAACAATTGGAGCCTAAATTTTAAACCTTTTTGGACTACATATATTATATGACCAAACCAAATTTGGTTTCAAATTTAAACTAGACCAGTTTTCAAGAAAATTGGTTAAATGAAACGGGTTTCAATTTTCAACCAGAAATATTTTAACAATTTTTTGAAGAAAAAATAATATTTTGTCCGTTGGCTGGGACTCGAACCAAAACTGCCCGCATCATGCCCGTCTGCTCTACCACTGAGCTATATCGCACACATAAATTTGGTGAGCAAAATTCAATCTTGCACGGCTAAAAAAATTAACCTAAATTTTAAACCCGTATAAAGATTAATCAATTTCTCAAACTTTTTTGTACAATATTTCAAACCGTCCAAATACCTACAAAGATTTTTAATTTCTTTTGGTTTCGATTTAAAATCTAAATGAAAAAGCTGTCTAAAGTTTTTATTTTTGGTTTGTTTTAATGTAATTGAATTTTTCCCACAAAAACTTCATGTGACTCCTGAGCGTTTTCGTTCGAGTTATGTCAGCTGCCACATTTTTTTTTAGTTTTATTTTATTCTTAAAACTTTTCGGTCTAAAATTTAAACTTTTGGGTTTGAAAATTCAAATTTATTTTTGAAAGCTTATTCAAGATTGAATTTTGGCAACAACATTTATGTGTGCGATGTAGCTCAGTGGTAAAGCAGGCGGGCATGATGCGGGGAGTCTTGGTTCGAATTCCCGCCAACGGACAAAAAATTTGTTTTATCTTAAAAAAATTGTTAAAACATTTCTTGTTTATAATTGAAACCCGATTCCTTTAGCCAATTTTCATGAAAACTGGTCTAGATTGAATTTGAATCCAAATTTGGTTTGGTCATATATGTAGTCCAAAAAAGTTTAAAATTTAGGTTCAAATTTTTAGCCGTGTGAATAAACTTTCATAAGTGAATGAAAAAACAAAACAAAAATTGTAGACCGAAAAGTTTTAATTTTCAACCAAAAAGTTTCAACTTTTAAACCAAAAACTTTTAATTTTAAACCGGTAAGTTTTAAGAATAAAATAAAATTTATAAATATTGACACTTGGCAGGATTCGAACGAAAGCGTTCAGGAGTAAAAACCGAATGCTCTACCGCTGAGCTATGCCGCACATAAACTTTTTGTGGGCAAAACTCAATGACTTTGAAACAAACCAAAACAAATTTAGACCGCTTTTTTATTTAGATTGTTACGTGCTGGCCTTTGGGTGGAGGCTGCTATGACCCCTGGCGTCCACTCACCCTCGCGTCGCGTACCCCGGAAAGCCGTGCAGGTATGCTTGCATAAGCACGAGCTAGCTCGCCGGACTGTGGGGTGGATTGTTGGCTTCCCGAGGTACGTCAGCCGCACCATACAAAAAAAAATCATACCTGACCGCATATCACTTGCACTTCAGGTCTGTAAGCGCTGCCCTCCCCCCTTTTCCCCCCCTTTCCGGCCACAGATGCTATTTTGGCCGGGCCACTCAAGACCCTCCCTACCATGGTCGGCAGTGGCAAACGATTTTTGCCGACCCCGATAGTGTCCCCTATGCGCCCCTTTAGCACATCCCCCTCTTACTCCCTGTCCAGTCCGTCCGTCCCCACCACATCTGTAAAGAAGAACACTTAATTTCGATTAACAAATTATCAATACATGTTGTGTTTATTACATGGCATTCAAGAAATATACGAAAATGTGGCTGTGTATAAATGCATACCCTTCATGGGTTTTGACTTACGTTCTAAGTCTATGCTAGTGTGAACAATAGGTGTGTAATCCTAACTACGCTACGCTCATATACCCATTCGCTAGGGGTTCGCTACTTTGAAGCCGGAGTGTGTGGGTGCATGGGTGCGTGCCTGCCCGACCCCGCTAGGCCGTACGCCGCTGGATTATGGTCCCCTAAATGTCGGGACACCGGTTTGTGATGGGCTCACGCACTCACATACCCACTCCCCGTACTACAAAACTCGAGCACTTAAAGTTACACAATCTTAAGTCAATGAAAATCAAAAGTTAGAAAATATATAAAATAGGAAAATATAGAAGCGAAACTTTTAAACAAACGAATGAAGATATACCCCGCGATGGGTTTTACTTATGCCCTAGGCTTATGTGTATGTACGCTTACTTATACGCGTTTGAAATACCCGCGATCGTCCACTTTAGTGGTACATCGTTCCGCACCCTGAGTGTGCAAGTGTATGTGGGTGTGGATTACTTGGCCTTAAGGGTCCGAGGCTGTTGGCGACCTATGACCTGAGGTCATAGACGCCCGTGCCCAATGTTCACACCCACCTAGACCCTCACACTCGGTGCGCGGATTCGTGAACTGAAAATTTATAAAAATAGTAACTAGACCAAAATTCAAATAATAGATGGTATTACAATGTGTGTGTGTGTGTGTGTATATGTGTCTGTCCGCCTTTGAGGCGTTATGACTTTTCCCGGGGTGTGAGCACGAGCGTGTGTGTCCTCACTCGACCCTGTCAGGCCACTACTACCACACCCCAAATTCGGGATGCTGGTTGTTGGCACACACGCACTTACATACTCACACTCCGAGTAGCCATGTAGGTATACATCAAATGTCTATACTATGAACTAGAGCAAATTTTAAATGGCAAGCAAAAATGTATGGAAATGAAAATGGCATACGATAAAACTATGGAACCTGATGGGGCTTGAGACCTATGGCTCCACAGAGGTCGCAGGCTTCGTCCAAAATCCCCCTTGGTTGGCACTAAGTGGTACCATACGATCTAATTTACCAAGCTATACCCCCGCCCGGGCCTACAAGACGTCTTGTAACAGAGTCAAGGGATTGCGTTACCAATTGGTCACTCAAAGAAAAAGAAGGAGGGGAAGGAAACAACTATCCCCAAACTGGGAGGTTGTGAGACGATGCCGTCGACCCACGCACCGTTACGCCCGTTCCGAAACATACAATAGTGGTCGTGAACGACCCAATTTTTCCAGCCACACCGGCTGGAAAATCCCCTTACAACTTGATGAAGTGATCGCGCTTATGGCCCGCCACTTCCCCCTGGCCCCGACTATACAATATGTGCTTAAACCTAAAAACCTGTTGCTGCTGCGTTGTTGACGATGTGGTCGTTGTTGCTGCTTGCTGGTGCTGGCTGTACCGCCGTGGTGGGTGTAAATTCAAGATAGTGGCCAGTGGCCGTGACTTTGGCTGCGCTACTGCTTGTCACGCTGCTGCTGGGGTATGTGATGGTGGTAGCACTGACGCACGGTTTTCATTAGCGTGGACGCTGCAGTTCTGACGGTGTCAAAACTCTGGGCACGCTCAAGATGGTGGTGGTAGCCGCTTTGATGTGAACTGTGGTGCTGGAGAAACTATGGTCGCGTTCCAGATGGTGGAGGCGGCCAGCGTAGTTGTTGTGGATGGATTTTTCCAACGCTGCCCCGTTTCCGTGGCTGCAGTCGACGCTTATGCCGCCAGCGCTTATTGCCGTGGCGTGTACCTTGGCAATTCCCAAGTTCCCGGAATTGTTACCTGGAAACTATAAAACCCCAATCAGCAACTTCTAAATTTTTCTATTGTTTCTTTCAGGTGACTTACCCTTGGTGGAGATGTGTCTGGCCAATCGTGGGAGCAACCTTTTCCCCTAACCTCTAATGTGAGGCTATTTATGAGGAGCGCAATTTGTTTCCGCCTTTGTCCTTACTTTTGGAACACTTATAGCGCCAACTAAATTGCCTCGACTGGTGTACTCCCCACGATGTTTGGTGATTGGCTTGGCTGGCAAATTTGCTGGTGATCGGTCCGGCTGCTGGTGATAGAAAGGCCGCGGAAACGGAAATTGCCCGCCAGGTTGCTGTCAAACTGACACCTGTCATTCGATGACGTGGCAGGAAGCGTTCGGAATACCGCGCTGCCAGATCGCTCGAATGGTTTCGAAGCACAGGGTGAACGCAACAAGATCTTATATCGAAACCAAAAGAAATTGAAATTTTTTTTAAGTTTTGGGATGTTTAAAATATTTTAAAAAAAAGTTTAAAAAATCGCTTAAACCTTAGACGGGTTTGAAATTTAGGCTCACATTTTTAACCGTGTACTGCGTCCTAGACCTTCTAACTGTAATAAAATGTAAGTTTGAAATGTTTTCTATCGATTCCAGAAACCATTTTTTGTCCATATTTGCCCCTCTTGATTTAATGACGAAAATTTACTTCAAATTTGTACAAAATCGACATGACGTATACGTAACATTTTTTCGTTAACGATTTTAAAGAAGAGGATTCGATTTTCAAGATATAGAGAGACAAATAATTGATGTTGCAATACCTTCTATTCGAATGCTTTAAGGGTAAGCCGAAGAAACGCGAAATAATGATGAGAAAAAGTACTGGTTTATGTTTTTTAAGAGAAGTGATCAGATTTCGACCAATATAGATGTTATAAATATTGTGCGACGGACCAAAATGTTTTCTGGCTGCGCCCCTGTTTGGTAACATCCAATCAGGTAATTATTACGAACAACTCCTATTTAATGCTTTATAGTTTTACAGTTTTTGTACTTTTGTACAGGGCTCATCAGGTCTTTCAAACTACTAGGACATACAACAACAAGGTTAAACTTTCTACAACAACATCGTTCCTGGAATCACAAAATATTACTCGAAATAAATATTATTGAACTAAGATAAAAAAAGAGAATATTGCAATGATTTTTCGTATTTTTGCGATTTTGGTCTGTTTTTTGCGGGCTACATATTTTTGCGGGTCTATTCTATATTCTAAAAATAATAATGTAATAATTTTTCGTATTTTTCTTGCGAATCAGGTTTATTTTTGTGGGCCACAAAGGAGCCAAATGATGTTGTTGTAGGGCCACAGGGAGCCAAATGAGCCACTACATGGCGACGCCTGATTTAACGCCTATTAAATTTGTATGTATTTTTTTATAGGTAAAAAAATTATTTTTAATTAAAGATCAAATATGTCTGCGTTTGATA
This sequence comes from Campiglossa producta, assembly GCA_964058755.1. Lineage (NCBI taxonomy): Eukaryota > Metazoa > Arthropoda > Insecta > Diptera > Tephritidae > Campiglossa > Campiglossa producta. The sequence continues at coordinate 5,957,535 of CAXKVI010000002.1, read as the reverse complement.
GTCGTTAAATAAATATTAAAAAATAATTAAATATGGTTATCGTTAATTTCCATGAAAGGTATAACAAACTAGTCTTTAGCAAAAAATTACTCTGCACAAAGGAGAACAACCATAAACCCAATCAGGCCACAGCAAGATTTCCAACAAATATAAGCTGCGTAAAAGTGCAGGAAACGCACTAAAATTGCACGTTTACAGAAAAAGCAACAAAAAGTAATAACTACAACTACAACACTGCCAATAACATTTTGCACTAACAATTACAACACTTTGCGCAGTAAAAAACCGCAGCTACGCCAAATAGAAATGATAAAATTGTAAATGACAAAATGACTTTCAATTTCCTGCATTTTCGCAATAAAGTACGCACAAAAGGAGTGAGAAAATAAAATGATGTTTGTGGAATGAAAATCAAAATCTAAAATAAACGAGGAAAGCATAAAAATTGCAGACACAGTAAAAAAACAACCAACTAACCTGGAAAAGGAAACCAAAAAATCAAGCAAAAGAAGTTGAAAAATCCTTTGAGAGCCACAAAACCGCGTCGCCATGGAGTTGAAGAAACACACAGGTTCACTTAGAAATGGGAGTCGTTATCAATCAGCCATGCCACCCAGCGGTGCAGCGAGCATGTACTAGTGTTGTATAACAACTACTACAGCAACAGCAACAACAACAGCAGTAGCAGATAGCAAAATGCTGACATAAGCGGAAAGAGACGGGGTTATAAGAATTTACAAAACTAAACAAGAATATATATATATGTATGAATGTGTGGAGTGCCCCCTCAACAAGCATGGCGTGTGTCCAAATGTTAAAAAACCCGACGTCACTGTAGTGGTGTTGTAATGCAAAAGAAAATCACCAAACATGTAATAAATAATAAACACCTTTTGAATTTTATTGCATTTACTAGCAAAACAACAACAATAAAATGAGACACTTGTAAAAGCAAGGAGCTAGAAAAACAAAAAAACTTAAGAAAAAGAAATAGATTTTGTGCTTGTGTGCGCTTGGCACCAATGCAACGTCGTTATGGGCGGAGCCTCCCAACAGCGCGAGCTGCATAACTTTGCGCTTGCACTGAGAGCGAGCACACGAGTTTTCTTGCAATATACATACCTACCTACCACGCAAAACGGTAGTAAAATCAAAATAAAAAAAAAATAACAATTGCTATGCGCATGTGTATTAAGGCAAAAGCAAAAAATATGTAAAGAATAAAACATAGGTACCTATATAATAATAAGAAAAATAAAACCTTACAATTTGTCTTTTATGTTGCTTCAAATGCAGCCAGTGCTAAGTTAACAAAATGTACAGTGGTTTCTAAAAGTGTGTATTTTGCTAGTGGAGGTGATTAAAAACCTTTGATTATACTGAGTGCAGTGAACCATAAAATGATATACATACCTATAGGTAAAAAAAAATTATCATGAATACCTCTTCAACAACTTTTTGATAGAAATTTAACAGCTTCCCTGTCTCATGAGTCATATGTGTCGCACGAGAGCATATTAAAGTAAGTTTATGAGTCACATGTGACTCATTTTCTATATTTGCCAATTCTATGTGAGCTTGATATACATACGACCTAAACTTTGGGAAAATATAAAAGAAAATTTCGAAATTTTTTATTTTTTTCTTCTTTCGCCCTTTTTGCCAACAACGCCCTTTTTCAAGGAATTATTTTAGCAGAAATTGTATTGAATTTTTGTTAGAATATGGCTGGAGACCAAATCTGAGAGTTAAGCTTATTAGGAGCTCGCCTAAATATAAAAGTGGCAATTCTCATGGAGTTAATTTTTCATTTTAGAACTTAAAAAAATACAGCCATTTCGCTAATTTTTTTCTTGTTAACCAAATGATGATTTTTCCAAATGTTTATATGGGGAACCATCCAGGTGGAACTTTATGGGGTGTGCCCCTGGCATGGGTGGACCGAGCCTCCAAATTTACTGGGGTCGGTCATGCATTTGGGCTCGATTGGGCCACTTTAAATGGGTCAACGTAGGATTTCCCTTGTCACTTGGTCGATTTTGAAATCGACCAGCCTAATTACAACAGCACTCCTGTTGGGAGATTGAGACCAAAATATTAGATTTTGGATTATGCTGCTATCTTGAAAACATGAAGTCCTTTTCGAAAAAAAAAAATTGGTACAGTTAAGTAGTTAATGCCTCTCGATAACACATGTCCAAAATATATCATTTATTGCCAATTAGTGCCAAAAAAAATGACGTCAAAACCGGAAAAACCGAAAAGTTTTGCAAAAAAATTGACTTCTCGCGTGAAAACAGGTCATAGTTAATTTTAAAAAAAAGACTGTACATGTTTCGAAAGTGCCAGCAATTTTCTATCCAAAATCGTTGATAATTTTGAAATCGGTTGAAAATTTGATTTTTCATGAACGAAGTCACTGAAAAAACAGTTTTTTAACCTTAAAACCAGATTTTTTGGGTGTTACAAATCTTTTCAAGGGCATTTCGTGTTAATCAACCAGATGAACAATCTCTACAAGTGGCTCCTGCAATGCGGTTTCATTGAAAAAAATGTTCCAGATAGGAATAAAAATTAATAGGTACCAAAACTACAATGGAAATAGCCGATTTTTTTTTTGTTTGTTAAAAAATACAAAAGTAAGTAGGTACCTTTAAAAGTAAAAAGTATGTAGGTACCATTGAAAAAATAATTTATTGGGGTAATCTCTCCAATTTTTTTTGTGTTTTTTTATTTAAAGTATTCAGAGAGAAGACTCCATACCTATGTAGTTTATTTTTGTTGTCTTTCAATTGCCCTGCTTATATTTTTTAGTGCCTTTTTCTGCCTATGGCGTCGCTTTGTTTTGCTTTTCTATAAATTTTTAGGTACTAAAAATCCTCCTGCTGTGATTTTCAAAATAAATTTGTCCAAAGAAGCCTGATATAAGTATACTTAGTAGGTACATAAGAAGTTAAAGATGGCACACTCAAGATATCATGCAAAATACTTTTATGACCCACTGTATGTTTAGGCTGCTCCCCTTTTCCCAATCACCACCAAAAAGCTAACTGCCATTTATGAATTGTTGTTTTTTGCTCAATGTGTGTGCCGTTCTCTTAGCCGATAAACGTACAAAACACTTGCAAACAAAAACAAAAAAAAATGGTTACGCTCTCCAAGAAAAATGCAGTCGTGTTGAGCGCTCTCTCGTAAAATAACAGCACTCACTTTTCCCATTCACACAAAATAAAAGTGGCTGCGCCTCGCCTTTCATTTATTTGCTCCATCGCAGGCGTGGTTTTCGTTATCAAACCAGTCTATACGCTTGCAACAACTTTACCACCCAGCAAACATGCTGGCACACATGCACGGACACACACTCAAAATGTTAAAACAAAAAAGTCTATGAACCGGTTCAGTTTCCCCTTCGTGTAGTCGCCATTCGTCTGCTTTGCTTTGCTGTTGCTTTACTTTTCTGTACCGTTTCGCTATACTCTGGTGTCTTTTTTTATATGAGCCCGCTGCTAACACAACAGTGGCTCTCAAAGCGCACATCGATTTTCTGCTTAGCTTCAGCCGCATTTAAATAGAAAAAAATTGTTGCCAAAAACAAAATATCGACTCAAATCTTTTGCGAATTTCACGAATGCGTGCATATATTTGAAGTATATTTAAGTTTAAAGGTCACAGTTGATGTTGTGGCATGCGTTGAGAGGCGGCTGGATTGGCAATGGCTGATGAAAAGTCAACGACAGCGAATTTTGATACGAATCTATGTATGTGCGCCTACATACATCGATTTTTGAAAACTATGACTTAGAATTTTATACTAATTCAAATGAATTTCTGACTTTCTTAGTATTAAATGTTTAGCTTTTAATACTCAGATATTAATTTGTTCAAATAACGCTAAAGCGTAACCGAATCTAATCGCGAAAATTTCCATGTAGGTACATACTAGGTCTTTTTTTTTTTGAAAACTTCCCCTTTTTGGGAAAATGTGAAGATTTGTTACTTATTTTTATAAAATTAACGTTTTTTTTTTGAAAAACTTTTCTTATTTCGAGAAGAAATAAGTTTTCGAAAAACTTCCTTTTCATAAAACAGTTTATGTATTTCTTTATTTTTATTGAATTAAAAAAAAATCCTTAGGAAAAAATTCAAGAAAGTTTCTTTTTTTGAGAAAAAAATTCTGCTTTTGGGAAAAACCTGAACAAACAAATTTTTTAGTAAAAATTTCCCTCAAATAGGTAAAAATTCCTTTCTTTCAGCAAGAAAAGTTGCCATGTTGTAGAAAAAGTTCGTTCACACAAGGAAAACGTAATTTTTTTTTAGAGAAAAAATAATTATTTCAAGAAAAACTTTAAGAGAATTTCCTCTGGGGAAAACCTGAGGAAAATAAAATTTTTCTTATATAAAGTTTTCGCGATTGGGTAAACTTCCCTTTTTTTTGGAAAAACATGCAGAATACTTTCCCCCTTATTCATAAAAAATATAAAAAGTTTATTATAATTCAAAATTTGTATAGAAATATTTTAAAAAAGCACTATGAACCATTTTTATTTTTTATGAATACGGGGGTTTATGTAAAACTTCAAAATTTTTTTCCGTTTATTTGAAAAAAAAAAAAAATTACCTATAGAAAAAATTTTAAGCGATTAGGTAAAAATTTCCCCTTTTTAGTAAAAAATATGAAGAATCTTTTCTGGGTTTAAGGATTCGAAAAAAAAAATCCATAGTTTAGAAAAAGTTCCTATTACCATTATTAAAAAATTCCCTTCTTCAAAAGAAGGTAAGAAGATTCTTTTCTAGTTTTAGAAAAAAAATTTCGTTAGCCTTTAAAAAAATTCTTCTTTCAGGAAAAACTTTGAGAGAATTTCAATGTTCAAGGAAAAACTTAACTTCCTTTTTTAGAAAAATATGTCTGCTTTCGTCAAAAAAATAAAAATAATCATAAGAAAACTTTCATATTTCCATAAAAATTTGCTGTTTTACACACAGAGAAAATTGACAGTGATTTGGTCATGTCAACCAAAACATAGTTATATCAACCAAAATATCTATTGATTCGGCCAAAATAAGGGTTGATTCCACCAAAATCACGGTCAATTCTTATCCATTCTCAGCTCACTTTTCTCTGTGTAGAAGAAATTGGGGAGTTTTTCTCTATAAGGAAGAAACATGCCTTTAAAAAAAATCCTAAGAAAGTCCAACGGAAACTCGAAGTCACTGCTAATGGAAACATTAACCTTGCAAGTATCCGGCTGGGACAAGAAATCTGTTTTGGAGTTGCCAGCGAAGTGAGTCCATCCCTCAAAGACCTCGACCTAATCTAAATGGTTTGGGATTTTACTGAATATTTTCCTTTAAGTTCCCTCAAGAGTAAAGCATAAAAATGTCTATCAACAAAGTCAACAGTAAAATCTGTAATATAGGTAATATGCTTCATTCTAAGACTTTCTAATTTGGCGTTGCCAGCTGAGGCATCTATCTCGATGTTTTTTAAATATTGAGCAAAATATGGATATCGAATGGGAGGTATTGAGTGAAGCCAAGTTTGGAATATAGACAAGTAGGCTTTATTCTAAGACTTTGTACTTGGGTGTTGCCACTGTATTCCACCTATCTTAATTTTTTTTAATATTGAGCAAGATATCACAAAAGGTATTTTTGGCCATATATCAACGAAGGTATTTTCAGGAAGGTTTGCCAACTGACGGAATTTTATTATTACATCGACCAATATCTCGGGAACCCATTCACCTTGGAACTTCAGAAGGTAGCTTTCATCAAACCGCGTTTGGGAGTAAGTTTTTTCAATTATGGGGGAATGTTATTAACCTATTAGGGCCCAATGTTCACATTTGGAAACTTGCACAAATAACGATATTTTATCAAAAATCTCACCTTCTATTGCATAGAAAAGTTGGAACAATGGGCTAAGTAAATTGAAGCAATGTGTGGTAATGTTCTTGTGTGATTATCAGTAAATAAATGCAAAGCTTACATTAGAAATTACACTTTTGTAAAGTTTAAAATTCTTTTCAGTAACTTGTAAACACTTTTATTATAGGTGCTTAGTTTTCACTTATCTCATAAACTGAAATTTCAATCTCGAAAACTATTCTACTTTTAAACCACATGATTACATATTGAAAAACAGCAGAAAATTCTACATGGAAATCATATATCAAATGTCGAGGATACGGAAATTTTGGAAAATTTGTTGGCTAAAACAGAAAATTTTTAATTGAGGACTTTCAATACAGCGGGGCTTTTAAAGTCAAGGGCACATCAATCAATGTTGTACTAGTGTACTTAAAATTTTCGTAATTGAATCAGACTTTTTCAAGACTTTTTCTGATCTTAAGGTCGATTTTTTTCCAATTTTTTTTAATCTGCCTTTGGCATTATTATTATTATAGGGCCTTATTACACCGCGACCATTAGTACGATCTATTGTGTGACCTATCAGCATATTGCTGTATGCGGAGGCTCTTTACAAATTTGAGCACCTCCTCAGGTTTTTTATTCCATATTACGAACGGATTGAGAGTGACCCCACCTAGGTAGCAGACTCTCTTTCTTGCTAACGCAATGCATTCACATACTTAAGATACTTAAGGTAAAACATGTTGATGAGAATTAGGATGATCCAAAAGTTGAATCGATTACAATTAAATTTCTAAGTTTTTTTTTTCATATTTTCACCGATATCTCAGAGACCAGATCTGCCCCAGAAAAATAGATGTGATATTCGGAATGAGGAGAAAATTTTACATGGGTAATTTTTTTTTGTCGAGTAGTGATACCAAGGCGAATAAATTTACAGGTGACTTTTTCCCACCATATGACTTCTTCTTCTTCCTTGAAAATTCAATCGTAGCTGTCAAATTTCTTATGTTGTTGCTTTGTCTGACATTTTTAGGCACAAGGAGTGTGTGCGTGCGTGTAGATCTGAATTCGCTCGAACACCCCTGTATGAATTCGCCTTGAGTGATACCAAATAAAAAAAAATGATATTTTTATTTAACCGACTGAAACAAAAAAATAATAAATTATTGACATCGTTTTAGTGCGTCAAACAAATAATTGATATTTCTGTAAACAATGTGTCTCACAGTTCAACAAACAGAAAAATAATTACGCGCATTAAGTGCCATCCACATTTACCTACTTTACTTCACTTCACTTGTCGCCATATGACACGCTTACAAAACTCACATCACCACACCAACTCTCAACGAACTCAAATCAACGCCATTGGGAGCACTCAACCAGAAATGCTAAAGTTTATTTATTTATTTTTGTTGTTTACTTTGTTTTTGCATTGCAGATTAATTTATTTTAGTTTCAGTTTCCTGTGAAGATTTGCAATATCCGTTAATAATGAGTACAACAACAACAAAGCACAACCAAGAGCCGCCCATAGCCAGCTCTGGCCCATGTTGCTCATGTCCCTTGAGTGTTTTGTCGCCAAAGTCTGCCGACGTCGGTCAACTGATTACTTTTGCAATGCCATTTACTTAGTATGCTTATCGCGCCATATCTATTATAATTTCTATTTCTATTATTATTTTATTGTAACAACAAAGAGGGGCTTTGTTCGTCGTGACGCAGACACAAAGAGAGGGCTGTTGCAGTGGGGAGGCAAAATGCTTTTAGTTATGAAGTTCAGTGGTTAGCGTTGCGTAACTTCCGTACGTCCACAATGTGGCCACCACAGAACAGGCACTCACCGCCCACCCACCAGTCACACAACTCACTATTCAGAACGCATCACAGTCAGCCAGGATATGAAGGATAATTGAAAATTTAATAAATGTCAAACTATTAATAAGCGAACGGCTGTTAGACAACAACAGCAACCACAACAACAACGCCTAAACAGCTTTGTTAAACTGTCTGACAGTTATATATTTTTTGTATTATTTGCTGCATTTAATTAGTGCAAAATAAGCACTGCAAAGACATTGAACGAATGCAAGCTCTGCTATATTGACATATTGAAATATTGAAGCATTGAAGCTGAAAATGTCCAACATCTTGTGGTACAAGCGGAACGACAACAAAGAGATTTGATGTTGGATAATGTTGATGCCACAGGCAAAGCAGATCATATAAAATAACTACAACAAAAACAATGAGAGGTGTGTTGTATGGACTGAAGTGTGGAAGATGAATTGATAAGCTCGTTGTTTGGAGCTAATGTTTCAATTTCCGGTCAACATCTAAGTCAATGCAATGACAGTAAAAATGGCTCTTCACAGTCCTTTGATAGAACGTAAGTCAAAGAATACACTTAAAAAAACATTTGTATAGGACACCTCTAAAGGTTGTGGTGCGAATCCGTTTGCGAAATATCTACCTGAATGTGGCACATATGTCACCCGTGACGTGTCCGAGATATTGACCAAATGTGGTCCACATGCGACCATGGAAGGTGTATTTACGATATGCATATCAAGTGTGTGTCGAGACTTCAGACCCAGGCGTAGTCGTGAATTTTGAAAATAAATTCAACAAAAATCTATTTAGTGCAAACTGAAGACTGCGGGGTCGCTTTTCAAATAATATAAGCACCGAATTTTGTCGAGTGCCCAGAGCGCTACAGTGAAATTTCTGGCAGTGTAGATAATCAAAAATTGTTTATTGCTTCCTTGTGCGTGTCCATTCACATTATCTCATCGTACTCCTCTTAGCCAATTTTTGTTTGGCCTGTTAATTAATTTACAAACGTTCCGAATGACATGCTCCAATATCGCTATACTTTATTGGATTCATCGTTGGTGTTTGGTGCAAATGTGCGCTCTGCCAATTTCCGCCAAACCCTGGCAACACTTTGTAGCCAGCGACAGAGAGGATTTGCGCGACATCCTTCAGCGTGACAAAAACACACTTTGTCGACGTTGTCGGTGCTTGAATGTGTGGTGGACATGTAGGAGATCCTATACATATATTAGGGTAGTTTGAAACAAATAAAAAAAGAAAAAAAAAAGAAAAAAAAGAATAAAAATAAAAAAATAAAAAAAATAAAGTAAAATAAAATAAAATAAAATAACATAAAATAAAATAAAATAAAATAGAATAAAATAAAATAAACTAAAATAAAATAAAATAAAATAAAATAAAATAAAATAAAATAAAATAAAATAAAATAAAATAAAATAAAATAAAATAAAATAAAATAAAATAAAATAAAATAAAATAAAATAAAATAAAATAAAATAAAATAAAATAAAATAAAATAAAATAAAATAAAATAAAATAAAATAAAATAAAATAAAATAAAATAAAATAAAATAAAATAAAATAAAATAAAATAAAATAAAATAAAATAAAATAAAATAAAATAAAATAAAATAAAATAAAATAAAATAAAATAAAATAAAATAAAATAAAATAAAATAAAATAAAATAAAATGAAATAAAATAAAATAAAATAAAATAAAATAAAATAAAATAAAATAAAATAAAATAAAATAAAATAAAATAAAATAAAATAAAATAAAATAAAATAAAATAAAATAAAATAAAATAAAATAAAATAAAATAAAATAAAATAAAATAAAATAAAATAAAATAAAATAAAATAAAATAAAATAAAATAAAATAAAATAAAATAAAATAAAATAAAATAAAATAAAATAAAATAAAATAAAATAAAATAAAATAAAATAAAATAAAATAAAATAAAATAAAATAAAATAAAATAAAATAAAATAAAATAAAATAAAATAAAATAAAATAAAATAAAATAAAATAAAATAAAGTAAACAAATATAAATATATAAAAAAAATAAAATAATACGAAAAAGATTAAAATAAAATAAAATAAAATAAAATAAAACAAACTAAAATTAAACTAAAAAAAATAAAAAATAAAATAAAAAATAATAAAATAAGGAAAATAAAATTAAAAAAATAAGATTAAATAAAATTAAATTAAATAAAATTAAAAAAATTAAAATAAATAAACATTAAAATCAAATTAAATAAAATAAAACAAAATAGCAATCAAAAGTTAAATGTTAATCGAATATTAATCTAAATAAAGCTATCTGTTTTAGATTTCTTTCTTTTTTTACATGCAACAATTTTTTTCCATTCCACCCTTATGTTGATATGTATGAATGTTTTCGTGGGGATGTCCAAAAGTTTAGCCTTATATACACTTGCCAATTTGGCGCTCGAAAAAGAGCGATTTTAATGCGATTATGCAAGTGTCCAAGACTAGTCTGAGGACAAGAGACCAGCCAGCTGGCTGTTAGCTGGAGCAGCTGATGAAAAGTGAGTGTCGTGTATGTGCAGCGTCTGTGCACCTTAAAACACAGACAAAAGTCAATTAGAAAGATTTATATCGCGAACGACATGAACAACACTGGCGCTTCAGCCTGAAAGTTGCTCTGATTTGATTTAGTAATGGTTTTTTGTTTTTGTGATGCTACAAAGCTGAGCGCCGTCGTTGTATTATTTCAAGTTATGTAAGTCGATACAAAACTAACTTCATAAATTTATTACAGTTGTAGACAATTGTGCTGCGGCACTAATAAAGACACTTTAACCCTTTCAATGCTGCTGTGTTGCAAACACATTTGTCGTGTTTCAATTCGTTATGCCACGCTATTATTGTAAATGTATGTAAAATATATTGCATTGTTGTTGTTGGTAATTTAAAAACATTTCATTTAACACTTTACAAACCCCCTTCCAAGAGTTTAAAACCACCCGCACACACACAAACGTACTTGTGGCACGAACCAACCTTCTTCACTAGAAAAGTGTACAAGTTGAAGGGTGTTTGTTGTTGTTGGACCAAGTTAGAATTGACTTGCTTTTAACACTTTTGCCTGGCTAATAGAGAAAGCAAAGGCAATTTCCCCCACCCCTCTTCAACATGTGGCATTCAACTTCCAGTTTAGAGTGCGTGTGCCTGATGTTGTTGTGTTTTTGGGAAAAGTCGAACATTTTCAAATGAGCGTTGAATGTGTTTTCATGTTTAAAGCGTAGCGAAGGAGTCTCAATCCTTTCTTGCCACACGTGACGGCAGCAACAACAGCAAGAACACGCGTTTAACGCGTTTTTAAGTAAAAGTCGCTTGTCTGTTGCACGACGCTTCGGCTCAAAGGCATTGTTGCAACAACAACCAAAAAACTTTATTATTACATATCTTGTGTGTTTGCATGTTAAATTTTGTTACGATATCGGTTGCATGTAGTACATATCTATATATTTTGTGTAACATTTGCGACAAATTGTCATGTACGACATGTTGACACTTTGCTCTTTTACTTGCTACACAAATCTGTTACCATGCTGCTGTCTGTCTGTATGTATGTATGTATGGTAAGTTTGCTCGTGATTTTCTTTAAATTTGTCAATTCATTTGTAATGTCACACAATCGAAATTAGTTTCGACATTTTTTACATATTGCCATGTAATTTAAATGTGTAAGTGAGAAATTGTTAAAAGGGGTTAAGTCGAGTGATGTAAACCAGAATCTTGCTGTGCTGAGCTGCAAAAAACTCGATTAGACACTATATTTTTTTTTCTTTTATTTATTTTATTTATTTTTTTTTTGTTTTTTTTTCAATTTTTTTTTTCTTTTTAATTCTTTTATTTTACTTTATTTTATTTATTTTTTATAATTTTTTGTTTTATTTAATTTCATTTTATTTTATTTTATTTTATTTTATTTTACTTTATTTCATTTTATTTTATTTTATTTTATTTTATTTTATTTTATTTTATTTTAATTTATTTATTTTTATTTTTTCTTTATTTTATTTTATTTTATTTTTTTTTATTTTTTTTTTATTTTATTTTATTTTATTTTATTTTATTTTATTTTATTTTATTTTATTTTATTTTATTTTATTTTATTTTATTTTATTTTATTTTATTTTATTTTATTTTATTTTATTTTATTTTATTTTATTTTATTTTATTTTATTTTATTTTATTTTATTTTATTTTATTTTATTTTATTTTATTTTATTTTATTTTATTTTATTTTATTTTATTTTATTTTATTTTATTTTATTTTATTTTATTTTATTTTATTTTATTTTATTTTATTTTATTTTATTTTATTTTATTTTATTTTATTTTATTTTATTTTATTTTATTTTATTTTATTTTATTTTATTTTATTTTATTTTATTTTATTTTATTTTATTTTATTTTATTTTATTTTATTTTATTTTATTTTATTTTATTTTATTTTATTTTATTTTATTTTATTTTATTTTATTTTATTTTATTTTATTTTATTTTATTTTATTTTATTTTATTTTATTTTATTTTATTTTATTTTATTTTATTTTATTTTATTTTATTTTATTTTATTTTATTTTATTTTATTTTATTTTATTTTATTTTATTTTATTTTATTTTATTTTATTTTATTTTATTTTATTTTATTTTATTTTATTTTATTTTATTTTATTTTATTTTATTTTATTTTATTTTATTTTATTTTATTTTATTTTATTTTATTTTATTTTATTTTATTTTATTTTATTTTATTTTATTTTATTTTATTTTATTTTATTTTATTTTATTTTATTTTATTTTATTTTATTTTATTTTATTTTATTTTATTTTATTTTATTTTATTTTATTTTATTTTATTTTATTTTATTTTATTTTATTTTATTTTACTTTATTTTTTTTATTTTTTTATTTTTATTCTTTTTTCATTTTTATTTTATTTTATTTTATTTTATTTTATATTATTTTATTTTATTTTATTTTATTTTATTTTATTTTATTTTATTTTATTTTATTTTATTTTATTTTATTTTATTTTATTTTATTTTATTTTATTTTATTTTATTTTATTTTATTTTATTTTATTTTATTTTATTTTATTTTATTTTATTTTATTTTATTTTATTTTATTTTATTTTATTTTATTTTATTTTATTTTATTTTATTTTCTTTTATTTTATTTTATTTTATTTTATTTTATTTTATTTTATTTTATTTTATTTTATTTTATTTTATTTTATTTTATTTTATTTTATTTTATTTTATTTTATTTTATTTTATTTTATTTTATTTTATTTTATTTTATTTTATTTTATTTTATTTTATTTTATTTTATTTTATTTTATTTTATTTTATTTTATTTTATTTTATTTTATTTTATTTTATTTTATTTTATTTTATTTTATTTTATTTTATTTTATTTTATTTTATTTTATTTTATTTTATTTTATTTTATTTTATTTTATTTTATTTTATTTTATTTTATTTTATTTTATTTTATTTTATTTTATTTTATTTTACTTTATTTTTTTTATTTTTTTATTTTTATTCTTTTTTCATTTTTATTTTATTTTATTTTATTTTATTTTATATTATTTTATTTTATTTTATTTTATTTTATTTTATTTTATTTTATTTTATTTTATTTTATTTTATTTTATTTTATTTTATTTTATTTTATTTTTTTTTTTTTTTTTATTTTTTTTTATTTTATTTTATTTTTTTTTTATTTTTTTTATTTTTTTTTTGATTTTGTTATTTTGTTTTGGTTTATTTTATATTTTTTATTTTCATTTCAATTATTTTAGTTTATTTTATTTTAATAGATTCTATTTTTTATTTAATTTCTTTCGTTTATATTACTTCATTCCATTTTTTATTTTATAACATTTTTTTTTTAGTTTAATATATTTTGTTTTACTTATATTAAATTTACTTATATTTTCTCTTATTTTTTTTCTTCCTTCATTTTTATTTATTCAGCATATTTCAATTGAAATGAGAACAAAAATATTTATTAGTAAAAACATCGAATTCCCATCAACGAGTTTGCAAGTAAACAAAAACAAATGTAAGTACATGAAAAACATATACATACACAAGTAGCACACACAGCTACAATATAATATTTGTCAACCCTATTCGCCCCACCCACCAACCAACATCCGCTCTTCCACAAGTGAATTAAATTTTTAGTCGATTTCGTATCGTTACGCTTTTGCATTCACTCGAAAACTTTCACAAGCTCAGCAGCGCAGCAGTCAAAGGGGGAGTGTTGTGGTGGCGCAGTAATATCAGATACATGTTGAGGGCACAGGTCTTCGTAAACTTGTAAAATCATTTAAAAGTTATTGTTGTTTTTCACTCACTCACTTTTTAGTTTGGCTGACATTGTTGCCATTTCACGACGAATACAAAGTATTTTCTGCCATCAACTTTTTTGGTTGTTGTGCGGTCGCATTTGAGAATATTCTCGTAGCACGAATAGGTACTATGTATGTGGAACGGAAACGGAAGTTTGGCGCAAGAAGGTTGCAAGTGCAAGTGTGTGGAATATACTCACACAGACAACCATCAACATGTGTACCACAACAATGAAAACTGCAAGATTTTTGCTTTGTATTTGGAAATTGTTGTGTTAGCGGTGTTATTGTTATTTTAGTTGCTGTAAAATTTTTGCACATTTCCACACAGAAATTATTTTACATATATGCGTACGTTAGGGTGGCTCAAAAAATCTATCGTTGTTTTTGCTCTGGTATACGAGATGTTGTTTTTCAATATTCCAACTCTGAACGTCAATTACTTTTTAATAGCTATATAAATGAAAAAAGTATTTTTGTACAGCAATAAATTGGTAATGGCGGCGAACTCCCCCCCCCCCCCCCCCCTCCTGAGTAATTGTATGTAATGTTAATGTTATGCACCGTTTGGCAACTCTTCTGTGATCATCTCTAAATTATTTATGGAGCTATGTTCTGTTTTTTGTTTGGTTAAGATAAGCACGAGTCCACCTATTAACACTATAATTAAAAAAAAAAATTTCTTTGCCCAGTCTACTTTATATGTAAGATTACAGGTATGTATGTACCTCAATTTTATGCTCTTGGCATTTTCCATAGGAAATAAAGTTGTCGTCGCGGCATTTGTAGCCATAAAACAGCGTGAATACTTTGTTCAATGTGAAATACTTTTTGTTGACGAGTAAAGCTCCTCTACTCGCCACCTACATCCCCGCTTACTCCTTTGCACTAAGCTCACTTACAAATGTTGCATAGTTCAAAATATCTATGTATGACAATTCTCAATTCTACTAAGGTTGTTTTATGATAGTATCGTACATAAACACAGATACAGTGAAGGACAGTCAAAAAGGAACACGCTACTCGAGTGTGCTGTCTCTAAGAGACCAACTGTTCAAAGCCCTACCCCGTCATTGCACACAGTACAATTTTCATGTAATTTCAACTCTTTTTTAAAACTTTATAGATTATACTGCACAACAAAATTGAATTTTTTGAAAATCCCACTGGGTTTCTCAATGGTTTCTGAAGCTTTTGGGTATGCTGTATCCGAATCCGAAATTGTAAGTTATTATGAAACAAAATTTAAAAAATTTAAAAAAAAAATGTTTACTACTCCCCATTTCCGAACAAACTACCCTCTGGAGGAAAACCTAGAGTGACCTAAAAAATATGACTTCAGACTTGGATTCAGCGCACCCAAAAGCTTTAGGAACCGATGGGAAACCCTCTGGGATTTTTTGGCTGTTGTACAGTGTTATTATTTTTCAACACTATCGCTCATGTTATTTTAACATGAAGTTCATGTTGAATAACTTCAATTCGTGTTAATTCAACATGAAGCTCTTGTTGAAATATTGACTGCATGTTAAATTAAAATTATATCATCCCTGTTAAATTAAGATGAATTTCTTTTGAAACATCATGTTTTCCTTCATGTAAGTTTCTTGTTAGTTTAACAAGGTTCATGTAAAAAAAAAGTTGAAATTATTCAGTGTGTGTGATTTCAATAGGTAGGCTACATTTTCTCTGGCAGTTACTGTATGTATATATATATTTTCGTGTGGGGCCAATTGCCAATGTTCTTAAGAAGTACATATTTGCGCTTGTTTTTGTTCCTGTTTTCAATATACAAAATGCTTTTAATAATAATGTTGCGAATGTTGGCTGTCAGTAAAGCTGTCAGTTTGTTTTATTGTTATTCGTTTGGCGCATTTGTCGCCGTTACAATTTCATGTTCAAAACATTTATTCACACTGTTGTTGCTTTTGTTTTCAAAACTATTCTAACAATTGTTTTACTTACGTTCCGCTGTTTGTTCACGTTACATAAATATCATACTTTGTATTGTAAGTATCTATTGAAAAGCTGCTATGAACTTTATGCTGTTGTGACTGGCTTCTCTTGAAGAAGAGAAAACTGGGCGGCCAAAGTGGGCCTATATACGATGCGTAAACATGTAAGAGGTAGGTAATGGCTATCCTTCTTTGTGATTTACTTTTAAGTAAAGACTAGGTGGACCCATGCTCATCTTTATATCGTAGTTCCAAAAATGCTTTAGAGATGATCCCAGAAGAGCTCCCACGCAGTCCATACAATAACCAAACCATATGATAGTACAACGTTTCCTACCTCCTATTTGAGCTCATATATTAAGATTAGCTGATATTAGTTTTTCCTATCCCCACCAATTCCATACAAAGCCGAGCACATTTAAATACCCATAGTCGGCGATTTGGTTTAAATTAAGAAAAAAATGTATGCAAAAAGCGTATGCCAAATGTTGCAGTGGCAAGCAACGGTTTAGTTAGGCGCTATATGGTAATTCATAAATTTTGAAATTGAATATGCCAAAAAACTTTAGAATACCAACATTTTAATAAGCTAAAAATAATTTATATGGTGGATTATAGAAAAAGTTTTTATATTAAAACTAAAAACTGTTGCAATATTAGAGATGAAACTAAACAAACAAACAGAAAGTGGATACTAAAACGTTCATATACATTTTAATTTAGAAAAAGTGAGCGAAAAAAAATAAAATATTAATTTTCATACCACATATCTAGTGTATTTACGTATGTGGACATAGGTATATTTTTGGCAGGGAACCACAAAAACTAGCAATATAATTGGATTGCAAGTCTCAAAAAGGAAAAGATTACAATACCTTGTACCGCAGTTCCTTGTTTTGAGTGGTTGATAAAAATGCCAGCGTGCGCAAGTTATAATCAATTGCAAAAAACGTAATTCTCAGCCACAAAACTAGAGCCGACGTGAAGTCGCAAAACATTACATTAACGAGCGATATGTTGGCGATAAACGTTGCATGCAACATCGCTGTGGAGCATGTAACATGAATGTCCATGATAAAGTGCATAGCTATTTCACAAACATTGAGATAGTACTAGAGTTGGACCGAATTGGAACTTCGATATTTGGTAAAAAAAAAATAATGAAAAACAAACAAAATAAAATAAAATAAAATAAAATAAAATAAAATAAAATAGAATAAAATAAAATAAAATAAATTAAAATAAAATAAAATAAAATAAAACAAAATAAAATAAAATAAAATAAAATAAAATAAAATAAAATAAAATAAAATAAAATAAAATAAAATAAAATAAAATAAAACAAAAAAAATAAAAAAATAAAATAAAAAAATAATAAAATAAAATAAAATAAAATAAAACAAAATAAAATAAAATAAAATAAAGTAAAAAAAATATGAAAGAAATGAAATGCGAGAAATGAAGTAAAATAAAATAAAATAAAATAGAACAAAATAAAATAAAGTAAAATAAGGTAAGATAAGATAAAATAAAAATATAGCAAAATTAACTTAAAAAAAGTAAAGTGAAATAAAGTGAAATAGAACCAAATAAAATAAAAGGGAATAAAACCAAAATAAATAAAATTATTTTTAAAATAAATCGAGCCCGAAATTGAACACTCGGCCAAACACTATGTCCCACCCATGTGAGCATGAGTTTACATCGAGCAACATTGCAGCACAATCGAATCGATATTTGCGGTATTTGAAAAGCAAAACAAGAAGAAGAAGAAGTAGAAACAATGAATACCGTAAATAAAAACACCGACAATGAATGAGGACGGGGTGCATGTTCAAAAAACAGTGTTCCAAAAAAATAACAAGAAGTCCTTTGCAGCAAGAAGGCAAAACGAGCAAGGTGTAAAAAACACTGTGTGTGCAAGGACGAAAGAGGGATGAAAAGCACACAGCTGCGCTATACATAGATGTCCAACACACAGGTGAACCCTGCGAACGGCTTTTAGATAAAAAAGTTGTTGCTGGCACCAGCAAAAAACCAAAGACAACCAACGCCAATCGATTGTTATTTGATGAGCCACCCTGGCCCCCCAGTGGACAGCAGAAAAATCACAGCTGAACAACCCTCCAAATGCACGGCACCACAACCACCATCAACAACAACAACCAGAAGCGACGGCGACGAAAACATTGGAAACTGCTGACGTGATGAAAATTTCAACGGAAATTGCGGATAAAAATGAAAGCAAGGCAATGAAAAGGTATTGAAGCAGTAAAATGCTGTTTGTTGGAGTATACTGAAGAGACAAGGGAAAAAGAGAAATAAAAAGTAATACAACATCAGCAAAATCGATGTACCAAGCTAAGCGGAAAGGTAAAAAAAACCAAAGAAAACATGGGAGCAAAAAAATACATTGAACGAATAAGGATAAACACGGGCAACTAACCAACCAGGGAAATAGATGAGATTTTTCTCCCCGATTGAGATATTAAAAATACATCAATGTACGCTTGTTTATACATTGTATGGGGTTTGTGGTAATCATACCATCCTACCAGCTAGTATCTGCGACTATCTCTGATGTGTGTGTCCGCAATATGTTCGTGCTGTTTTAAACGTATGTTTGGGGCTCATAAAGTGTTTCTGTATTAGAGATTGGTTTATTGAGATAGGGTATAGGATTTTGCTGTGTCCATTTTTTATAGGATATCGGATATAGTGCTTTCTTGGTTTTGACATAGGTATGTGACCAGGAAAAAAGTTGACACAATAATTAAATATTCCTGTAGATGTATACTGGAACGATTTTTCGTCTTCCGTGTTAATTCTCTGTAGGCTTGGATCGAGGTGACTTATATTGGATATGTGTGGAGGTGCCTTCCTATATGATTCAGATATCTTTTGGAGCTCCATATGGGGTTTTTTTTTGAAGATTGATCATTTATGCCAAGTCTGCATTTTGTTGGCCGTCGCGGTTGCCAAAAAAGAGAGGCTGGGTTTATTAACATCTCGGCTCAAGTAGTGAAAATGGCGACCATGGGTTCGCTAGATTATAATGACGAAGAAGGTGAAAGGGAATATGAGGGAGGAGGAGGAGGAGAGGACAAGGGAGATATAGAGTGAAATAGACCGAGAGAGGGACGGTTTCATGGGGAGACAATTGTGTATTGAATGCTAACATTTCGTTCTGGGTGGGGTACAATCGTTCTTATAGGCATGTCTCAGTAACTCCTTTTCAAAGTACTTATCCATATAAAATTCCTTGTCTACAGTCCTGGGTACGGGCAAACCAGTGCTGCAACAACTCCTTATACAAATTTTTCTATTCTCCTTAATATAGTAAAAACTAAGAAAAAAATATAGTAAAAATTATGCAAAAAATATAGTAAATATTGCAAAAAAAAATATAGTAAAAACTACCAGGAAAATAAAGTAAAAATTGTACAAAAAATATAGTAAAAATTATGCAAAAAATATAGTAAATATTGCAAAAAAAAATATAGTAAAAACTACCAGGAAAATAAAGTAAAAATTGTACAAAAAATGTAGTAAACAATATAGTAAAAATTTTTAAAAAAATACAGAAAAAATTAAGCAAAAAATAAACACAGTAATTCACAGTAAGAAATATAGTAAAATTACACGAAAAAATATCGTAAAGATTTAGCAAAAAATATAGTCGAAATAACAAAATAATAAAGTAAAAATTACACAAAAAATACAGTAAAAATTCCACAAAAAATATAGTAAAAATTAAGCAAAAAATATTTGAGCTCTCCTTCAGACTACCTGATCATTGCAGCGTCTTCCAGGCTGAAGTCTCAGCAATCTTGGATGCCGCGATTTGGATAAGTAAATGGGTTCCGGGCCACAGGGACATTGAGGGAAACTGTGAGGCAGGCGAACCAGGCACCCGGTTACGACCGTCTTGGTGCCCTACCGACGATGCTGTAGGAGCTGCAAAGCTGATGATGAGGAGGAAACAGTGAAGCACCTCATATGCAACTGCCTGGCTTTAAGCGGCGCGAGAACGCACGTTTTTGGGAGTTCCCTTCCTGGGTAGTCTATGCTAGATAGCGGAGCTGGGCATAAAGGGCTTGATGGCCTCCATAAAGTCATCTAAGTGGTTCGAGTAGGATTAATGGTGTCGGGCTTAGGTGTGTTAGTCCCGGCATTCTGCCATGTGGGGAGTCCCAACAACTCAGTGATTTTCCATATGGCCGTGTGCCGGGGCTTACTTTCCTAATGTTGGTGGTAACACAACGGCCTTTGAAAATTGGCCTAAGTGTGCCTCTGCGGCAGCCACTTGAACCGAACCTAACCCACATTGCAGTTGTAAGTCAGATTTGACACCGGCGCTTATTCATCTTTATAGATACATACATAGTTATGTATTTAAAAAAAAAAAATTCAAATATAGAAGCGTTCAAAATTAAGCGAGTAGAATCCAGTCAACAGTTTTTAGACTTTTTCTGTCTGTTTGTTAGCGTATCACTCAAAAACTGTTGGATACAATTGAACGCCATTTTCACCGTTACATCACTAGACGTTTAACCTAAAATCTTACATATCTATTATTTCGATAACTCGACTGCTATTGGAGTTATATACCAATATGTGGATCAAGAGTAACCAAGAAGTACAATATGGGTATCAAACGAAAGCCTTTGGAGGTATCTCCAAAAATCTGAGGGTTGAATGTAAAAGGAAAGGTAAAATCACCGTTATTACCTCACAAACTCTAATCGCGATTTGTAAATTTAATTGTGTTTATTTGTTTGACTGTAGCCACTTAATTACGACAATATGCCAATAAAGCGCATTGCAAATTAGTCAAAGCAACAAAAACAATTTAACGTTAACTAGTAACAATAACAAAAATGAGTCAACAACCAAACAAATTGACAACTAAATGTACGCCAGCCAAGAATTATTGTGGCACTTGAAAAACATGATTTGGCTTTTTACCCTGCTTGCTTATCGCGAGATTGCAGCAGCAACAAAGAACAGAGAGAGTTGCAGAATTAACTACTGGTATGAGTAAATTAGTGATAACAAAAATAAGTGGCAACAACAATTGTATGTGAATATGTGTGCAACATAGAAAAGTTTATGTGAAAAGTGACTTGTTCATATTTTGAGCGGCGGCGGCGGCTGTAAAATCGCTAATGCGTCTGAGTGTCATGTCATTATAGTGTACGTGGCAATAGCGATATGGGACGTGGGGCGCGGTGACATTGTTGAAATGAATGAATTGCGTGAATTCGCGTTTTACATCGAGTCATGGTAATGACATTGTCACTGCATGAAAACAAGGATGGGGCTGAATGTCACCGAAACGGAACTCAATTTTGTGTTGAACAATAAACTACTCACTAAATCACATTTCCATCAACATTGTTGCATTGCCTGCCGCCGCCACCAACGCCACAACCGCAGCCAACATTAGGCAACGCGAAAAATCACGACAACGTGCATATCAGAATTAACAAATTTTGGTTGAACATACATACATACATATGTTTTTATGTGTATATGAAGGACGATACTTTGACATGTGACAACAAATTAGAAATTTGTAATTGTACGCAATGCAACATGCCGCGCTTGCCGTGTGGCAGCCAAATGTGACAACTAATCGCTACATAGCAGTTATATGTTATTGTTATGTTCTGCGTATGCATACATATTGAAGAGTATCCCTCTAACTAAGTAAATACCTAACCGATTTTGATAATTTTTGTTTAAAAATTTTCGCATTACAAATGCGGAGGATGTTGTGTACGAAGGGTTTTGGTGATATCGACCAAAATTCTAATGAAATAAGAGAAGTGAGACAATAGACAACTGACCTTCGCTCATGTTCCCATATATCTTAACTCTCTAATAACTCAAACATAAATAAGATAAAAGCGCCCTGTATTGACTCTCAGCGTCTGTGTTGTATCAATGTAAGTGTTCTTTTTGTTACGTTAGTGTGGATTATTTTTGGTCTCTTTAGGGATTTTTGTGCATATGCACAACATCTCTTTTTCTATTGTTCATTTGCTCAAAATGTATCTCTAAAACATATACGAAAAAAAAAAACAGTAAGCTTATGCTGCAAGACAAGGAACAGCCGAAAGCGCAAGAGATTATGGAAGCAAAACCATTCAAAACAACTGTCATTAATTTGCGTTTGCGTTCTGAGAAACTATGATCTTGGAACATCTATATGCCGCCAAATATAAAAAGCAAAATTAAATTATGGTTCCCAGAAAAATTGTAAAATTCTTGAAATGTTTTTTTTACAACTCTATCTTTACAAACCACCCTCTGGGAAAAAAATCAAGGATGACCCGGAAAATCTGACTTAATATTCGGATTCAGCACACCCAAAAGCTTCATAAACTTCAATTCAATGACTATTTTTCTTCACTGTGGGAAAGTGCTCTGACCATAGCTTTGGTCTTTGGTAAGTATGCCTTTCTGTTATTTTTTTTTTCATTTACTTTTTACTATTATTTTTCTTCTATTCATTTAATTTAAATTATTTATTTTAGTTTTTTTTTTTGTTTTTCTTTTTAATTGTTTTTTTTTTCAATTTATTTTTTTTTCTTAGTTTTACTTTATTTCCTTTTGCTTTAATTTGGTTTTTTAATCTAAAAGAGCAACATAAACCAGTAAAAATCTTTAAACTTTCCAAAATCAAAATTATTCAAACATTCTTCTACATTCTAGGTACAAAGAACATAAAAACTTGAGTTCTCAAAAGTCATTTTAACTCTTGCCACAACTGTGTTGCAAATAAAGCACAGACATTTTAATTAACTTACCAAATTCAAATTATGTTTATGAAAAACATAAAAAGTTGTGTGCAAAGAGTTTTCAACATTCACAAAAACAAGTTACCAACACACAAGCCACTCAATTTTAATGAACATTTCTATGGGCACAGATGCATTTGTGTTTGTAAGTACGAATCCAAAGGCAAATGGAAATTGTACAAAAGTAGAAAATAAGTAAGTTAAATATGAATTTTCGAATACAAAGTTTATTTGCATTTCATTTGTTTAATTACAAACAAGCAGTAAATGAAATCAGACGCACCCAACAACAAAATTTTGTGAACTCAAACCAAGTTAGGTGCAAAGAGCAGAGAGTACATGAAGATAGGGCACCAAAATAATATATAAAATGAAATAAAATAAAATAAATTTAAAAAAAGTAAAAAAAAAAATTTAATTAAATAAAACAAAAAAGTTTAAAAATTAAAAAAAAAAATCAAATAAAAAGTATGATGGAACATTAATGGATGAGTAAAATAATATAAAATAAAATATAACAAATAAAAATAGAATAGACTAGAATAAAAAAAAAAATAAAATTAATTTAAAAAAATAAAAAAATAAATAAATCTTATAACTTCAAACGAGCTAAATGTATATTTGTACATTTGTATATTTGCATATCCAGACTATGTAAAGCAAATGATTTTTTGCTGAGAAGCTTCTCATGGCAGAAATACACCTGAAGAGTTTGCCAAACTACTGCCGAGGGGCGACCCCGTTTAGAAAAATTATTTTTCTAAATAATTTTTGATGTTACTTTTGCCGGGCATCGAACCGCCACGTCTAGGTGTAGAAGGCCGAACACTTAACCGCTACACCACGGCGGCCGTCATTTCGGTATGAGCTTAAGTTAAATTCACACAGGCTGTACTGGGATCAAACAGTGAAAATCGTGACGCTTATTCATGAAAGGTATTTAGCCTTCGGCACAGCTTTCCTTACTTGTTTTTTTTTTTTTTAATTATGGAGCAACATATGCCAATATTCAACCGTATTCCAAATATGACAATTTCAAGCAGGGTAATCCCTAGAGTTGCCGCCTGACCGCGTGTTATTTATTTTACCTTATGTATATTTGCATATCCGGTACTATCTCGGGAACAGCTTGACCAATTTGGATGAAGTTTTGCATATACATAGTATGATTGATTCAAAGATTATCCACATGGGGTTGTCTCTTGGGGGGTGTACAGGGTTGCCACCCATCACAATTTTTTTAATTTATGGAGTTAGAAATGACAATATGGGTATCAAATGGAAGGTATATTCGCCGACATACCAACTAAAATATTATCCAGTAGCCGCCCAGGGTTACCATTTTACCGTATTGTATTTGTATTGTATATTTTGGGGATTATATTTGGTTTATTTTAGGATCATTTTGAAATCATTTAGAGGTCACTTTGGAATAATTTTGGGTTCAATTTTGGAATACTTTGGGACAATTTTGGGGTAATTTTCGGATCATTTTGGAGTCATTTTGGGAACATTTGAGGATATTTTTTTGTTGTTTTGGGATTATTTTAGGATTATTTTGGGAACATTTTTGGATAATTTTGCGATCATTTTAGAGTTCATTTAAGGGTGTTTTTGGGGTCATTTGGGAATCATTTTTGGATCATTTTGGGATCATTTTCGGATCATTTTTGGGTCGTTTTGGGTTCAGTTTCGTATCTTTTTGGGATCATTTTGGATAAGTAAAATTAGGGCTAAATTGATAGCACTGAGCATATAAAGTAAAATAAAATTAAGCTTAATTAGCTTAAATTAAATCAAGTTAAATTGAATAAAAAAAAATCAAATTAAAATAAATTAAATTAGGTTACATTTAAATTAATTAAAATAAATGAAAATAAATTAAACTAAATTATTTCTTTTATCTCCACTTTTGCGATATAATCTTTATTCGACTCAATCGAGGGTTATACTGGAGCTCTGATTCAAGTAATAGTGGGTGAAGGGTTGTGGTGAGCGGTAATCAACAGCTGAAATGTATTGCATTTTTGAGTTCTTTTAATTGAAATTACTACATTTTGTATGTGGGTATACTTATACCGGCATACCTACTTACATTACCTACTTCGTGTGTTTATAATTTGAGGCAAAATCACTCATTCACTGTTTATTTGCTCATTCGAAATGAGTTGGTTGGTAGGTTGAAAATTACAATTTTCAAGTTGACAACTGGAGTTGATTGTAAACATTCATCGATGACACGGCATATGCACGCAGAAGTACAAATTAACTACTCGAATAGGCTGACAGGATGAATGGAATGATATGCGTACTTATGCAACTGAGAGATACATTTGTCGGTACTCGGAAATAATGGTTATGAAATGATGATATGCTTAATTAGCAATTATAAAAAAGATGAAAGGCGAAAAACTATTATTGGATTTTCATTTCGAATTTTTTTATTATTTATTAGAACGTTGTAGTGTTTTATCAAGTTCTCCCGAACTGGTATAACGAAGTAGATTTGGTGAACTCATTTTCAGTATGTCTAAAGGATATCTCATCTGGGCATACTCCATGAAATTTCCAAAGGGACCAAATACTTATAGACATACATACACATCCCCTTATTAATATACATAAGTTTGTCGTGTGTCACCTAAGTGCTGTGGCATCAATTAAGATGTCAGTCAAGACGCCAAACTAATGGCGCAGGTCACAATGTCTCATTTTGTATTTCTTCCATACATTGTAGTGATTAATAAACTTGTGTGTATGAATGTGTGAGTGTCTATTTTTTCTACGACATATCCTGCTAGTTGACATGAATAACAATTGTAGCGTTTTTTTCAAAACATACCAGATCAATTGCCTTAAGGACATATGTCCACTTAAGAGAGTTCTCCAAATAGCGAATACCCTCCCCCGCACAAACTCGCATATGAATGAGAGTTTCGGATAAACGTTTTGACATGTCATGAATTGAAAACGGACACTGACAGCGAATCATATATGTCACGAATAGGAAAAGATAGAACGTGCTAGCGTTAGGGTGATTCGAAAACAAAATTAAATGAAACATGATAAAATAAATAATAATAAAATAAAACTAAAATTAACACAAGAAAAAATAAAATAAAGTAAACTAGAATAAAATAACATAAACAAATAAAATTTAATAAAATAAAAAAAAAAATTAATTAAAATAAAATAAAACAAAAAGTTATTTATAAAAAAATTTAACTAAATTAAAAATAAAACAAAATAAAATAAAAAAAATGTAAATAAAATGAAATAAAATAAAATATAAAATTTTAATAAAATGAAATAATGTAAAAATTAAAAAAAAAAATAAAATAAAGCAAACAAATTTTATTGAATTATAAATAAAATTAAATTAAGTTAAGAAACTTAAAAAAAAAAAAAAATTAAAAACAATAAAACAATAAAACAAAATAAAATTAAATTAAAAAAAAAATGAAATAAAAAAAAAAAAATAAATAAATAAAATAAAAAAACTAAGTTAAAGACAATAAAATTAAAAAATGAAACAAAATTAATTTAAAATAAAATAAAAAAATATAATGAAACCAAATAAAAATAAAATAAAATGAAGAAAGAATAAAATAAAAAAAGTATAAAATAAAAATAAAATGGAAAAAGAATAAAATAAAAAATAAAAAATAAAATAAAATTAAAATAAAAAATAAAATGGAATAAAATAAAGTAAAATAAACCAAAAAAGAAAATAAATAAATGAAAAAAATTTATTTAAAAAGAATAAAAAAAGTAACAAAATAAAATAAACAAATAAAATTGAAAAAAAAATTTAAATACAAACAAAAAAGGAAATTAAAAAATTTAACCAAACAAAATAAAATAAAAAATTAAATTAAATAATAAAAAATAAATAAATAATATTATGAAATAAAATATTATATAGTAAAATGAAATAAAATAAAAAAAAACATAATAAAATAGTGAGAAAAAAAAAAAATAAAATAAAACAAACAAAAGGAAAGGAAATAGTGCAAAATAAAATAAAACCAAATAAGATAAAGAACATAAAATAAAATAAAATAAAATAAAATAAATTTTATTAAATTAAAAAAATAATAAAATATAAAAAATTAAAAAATAAATTAATTCAAGAGAAAAAAATGGAATACAATAAAAAAAATAAAAACAAAAAAAATGAATAAATAAAAATAAAACATTATGAAAAAAAATAAATATGAAAAAATTTAATCGAATAAAAAAGTAAAATAAAACAAAAAAATATAATAAAATAAAATATTTAAATTAAAAAGAATGAAATAAAAAAATATAACAAAATAAAAAAACTGAATAAAAAAATAAAATAAAAAAATAAATAAAATGAAAGAAATAAAATAACAAAATAATAAATTAAAAAGAATAATAAAAAAGTAATAAATTAAAACAAACATAAAATGTTAAAAAAATAAATAAAATTAAAAAAAGTAAAAAAAAATAAAAAAAAAATAAATAAAATAATAAAAATATAATAAAACAAATAATAAAAAAAATAGTTAAAAATAAAAAAATAAAATATAAAATGAAACAAAAAAAAAATAAAATGAAACAAAAAAATAAAACAAATATAAAATAAAATGAATCAAAATAAGAGGAAAGGAGATACTCTAAGATAAAATGAAACAAAGTAAAACAAAAAACATCAAATAAAATTATATAAAATAAATTTTATTAAAATTAAGTAAAACAAATTTAGTTAAATACCGACAAGTCTCAGCGTTTCAAACACATTTGTATAATTACGATTATATAGCAACCCTTATAGAGGTAAGTACTACCCACATACTTACAAGTTCCTTTACAACATACAAAATCATATTAGCCACTTTGCTCATCTCATTTATTTAGCATCAGCTTTCAATGCAACAGGGAATGCAGTCAGGGCACAGCAGTGATTGTGACAAACAAGAAAACATTTACTTGTAATCGTATGCCCAATGCCAATGGCATTAAAGGATTAACACCCGGCGTTTTCAATAATGCTAATACCTATCATATCCTATACATTTGTATACCTCCACACATACATACATTTGTACAATATGACAGGACCTTTTACATGAGCTATAAGCCATTAAAAGGAAGTCAACTCTGGAACGCGGTGGCGGCTGTCAGCATAATTGAGAATAAAATTGAATTCGAAGTCGGCAGGAAAGTAGCGCCAGTGCAATATGGTAAATTGTGCATTTTGTTTTTGTTGGTCGTTGTAGGCGTGGTGTCAGGCGATGTGATGTGTCAGTCAAAGGACTCAAATCACACTCACGCTCAACTTGTCAATGAAGAAGAAACAAATTTACAAAATACGAAACATGTTTCAAGCATTAAGAAGTCATGACTATCCGCTGCAGAGTCTATGAAAGACGAAAAGGAAAGTGAGCGTGTAAGTACCTCAGATTTTGTGGGTGAAAATCGAGCTATGAAGCAAAAACACCCATATAAGGTTGAAATTATTGAAGAAATGCTGTTATCGAAAAGTGGTGGTGTTTGTTACCGTTAAAATAGCGCAGCTTGCCGCTATGTTCCACACTCAAATTTCTAATTGGTTTTTAGTTAAAAAAGATTTGTAATGTAAGAGCACTTGTAAAAGTGAAGTATAGGTTTTGACATTTCGTCAACATGATGCGCCCATCTGCGTCATGGAAACTTATAAAACAACAAATTGTTTGTACATTTTTGTGGCGCGTATGAGCAAGAAGCAAAAAAGAAATGTAATTTGAAATCAAAAACATTTGTTTGAACATATTTGTGTTGAACCCTGGCGTAGAAGTCATTGTCGAGATTGACAAAAGTGGCAACATATTGGAAATTAGTAGATACTGAATTCGTTGCTTTATTTAGCGTGTAGGTAATACAATCCGGAACACCTGCCTTTTGAAGAACTAAATGCGTAAACTGTCTACTTATTTAGAGGACGACCTTATTTTTCCCTCTTGCATACTTTCTCGGGCACCCGTTGGAGGAGGGAAGACAGAGATGGATCTTGAAATAGAGATCAAAATGGAGATATATATGAGCATGGAGATGGAGATAGACATGGGAACCGACGCGTGATGAAGATGGAAGTGGATATAGACATTGAAAAGGAGATGGAGTTGAAATGAATATGAAGATGGATACGGAAATTGAGATGAGGATGGGGATAGAGATGGTGATGGAGATGAAGACGGAAATTGAGATGAGGATGGGGATGTAGATGGAAAAGGAGACGAAAATTGAGATAAGGATGGGGATGGAGATGGGGACAGATTTCCTTTATAAAGGAAGAGGCGGAAGAAAACCGCCCCTGTGGGTTAGGGGTTTAGAGTATGCCCGAGGTAGGCATACCGGTCGTAAGAGGCGATTAATATGCACATATGTAGGTAATGACGTGCTAACTCGATGGTTGATCTACAGATATGATGCCTCTCACATCTCACATCTTCCTTACGGATGGAGGGATGACATGACCTAGAAGGCTAAGGGAGTACCGTAGCATACCGGGTTCGTATCCGGCCAAGGACTGTCGATTTCGGAATCACTCCCCAAAACCTTCGGGGAGTGTTTTTGCTGTTAACAACAACTACAACATGAAGATGGAGATGGATATATATTTAGAGATGAAGATGGCGACGCAGATTTTTATGGATATGAAAATGAACAAGGAGTGGGTGATGGAGATGGAGATAAATATAAAAATAGAGATAAAGATAGACATTAAGACGGTGATGGAGATACACAAGACGAGGAAGAAGTGTCAAGGCAAAGGTGGAAGAAAACAGACTACAAATCTCAGAGTCCTAAAATATCCATACGAGCTTAACTTATAAGTAAATTCCCTAACAGTTAATATGAATTTGCCACTAAAATAAATTCATTGGAGCAAGATTCCCAAAACTTATTTTCCCAAAATCATAAGCAAAGCAACATATTTTTCAGTTAACATCAAAACAATCCAATAACAATCCATATACGTTTGTTATTTGAAAATTGGATTCAGCGGCATAAGCGATTTCCATCCACAAATTACCTTTTTTGCGACGATTGCATTGACGCCAAAATTTGGTCGCCAGCTGTGATCAAACTTTTACGACCATAGTAGACTCGACTATTGTGAATCTACTAACTTTTTCGAAAAGTTTTCTAAAGCAAGAAAATAGTACCATATGAGTAGAGATCGGAAAAATATGTCAAATCAGGCGTCTGAAATTTATTTTGTATATTTATTTAAAAAAAAAAGGGTAAACTGCGGCATTTATGTTAGCATAATTTAAGGCGTTTGATTTTGACTTATTTTCCGAACTCTACACATGAGTATCTAGCTTCCTCCATGATTTCAAGCTCCGGGCAACAGATTTCTGGACCGCTATGATTTAGATATCAGAAACCTACGGAAAGAAATATTTGCTGAGAACCTTTATGCTTTTTTTTTTAGGGTGGCAAGCTTTACCGAGGGGAGCTCGTTTCGTAATAAAAAAGTCCTTTACTTGTCTCTGAACATGAGCCTTCGACCTTCCATATGGTAGAACTGGAGAAGCTGCCCTTTTTTTGCCGACGACAATGAACACTTACTTTCAACTCCGAACACTGTTGGCCAGCTTTTAGTGATATTTTGGCAAATATGGCGAAATTTGGCGCACTCCCCATGTCCATGAAATTGTGATTTAATGCCCTCCAGTGGGACGATGCGATGTTGGCGTGGACTTCTATTTGCTCATCGCATTTTCAATTCAGTGTCCTGTCTATGTTTTTTGTCGCAGTTTTATTGGCTCCAGTATCGAGTAAATGCGCGTTTCCGCAATCGCATCGATACACAAGCGAATATAAATAAATAATTCTACATACAAACGCACGCAAAAAGGGAATGTAGGAGAAATTTCATTTATTGAATCGTTGAAATCCTTTACATGCCATTGCGATTATAGTCTCGCTGTGGACAAGTTATGATGCTGCTGTTGTGTTTTCTGCTGTACTACCTCGCATTTGTATTGTGGAGAATCAATTGATTTATTGTTGTTGGCATTGTTGTTGTTGTGCTTCATATAATCGCATTCCCATTTTAGCATTTTTTAAAAACAATTGAAATTTCCAATATTCAACTGAATTTAGAATGTGTTTGTACTGCCATTGCGTTGTAGTGTTGCTTGTGATAAGCACTGGGTTGACATCATATGCGGTCCTTACGGGTCGTTTTGCATTTTATCGAATTTTTATTGCTTTATATTGATTTTGACCGAAATTTGATTTATAGTCGATCCCTTATGCCTCTATGCAAAATTTTTAAGCTGTACAATGAATTTTTTATTGAAATTTTAACTTGTATGAGTGGAAGTTTCATTGGGATTTGAATAATATGATTAAGTAATACCTACCTCGAAGAAGATTGATTTATAAATGGTTCTGAAGTTTTGGTGGTTTTTTTCTGAATTCCATATTCGTTGCTGAGATCTTTCGAAAGACGTTGAACTTGAAAAAACCATCCAGATATGTTATATCGAGTGCTGATTGGAAGATGACCTTATTTCAAAATTTGTGGCAGAGAATGCCTCGGAAGAGGACTATCCTCTAAGCGAATCTACTACGAGGGACGGACATGCCTTAATCAACTCTTCTTTTCAACCTAAGAACTTTCATATATGAAACTCTATATCTATCTCGATTATTTTGTGCCGTTACGTAGAATTGTTATGTGCACAAAATTATATTACCCTTGTACTAGTACGCTGGGTATACAAATTCCAACAGAACCAATTTTTTTTTGTGAGGAGCCTAAGTTCACCCCCAGGAAGAAAACTGCAAAGCCCTCATCCATCCCATTTATGCTAAAAAGGTTATTCGCTGTCCAAGTCGGGAAATATTACAAAAAAGACCCTAAAATTTGGATTTTTCTCGACTTTGGATTTAGCTCGAGTTGAGGAACCTCGCGACATATAAACGGTAAGAGAAGATTTGTCCACGCATACTACAGTTTTCGAGGACAATCCTGAAAAGTCCATATGTCATATAAGTTTCAGATTTACTCTTAGATAAAAAATGATAGCACCATATTTGGAGAGAATTTCCAGTTATATAACTTGGTCTCAGGTAATTTTTCGAAAAAAAAACTTACCATTTTCGAGATGTCAAAAAACCCTCGATGGTGACGTTTGAAGTTTTCTTTCTGACGGCGAACCTAAGCTCTTTACCAAAATTTGGTTCTGTGGGAACTATTTAATTTTTAACCACTATTTTATGTCTATTTTGACCTATGGCTATTGAATATATTTTCAGCTAAGTTTGGTCGTTTTAGAATGAAATTTTGAAAGAGGACGTTATCGAAAAAATTCTAAGATACCTACGCTTTGGAATACAAAGAGTGATTTTTCTCTCAACAGTCAATATGTTAATGACTTTCTTGTTCACTGAAAAGAGCAACATGTGAACATTTTGTTGATAGCTTCTTAATTAGACTAATTACTCTGGAACTTAAGCCACAAATGTGACATTGATTTAATATATTAAGTCCTTATAAAACCAGTTTTTGATTTGAAACAAAATTCTGAAAACCGTTCCCACGCGATAACTAGTAGGTATGTTGCATAGGGAAGATATGAGTACTTTACTCAAAAACACATCATACTAAGCAAACATGCTAAATCCACTAGCGACATCCAGACTATTTGTACACAAGCCTTTTCCAATATATTAGTTACTATTTTTCTAATAACTAAGTATAACATTCCGGTTCCCACAACCAATTGTTTATTTACGCAATTCGCCAAACAGCGAAGGCTCATAAATTTAACGTACGATACCTACCTACCTACGGGCACCGAAGTCTTCAGCGTGTCAATTGAAAATCCTTAAACCAACAAAATAATATTCAGCACCTTCACTTTTCTAAGTAAACCGATGTGTTCGACTAGCACTAAACCAAAAAATGGTACAACCCTCTTTCCTAGCGCATTTTGTGCAATCCACCCTCTCCCACTTTTCTATTGTCCTTATCAGCATAGTCCTACTTTGTGTTCATTTAAATTTTTTTCTCAAACAATGAACGTTGGTTGTTCCCTTCACTTCACTCACTATTTAGTACACCCTTTTCTGGTTATTTCTGATCCTCGCTTAGGTTGTCCTTCTTTAGTTTGGGTGGCTATTCTCTTCAGTGGATGGTTGTCGTGTGTGAATATGTATTTGTTTGCATTTGCTAAGCTTTGACTTTGACACGTTTCCTAGTTAATTTTGGCTTATTACCGTGAAAAGCGTTCACACTTTTAGTTTGTGTAATGTGTTTGTTTTACGGTTTGTTCATTCTAATAGAAAACTTCATTAGATGATGTATTGTAATACATGTAGGTATAGATACTTACATGGAAAAAACACAAAATTTGCCTTCACCCTAACCTATATTCAAACCGCACTTCGCAAAAAAATAGTTTTCTCGAAAAGCTCGGGACTTTTTCAAGGGAAATTCTATTACGGAAAAAGTTTTTTATACCTTATTTTCGGATCGGACTATATGATTTTTTCCAAAGTGTTTTATAAGTGACGTCTAAGGAGCACTGGCATTTTTCGGACGGTTTACAGGGTTGCCACATACCAATTTTTTTTTTTTTTTTTCTTTCAAATAATGATCAATAGATATATGCCAACATGGGTACAATTTAATGTATTTCCCGCGGCATACCTACGAAGCCATTTTCTAGCAGGGTTGCCACCTAACCCTATTTTGTTAACTATTTTGGATGATCTTTTGAATATAGGCACGTGCTACAATTTGCAGCTCAACTATCACGGTTTTACCACTAGGAAAGTGTTACAGAGTTGCCATCTATTTACAATTTCACAATTTGGGTAAAATATACTAAATCGAAAGGTATTACAGCCATTTCAGCAAAAGAGAGTCCAAGTAGGGTTACCAACTAATCTCAATATATTTGCTATATTATCTCGAAGGTACTATATTCTTATGGGAGAATTTACACCTTCCAGAGAGCAGAAGTACTCGGGGAAGTTGGTCAACTAAAAAAATATCGCGTCGTGTTGCGTCGACACGTCGCTAGGTGTATTCTTACCTTTAGTACGTAACTCATCAACCTTCGTCAATTACACAAATCTGATTGTCAAAGAATATTTTTGCAAATGAGTACTTGAGCGCCTGAGCAGTCCTTAATTTCAAAGATTAAGAACAAAAGCATGTTCACATCTCAAAAAGAATCAAACTAATATTAAACTTTGTGGTTTTCTGCTGCAAGCTAAGTATTTGATAGGAATTTTTAATAACGCTGAAAAATGTTTGTGCCAGATTGCGCATAATTGACAAAACAAAAACAAAAAAAAACAAGATCCCAAAAATGGTGCAACACCCATCCCACTGCAAAGAGCATGGAGGAAATTTTTTGGTGAATCCCAATGTCTTCATTGCTGGAGCGCGTGACAAAACAAAGCAAGGAGCAAATTACGTTTTCTTTTTTGCTTTTTTTTGCTGAGTGACAAGTGACATTTCATGTCTTTGAGGAAAAGCAAGAAAATCGCGCGCTCTGGAGTGGGTAACTCAGGCAAGGCAGGCAGCAACAGCAGATGGCGCCAGCGACTTGTTTATGGGGTAAGTGGGTGAAGATACTGAGAGAGTTTTCAATTAATTGGAAAGTAATGTTTGTAACTAGATAAGTATGTAAATGTAACCTTTTTTGGGCACAGACAAACAAAGTCGTAAAACAATTAAAATACAACTTTACATAACAAACTGAGTTGTAAATTCAGCCAAACGATCGAAAGGGGAGATAAGCGTACAAGACGATGCAACGTTAGAGAATCGTTCGTTTCGTCGGTTGATAACGCTGATGAGCCTGTTCGCAGTTGTCTCTAATCCATTACTGGCGATATGACGACGCGATGTTGTGATGTGACATTTTTATCGTTAGTAAAAATTAAACGACGACACGTGTTGTAAGCTGCAGTTTTATGCAACGCAATGAAAATATTAAAACTAATAATTTAATATTAAAGAGCCTGAGGATCAAAAGCGAAGTAAGTAAGTATGTATGTAGGTAAACGGGCGGGCGTCAACAGCCAATGTAAACACTAATCGCGTCGGTCACGTGCCTCTTGGGCCGCTATCGTCGTTGCGAACGTTATCTAGCAAGGACATTGGGTACAAAACTTGCATTTTAGATTGAGCACCACCAACAGCCATAAACAAACATTTGCCTACTCTAATCTGTCATTTAAAAGTCACACGCGTGAGAATTGTAAACAAGATTTCGTTTTTGTTTTGGTTTATTTTCTTACGTCAGCGCACACACAAAAGTGACGCTAATAGAAAAAGGTAGCGAGCGTTTGATGCGAAAAAATTGTAACAAAGTTATGCAAAGTCAAATGCGCAAACATACCAAATACAGTGGTGCCAAAAATATTAGTTTCGGGGCATAATAAAATTTGATAAATAAAATAAACTTAATTAAAATAAAATAAAATAAGATAAAATAAAATAAAATAAAATAAAATAAAATAAAATAAAATAAAATAAAATAAAATAAAATAAAATAAAATAAAATAAAATAAAATAAAATAAAATAAAATAAAATAAAATAAAATAAAATAAAATAAAATAAAATAAAATAAAATAAAATAAAATAAAATAAAATAAAATAAAATAAAATAAAATAAAATAAAATAAGATAAAATAAAATAAAATAAAATAAAATAAAATAAAATAAAATAAAATAAAATAAAATAAAATAAAATAAAATAAAATAAAA
>CAXKVI010000002.1:5913379-5916704 GCA_964058755.1 Campiglossa producta | reverse complement strand
AAACAGCAGCAACATAATGCAATTGCATGTCGCCGGTACAACAAAACAAGTTGCTGCAACTACAACAGCTGCTAGCAAACGGAAGCTGAACGCACTGATTATGCTTTCCGGTGGCGTTGAAAACTCAAATCGAGAAAGTGTTGCTGTGACATTACAACTGTTTAAGTCAATTGTGTGTGACGACTCAACGACCTAGCAAACAACCGCTTAGTCAGTAACCTAACGAGTGGCGGGATGGGTGAGTTGATACCGCCTGATTAATATAGCTGAGTTTGCGTGTTTGTCTGTGAGATTAAATGGCTGCGTGTGACAATAAATTCTCTGTTAATTTCATGCCGAGTTTGTAAAAAACAACAAAAACTTTGTAAATTTCCACATAAACGCATATCCTTTAGTAGTAACAACAATAATGCCACTAGATACAATTTCTTATCTACATATTTGTTTAACATAATAACATATTGTGAACGAGGAGAGTAAAAAAAAGTTCGTTATGTTCAAACAAATTTCAAAAATACCTGACACAAGAAATAAAAAATTAATTAAAATAAAATAAAATATAATAAAATACAAGCAAATACAATAAAATGTAACTAAACAAAACTAAATAAAATAAATTAAATCAAAAGCGGTTGATAGGGCCCTTCAACAAGGTCGAAATTGCAATCATCGTACCTAGTTGGCATCATTTGTGTTTGCAGCATTTTTAACTTGTTTGCAAAATTTCCAAGCAACAATACAAAGCGGTTTGACAAGATCCTTCAACAAGATCGAAATTACAATCAGCGAAGTGGGTATTTTTGTAGCATTTTGCAACTTGTTTTCGCCAAAAACTCAAAAGAATAATTTGATAAAAATTATTATTCCACAAAAAGTCCACAAAAATTTCCGAAATTTATAATATAATGACCAATAATAACAACAATTTATTCAAATTTATTTACACTAAATTTAAAAAATAATGAAACTATGTTGAATTAATTGAAAACTATTAAAATAAAATAAATTTAATTAAATTCAAATTTTCCGAAAAATAATTTATTTTATTTTTTCTTTTAAAATTATTTCGAACTTTTGTTGGTATCCCTCGTATATGCTAACAATATAAAATCATGTCTGTAACATTATTTGCAGAACACATTAACAACATCAGCCGCCATAGACAATAACACATGTTGTTTGTAATTACATGCCATGTTGCAACAACTAGTAAAACAGTACAACAAACATATGGATGCTAACTATGACTTATTATAATGCGCTTGAACTTTTGTCCTTAGGAACATATGTATGTATAAAAATGCAGTTATGAACAAGCTGGGCAATTAACAACAACAAAATAAATTGCAGCAAAATGTGACAATGTAAATAATGCTGAATATATAGAGCAAGGGTAGCCAGGGATTGCAACCTATTGAGCCATACAACAACAACGTCATAGTTACTACAACAACATCGTTCCTCGAACCTCAAATAATTATTTTTCATCTGGTTTGTTTTTGTGAGCCACAAAAGAGCCACGTGTTGTTGTTGTAGAGCCACAGCGGGCCAAAAGAGTCACTACGTGCCTATGGCTGATATAGAGTGACCTACGGTTATTTCAGGTATCAGTAATATCAATGCTACTTTGGAATGAAATGAAAAGTTCTATTAAGCTCCATAAGTCTATACTGAACACTAGACTAGGTTTATGGAAATATTTAGAATTAAATTTATGTTCCACATAAATACCTATTTTTAATATAAAATGTCATATCTATTATTGCAAAAACCCCCTAAAGTATGAAATAATAACATGGATATGTATAGTAAAGGAAATCGTTAAGAACCAACAAGAAAAGCGATTTATTACGCTATAACGGTATTAACGATAATAACAGCTGTTGTCCAGCATTTAATTTGCCCTTTATGATAATGATGAGAAAGGACATAGAAAATGGACTCAAACATACATAACACATATTCGTACCCACTTTTCAATAAAAAAAAAATGTCCCTTTTGGCTTATTGAACATTTAAATGCAGATAACATATTTAGTATAGGTTCTACTCTTCCTCATATACAAATATAAAATTTAAATTTTTTTTTTTACTTTTTATTACAGTGTCCGATAAAAGACTGATACTAAAATTAATATTTTAATTAAATCAAATTAAATAAAATTAGATTAAATAAAATAAAACTAAAATAAACTAAATGAAATTAAATGAAACTATTTTAAATCAAATAAAAAAAATTTAATCAAATTAAATTAAACTATATTGAATTAAATTAAACTAATAAAGCAATGAAATAAGATGAAATCAAATAAAATCAATTAAAATTTAATTTAAAAAAATACATAGTTCCTTCCTTGGCTCAGCCTTGCTTTGCTCCACACACAAACGAGCAACACATAATTTTCCTACACACTGTAGCAATATACCTACGGCTAAGACAACCTTCCATTTCACCTTCAATTTCAATTACATTTTCAAAAGTCAAGTTTCAAAACGATTTTCATGACCCAATGATTTCTTACAACGGTTCAAATACTTTATCAAATCTTAATGGGCTACTTAAAGACGTGTTTAATGTTCTTGTGACAAAAAAAAAAGTTTCCCCAACAACAATGACATTCGTATGCATACGCTGGAACAAAATTGAATATGTTAAAAACCCTTAACAGTACAGCCGAGTAGGCGAGTGGGTGCATTTGATTTGTAGTTGGGATTTTTTCATAGCAACATTGTCAAAAAGGGATTTGCATTTAATATAAAGGCTTTGAAGTTGTAAATAAAATTTGCATGATAATGTCACAGCCCAAAGCAATTCGACTCATACGGTCCAGTATTTATTGAGATTTATTTATGTCGGTGTAAGACTTTTTCACTATTGCAAAAGATAGCTTAAGATACTTACATACGTTATACAAAAAAATATATATGGACATTAGAGCGGGAAAATTATTTAAGGTTGATTTGTATAAAACAGTCTATAAAAAAAATATTAAAAATTTAAACCAAATAAAATATAAATTTAATTAATTAATAAAAAATAAATTAAAAAATTAAAAAAAATTTAATAAATTAAACAAAAAATTAAAATAAAATGAAAGAAATAAAATTAAATAAAACAAAATAAAAATAAAAAATAAAAAACAAGATAAAATAAACAAAAAAATGGAATAAATTTAAATAAAATAAATTATAATAAAATAAAATGAAACAAAAAAACAAAAAAATAAAACAAAATTAAATTAAATTAAAAAGTAAAATAAAAAAAAATTAAATAAAAAAATTTTCGTAAAACAAAATAAGAGTAAATAAAAAAAGATTAAATAAA
>CAXKVI010000002.1:5903379-5910879 GCA_964058755.1 Campiglossa producta | reverse complement strand
TAAAATAAAATAAAATAAAATAAAATAAAATAAAATAAAATAAAATAAAATAAAATAAAATAAAATAAAATAAAATAAATAAAATAAAATAAAATAAAATAAAATAAAATAAAATAAAATAAAATAAAATAAAATAAAATAAAATAAAATAAAATAAAAACAAATAAAATAAAATAAAATAAAATAAAATAAAATAAAAATAAAATAAAATAAAATAAAATAAAATAAAATAAAATAAAATAAAATTAAATTAAATTAAATTAAATTAGAAAAAAAATTAAATTAAATAAAAGCGAAATAAAATAAAATTAAATAAAATAAAATAAAAAATAAAATGTATAATACAAGCTAAAAATAAGCTAAAAAAGAAAAAAAAAACAAAATTAGATGCAATGAAAAAAATAAAATAATTTTCGGACCCGCTCTAATATTCCTACTTATATGCATTCAAATCTATCTATTTTTTATTTTTTCGTTCAAAACAACATTTGCAAATACTTTAAAATAAGAAACGAGGGACATTAAAATTTATTACCTGGTTAACTACATTCTAAGCACCCAAAAAAAAAATGTCTTGCATATCTTTAAGCATACGAGCTACGAGTACTTCACCCTTGGTGGCATAGAGAGCACTCGCGCATAATACAATTTACGGTATCCTTTTCAAATTCACCTGCATTCCTGACGCTAACGCTGACGGCGAGGCTTCCGTTCGCACGAGCGGCTGCAATAATTTTGTTTAGATTTATCGCAACACCAATTAGGATAATATGGCACGGTATGAACGCACCAAAGTATTTGTAAATATGTTTCAATATAAACTGCTATGCTGTACGAGCATACAAAGTCAAAGAAAGTTACGTTTTGTTGGCCAGTCAAAATTCTTGGAAGCACCAACCAGACAATGAGGTATTCAAGAAGTTGAAAGTTTTCGCAAAATTTACCATCTGTTAGCATTGTTAACTTGAACAAATTGCAATCGCCAGAATTCTTCATCTAACAATGAGTTGAACGGTCTCCACACAATCCTGTCTTGCTGCTCTCCTTTTGCGCTACTGTTGTGTACGTCGATTGTGTTCGATCTCTGCCTTCTGATCGCTTTGTATGCGCATGCGCACCATTGTTAGTTCTTTGTGGTTTTAGCCCTCCCCAATAAACCATGAAGAAACGCTTCGGGTGACAGTTTTTAACACTAACCGTTGTGGTGAGTTTTTTTATTAGTCGTCGTTTGGTCAGCAGTGCAAACATATGTTTTTGGCGTTTAATTGAAAAATTTATTGATTGGATCAGTAATTTTAATGATCCTTCGTAGCGCATTGTATTTGATGAATA
This sequence comes from Campiglossa producta, assembly GCA_964058755.1. NCBI lineage: Eukaryota > Metazoa > Arthropoda > Insecta > Diptera > Tephritidae > Campiglossa > Campiglossa producta. The sequence goes on along the minus strand of CAXKVI010000002.1, from coordinate 5,909,547 downwards.
AAGAGTGTGAATAAAGGCTCATAATTTTGGTACGCAAGACAAAAGCAGCTCGAAGTGCCCTACAGAAAACTGAGTTCAGAATATTAACGGCACGCGTCAAAAGAATTTTGGCAAAAAGAAGTTTTTGATTGATTGGTTACGGTTTGAGGGCACATCAAGCATTTGCTTCAAAGGAAGCGTTAGCTTAATTGAAAGAAATTATGGCATGTATACATTTTAAATTGGTAGGGGAAAATACTTATTTTAGTAAGCTGAATGAAAGTTTTTCATTTTGTATAGACTCATTGGGCGTTGAACTTGCAGAGGCACTTGACTAATTTTATATAATTTTCGCATATACATAATTAAATAGAATTCTCCTCATTAAGCCGCGTTTTAAAATATTATAAAATACAGGATCAACTTTTTATTTTTCTATTTCTATTTATTTTTTTTTTTTTTTTTTTTGAATTTTTTAAATAAATTCTTTTACAACTTTTTTCATTACATAAATTTTTTTAATCTTAATTTTTTATTTTAACTTGCTCGGTGCTATGAATTTAGCGCTAACTTTACTTACTCAAAATGATCCCAAAATTACCCAAAAATAATCCCAAAATAATCCTAAAATGATCCCAAAAGTACCCTTAAATGTTCCCAAAATGATACGAAATTGAACAAAAACGACTCAAAAATGATCCCAAAATGACCGCAAAATGATAACAATATGATTCCAAAATGATCCAAAAATAATTCCCAAAAGATCCCAAAATTACCCAAAAATAATCCCAAAATAATCCCAAAACGACCCCAAAAAAAACTAAAACGTTCCCAAAATTACCCAAAAATTATCCCAAAATTATCCAAAAATGATCCCCAAATGACTCCAAAATGATCCGAAAATTACCCAAAAATTTTCCGAAATGAATCCAAAATTGAACCCAAAAGGACCTCAGAATAGCCCCAAAATTATTCCAAAGTGACCCCTAAATGATCCTAAAATAATCCAAATATGATCCAAAAAATATACAATACTAACACAATACGGTAAAATGGTTGTTGTTGTTGTAGCGAGGTGTAGCCCTGCCTAAATGTCAGACAGGGTCACCCCGAGTGTATTGCTCTTGGCCGGGTCGATATAATAAAACGGCCCGGGTCGTTTCGGCACGATGGGTACAGCACAAGTACTGGTACCGTTCTCGTAGAACCGGCAATACAAGAAACTAGCCGTGTAGGCTATATAGGTCATTTAGCGTTACCCAGGGTGCACCAACTGGGAGGCGACCTACTTTTACACCCCTAAATGGTAACCCTGGGCGGCTAACCTACTTGAAAATATTTTAGTTGGTATGTCGGCGAAAATACCTTTCAATTGATACCCATATTGGCTTATCTAACTCCATAATTTAAAAAAATTGGGATAGGTGGCAACCCTGTAGTCCGCCTCAAGTGGCAGCCCCTGAGTGAATAGCCTTAGAATCAATCACACTATATATATGCAAAATTTCAGCCAAATCGGTCAAGCAGTTCCCGAGATATACATACGAAAAAATAAATAAATTGCGGTTAGGTGGCAACGCTAAGTGGCAACCCTGCGTGAATTGTCATATTTGGAGTACGGTCAAAAATACCTTTCATTTGATGCCCAAATCTCGCATTCTTACTTCTACTCCACTTGTTGCCCATAACACCACTAAAAGGTAGTAATTATTACACAGGACGACCACCCACCCACAATAAATAACATGAATTTCTACTTCACAACAACCTTAAATAAGTACTATGTATAAGTAATTCGTTTGGATTTTCTTTGAACAGCAATCAAATTGTGTAAATCAACATATCAGGTTACAATTAAGCAATGATTAACTACATTTTGCACTCAAACTCAATACTCATACACAAACATACATTCTTGTATTCATTTGGCCATTGTGTCTCAGTTTTGGCTTGATTCTTAATTAAGTAAGTCCACTGACAGCTAAGCAAAAGAAGGCACTAGGTGCAGTGCGAAAGTATGGGTGGCATAAAACAACACAAACATACAAACGCTCATACAAACATGCAAGTAAATATCATCACTACAAAGAAAAACAACCTGCGGACTTTGAAAAACTTACTTAGTTGATACACTTGCCGCTGGGGGTGGGTGGTGTACTGCGCTTGGCAAAGTGTTTGCTTAGACCAGCCAAGTGGAAGTCGAAGGCTAAACATTGGAATAGTGGCGAGGAAGGAAGGAAGTGATGTATAACGAGGCAATCATTCATGCCATAAACTTAGTTGCTAGCATTAGTATATGAGAGGTTTTGTTATGGTGCACTGTGGGTCGAGAATACTAAAATAATTGAAGCTATGAAAATCACATATGAGCCTGAAAAGGTAAAATTGCAGAAAGACTTATGAGAGTGATCCCAGAGCCGCCAGAAATCACTTATTTTATGATGGATGAAGCCATTACTCCTGGAAAGTCCTTCCCGAATCTAGAAAATTTGAAAGCTGTAGGCACCTATAACAGGGGCCCAAAAATCGGGGGTCAAAGTCGCCAAAAAATTACCCTAACTTCACTTACTTTACAATGGATGATTTTCAAATATGAAGAAAAGTGACCAGCTTTGAGGTGTCTGGCTGAAGTTTTTGCCTGATACTACTTAGGCGTAGTATTCTACGACACATGTGTAAAAATCCACCATTCGAAAACAGCCAAAGTTGGACAAACGTGATTAAACGGGTGAAATCGCAATAAGAATGAGAGAAAATTTCCGAGCCTTGAGGTATATGGCTGAAGTTTTTGCCATGGGATGAAGTCTGCAACTGCCTGATTCTACTAGGGGTAGTGAAATGTGAAAACATGTGGCATTTAAAACAGCCCATGTTAAATTGTTAACTAATTTCCACAGGAAAATCCGCGAGCTTGGGGTGTCGCTGAAGCCCTGCTGGTATTTTACGACAAATATGTGAAAATCATTCCATTAAAAAATGTTTTGACTACTTTGAATCCCGATTCCTAGGCCCCTGTCCAAGGTACACCTTTAAAATTTTCACATACGTTCTAGATTCGGGGAGGACTATCCAGGAGTAATGGTTTCAGCCATTATAAAATAAGTTTTGTTTGCAAGCTCTGGGTTCTTGGTCTATTGTGGGATTCAATTGATAAAGCACAACCAAAAAGAATTCAAACACAATTTAGAATCTAGTACGCATTCATTATTCAGCAACTCCATCCCACAGTGCAACGAAAGTGCGTGGGTGAATCACAAAAAAGTCAAACACTGCCAAAGTAAATATTTGTTTGACATGCGTCTGAGCGAGTGTAAAAGGTGGGTGGGCATATCTACGGAGCGAGTGAAAATTGTGAAGCCCAACGCAAATTGAGATGCCTAGATACGCTGTACAGCACATCTCTTCCGCTATACATTGGCCCACAGTAATATATATAAGCCATGTTAAGCAAATAGTTTTCGAAAAGCAGCAATTTCTTTACTTTTTTCTTTATATCCCATCCACCTTAAGGACTTTTTTCAAGTTGTCAATAAAATGCTGTAACACATACACACATAAAGGAGTATCATCAGCATGAAAAAAAGATAACAAAGTAACATATTGTACTAAAATGTATTTATTTTAGAAACATTTGTTTGCCAATTGAAGCAGTGCGTGAAGTAGGCTGGAAAAGAGAAAAAATATACTTCATAAGACCACCCAGTAGTAAAACCAGCTGGTACTTGAGTATGATAAATAATAAATAAAAAATATAGTTTTGGCGAAACAAGTTAAAAACGCTACAAACAATACCAACTACAATGATTGCAATTTCGATCTTGTTGAAGGATCTTTTCAAACCGCTTTGTATTGTTGCTTAGAAATTGTTCATCACCTTTACTGGTCATCCTCTCCTCTCCTTGGTTCGATGACCATATGTCCCTCTGGACAAACCCTGTTGAAACTGCACGTTTCCTTGGACTCCCTTTAGAAGAGCTTGATGAAGATCTTCGGAATGATCATACACTCTAGGCAGGGCACACTCTAGGCAGGTAGTTCCAAAGTAAAATAAAAATAATTTAAAATCAATTAAATTAAAAGAGACTAAATTGAATTAAATGACCAATAAAACTAGTCCCAATATTCAAGTCGAAAACTAGAACTCTTTCTGCTTACTTTTGCATTTTCACATGACATCTATTCACAATTGAACTGAGCACAGCAACTACGGTATACACGTGTTATATCCGCATACAACACGGCGCCCAACTAAATCCTAAACTGTCTATATTGATTCATTTTGAAGAAGGGCAATATTCTCCATGGACGCATGCATATGGATGAACCCCAAGTGAACAAGCAACCTACTCACAGCGGCGCTAACATCCGAGATTGAAAAACCCACACGGACCATAGTTCATATTTAGGTATAACCGTTAGCTAGATTGAAAAAAAAGCAATGAAGTGCTAAAGCAGCCAAGGAGGGGAGAAGAACCATACGCACATAACGGGGAGCATCATGCAATGAATCTCAATGGCTGTCGAACAACTGTGGCTGTTGGACATGTACGATTATTTGTTGAACACTAGAAAAATGTATCAGTAACAGAAAAATCAATGTTCGCCTTTTTTTCCTCTAGCCTCAAGTGGCTGTGGTTGGTGGCAGTGGCGGCGGCGGATGAAGCATTTGAATTGAATTGGCGTCAATGACTTTGGTGTGGTGGGGCTGGCTCAAGGATGCTAACTGACTCAATACACTGGGGGCTTTTTTGCGTGGCATTTTATGGCATACAGCCTCCCAGCCTGTAATGGCTTTGTAGCGAGTGTATTACTTACTAAAGGCTTTGTGAAGGGTAAACGTTTATTGATTCGGTGATGGGCAGTTAGATATGAGTTAACAAAGTTTTTGCATTAATAGTAAACGGATGAAAGTTCAATAAAAGTATGCGATAGGTAATAGAAGATAAAATTTATTAACAAGTACTAGTGCAGGTATGAGACTGAGCGTTAGTTGGGATGAGATGCTGAAATTAAGTTGTTGGAAAGTTGAAAAAGTCTCATTAGAGAAAAGTTTATTTATAAAGAAAAAGAGGCCGAAAATACTGGCAGATCCTTAAAAAAGTCTATATACTTATAACTTAAAGTTTTAATAATAAGTTTAAAATAAAATAAAATAAAACAAAAAAAATAAAATAAAAATAAATAAAATAAAATAAAGTAAAATAAGATAAAATAAAATAAAATAAAATAAAATAAAATAAAATAAAATAAAATAAAATAAAATAAAATAAAATAAAATAAAATAAAATAAAATAAAATAAAATAAAATAAAATAAAATAAAATAAAATAAAATAAAATAAAATAAAATAAAATAAAATAAAATAAAATAAAATAAAATAAAATAAAATAAAATAAAATAAAATAAAATAAAATAAAATAAAAAAAAATAAAATAAAATAAAATAAAATAAAATAAAATAAAATAAAATAAAATAAAATAAAATAAAATAAAATAAAATAAAATAAAATAAAATAAAATAAAATAAAATAAAATAAAATAAAATAAAATAAAATAAAATAAAATAAAATAAAATAAAATAAAATAAAATAAAATAAAATAACATTAAATAAAATAAATAAAAATTAAATTAAATTAAAAAAATAAAAAAATAAAATAAAATAAAATAAATAAAAATTAAATTAAATTAAAAAAATTAAAAAATTAAATAAAATTTAATAAAATTAAAAAAAAAATGAAATAATAATAATTTAAAATAGAATAAAAAAAAACAAATAACAAAAAAAAATTGATTAATAAATATAAAGAAAAAAGGGAAATAAAACTTCAAAAAAATAAGAAAAGCTCACACAAAATAAATTAAATTAAATTCTTCATGGTTGGTAAAATATTACATTGTAAAAAATTCCTTGAACTCCTGCTCTTAATTTCTCATACCTCCTTTGGTTTCAAAACAAAACTATTCCAAAACTTTTTCAAAATACATTTCGTAGCCTATTAAATTGCTCCACTCCCACAATTTCCATATTCGCGTAACCTGATTGATGTGCGGCTTGTTTTTGTGTTGCGAACAAAAATTTCTATTACACCAACTACAATCATTTTCAGCATGAAACATGAAATAAAAACAGCTCGCATACGAACTAAAAACGGAAATGTCCAAAAAGTAAGTTACTTGCTTGTGGCATGCA
>CAXKVI010000002.1:5885879-5898379 GCA_964058755.1 Campiglossa producta | reverse complement strand
AAAATACAATTCGTTAATAAGTCGCTATCAAAGAGGGTAACCATTTATGGCGGCCATTGTGCTTTTTTTGTCATATTATCAAAGTAAGTGTTGCATACGCACAGCCGACGTTAATTGATAAGCTTACAACTGATAAATAAGTATTTATGAAATCTAGTTTTAGATTATAGTTTAAGCATAGAAATATAACAAAATTAAATTAAATTAAATAAAACAAAGTAAACTATAAAATAATAATATAAAATACTAGCTGACCTGGCAGACGTTGTCCTGTCACAAATTTATTTCCCTGCATGTTGCTCTTACCCGATCCCTCTATCTTTTTTAATCCTTATCCCTATCTCCTTCGTATAGGTGGAACCACGCCCCTTCTTCGTTATCCCCAGTTTTTTTGGAGGTGGCAGGGATTGATCTCATATAACTCCTCACCTAATTTCAGTGGTCTAACCCAAATACTTCCAGAGATATGGACTATGAAGTAGTTCATTCGTATGGGTGGTGCCATGCCCCTTTTTCGTTAACTCAAGTTTTTTGGGAGCTGTTAGGGATCGATCACATATAAACCCTCACCAAATTTCAGTGGTCTAACATAAATACTTGCAGGGATATGGACTATGAAATGTTTCCTTTGTATGGGAGGTGCTCCCTCTTTTTCTTGGAGATGACAGGGATTAATCTTATTTATCTCGATCTCGTATAACCCCTTACCAAATTTCAGTAGTCTAACATGAATACGTCCAGAGTTATCGACTCTGAAGTATTTCATTTGTAGGAGGAAGTGCCACGCACCTCCGTCTTCGACGCAGATAACGAAGTGTGTTAGTCTTCGACGTAGAAAACTGAACCGTGTTAGTCTTCGTTGGGAGCGACGATATTTACTTGTGCTCGGTTCGCTCCAGATAATTTTTTGTTAAAATAATAAAAATGGCAGCATACACGTGTACTGCGTAGATATACATTTGTTTATCGTGAAATCGCGTTAATGCATTCGTAAAAGAGCATATATAAAATTATATTTAAGTAATTTGCATATGGTTATATGTTTACCATATTTTATGGCATTAACCGTAAATAATATTGATCCATGTTAATACAAATGTTAAAAATATGTTTGACTTGACAGGGAATAACAAAAATCTCATATCAGCACTCATTTATCAACAAACGGAGTAAAGTCAAAGCGATAGATATGAAATACTTATATCGAACTATTGGACCTGTAGGAATTGGAGCTGTCGGAAAAATACTTCGTTCAGACTCTTCATATATCACTAGTATTTTATTAGTACTAAGTTGGAACCAAGCCAACCTAAAACGCATTCTTAAAGTAGTGGCACAAAATTCCATTCCCTCGAAGTTATACTTAATGGATTGGATATATGTACCTACAGAGTAACGCATAACTTTGTATTACCTCACATTGATGTGCGACTATTTTTATATACCCAAAGTACAAAATTGGCTTACCAACTTTGTCGTATAAAACCTGTCATCATACCAACTTTTATTTTTATTTCTTTCTTGGAATTTTTAAATTTTTTTATTTTTGTTGGTTTTGTGTTTCGGTTTATTTAACTTGACTAATTTTTTGTCAACATTAATGGCGTGTCATAAATCATAAAACCCATATAGTATAATTTTTTTGTTGACAACGATGGAACGAATGGCATTTACTTGTACAAGAGCATGTATGATTGAGGTCGTTGTTTGTGTTGTTGTTGTTGTGCTAAAGTACACAAATTCGCCATTGTTAATACATATTGTTGGTAAGTATGAAAGTATGAACAATATGGCGGTTTTATGATGGATATAAATATAATGGAAATTTTGTTAATTGTGTACGCTTATTATGAGTAACTAAAATCAGTGGGATTTGCTTTTGGTAACAAAAGTTTTGGTATTGATTGAAGTTGGTAAAACGAATAAAAAAAGATTGTGTTTGCTTGTTTCGCATGTTTCTCTATTGATATATCAAAAGAATCCCCCATTTATAGGTAGCTGAAGGAACCGACAAACATTTTTATTTTTTTTTTCAAATAGATTTTTGGTCCTTCCCGTGATGCCAACGGCGAGTATCGAAGGAAATTTAACGATGAGCTGTACGAGCTCTACGCAGATCTGACCATAGTCCAGCGAATTAAAGCCCAAAGACTCCGCTGGCTGGGTCATGTTATGCGAATGGACAAAGAAGCTCCAGCACAGAAGGTTTTCCTATCGTCGCCTGAATTCCGCAGCAGAGGAAGGGGGAGGCCTCGACTGAGATGGAAACAACAGGTGGAGGATGACTTGAACTCCCTTGGGGTTTCCGATTGGCGTCAGTTATCGCTAAAAAGGAATGACTGGTGTGCTTTGATATGCAACGACCAAAATCGCTTAGGCGGTTAAACGCCAATAAATGATGATGAAATAGATTTTTCACTTCAAATAAAAAAAAATTTAATAGTTGGCAACCTTTTAAATTAATTAAGTCTTATAATATCGACATACCAAATTTCACTCATCCTAAAATCTATCTATCTATCTTCAAAACTCTCTTAGCCCCCTCTATGCCACCACCTCCCCTCAGCAACTGTACAACAAATGGCCATGATATTGTTTAAACACAAGAGACGGCTGTGCGGAAATCTTATCGATTCCACACTTTAAGTGACGAATTATAACACCGCTGGAAAAAAGTTCATTATAAAACTGCCTCTCTGAACACATTTTTGTTTAGCTTTTAAGTTAGCTTTGTAATGGTGTTGGCACTTGAAGATTAAAGGTGTAACGCAGTGTATACACTCGTTGTTTCACATTAAAATAATAAATTTGAGTAAAAGAGAATAACTTGTGGTGTGAGTTGTAGGATACAAAGGCCAAGTGGAAAAGGAAACGCTATGTGTAGACAGCTGGCAACTGCCGTCTATTCATTACAAATATTAATACCGCCACGTGTCATCTTGATAAATTGCATGACAAGTTTGATTAAAAAACTTCGAAAACGGAAACGGATGTTCAAACATGCACCACATTTTGTCACCGAACCAAATTGGAATGAAACAAAGTGGGGGAACAGAAAGGACTGTAGAAGAACTGATTTTTTATGTAATTAAGGGGTGAATAATTGAGTTAATGTTGTCACCTTGAAAAAAGACTGAAGAAGAAGGAAAATTTTATAAATAAAAAAAAATATAAAAAAATAAAATAAAATAAAATAAAATAAAACTAAATTAAATTGAAAAAAAAAACAATAAAATAAAATCAAATAAAATAAAGTAAAAAAAAAAGTAAAATAAAATAAAATAAAATAAAATAAAATAAAATAAAATAAAATAAAATAAAATAAAATAAAATAAAATAAAATAAAATAAAATAAAATAAAATAAAATAAAAAAAATAAAATAAAATAAAATAAAATAAAATAAAACAAAACAAAATAAAATAAAATAAAATAAAATAATATAAAATAAAATAAAATAAAATAAAATAAAATAAAATAAAATAAAATAAAATAAAATAAAATAAAATAAAATAAAATAAAATAAAATAAAATAAAATAAAATAAAATAATATAAAATAAAATAAAATAACCAAAATAAAAATAACACTAAATTAAATTGAGTTATTCTAAATCAAATAAGATAAATAAAACTTAATTTAATTTAATAAGTTATGTTCTCCTGTTTTACTGTGGCTTTCGTTTTCTTTTTCTATTCAGTTTCCTTTTCCCATTAGCTAACCTCACTTCAGTAACATCCCTTGTACAATGTTCATACCATGGTCATACTAATGGCCAATTAAAACATAGAAATAATGTTCTAAAAAAATTAACTTTCATATTAAATATTTCATGGATAAAATGTTTGCGCATATGTACCATGCATATCTCATCAAAAACTGTCGGCGACTCAGTGAAAACTCGAGCATTTGAGAGAAGAAAAAAAAAAACAAATGGAATTTGACAGTTTGACCTGCTGCTGCTGATAATGCTTTGATATAAGCCGCCACTTAACTACATAAAAATGGGCACATTTTTATGCATTGAATATGTTCTCATATGTCATGCTATTTTTAGTTGACTCATACCTTTGTAACTGGCCACATCGCATCGGCCTGCATATATAATGTCCTTTAGAGTGACCAAACAGATAAACAAAAAATGGAATGATATGTTAAAAAATGTTTGAAATGTCCATCACTTATGTCAAACAAGCGAGCAAAAATGTCGACAAATGTGACTAAAGTTGTATTAGATCCGTCACAAGGCAAACAAAAAAATGGCACGAACATATTCATCCAATTAGGAGTTACACATGTCACATATGAACAGAGGTACTTTTGACCAGTGTCCATTAATGTGGTGTACATAAAAAGTGTGACCCCACCTCTACGGCATTAAAAATACATTTTTCAAAACATAATTAAATTAGCTCATTTGCAGGCAGAGAAAAATAGAAGCAAAAAGATATTTAATCCTTTTTAATTTTTTTTCTTCCCACACAAAACGCGAAAATGTGTATTTCATTGAGTATTAATGAGAACAAAGAGTCTAAGCGCGTTAACCCTGCCATCTGCGAACGAAAGTATGCTTCTCGCAAAAGTTTGATACACTTAAGGGTGTCTCTAATTCTCTTTCACCTCATTTTACTCATTTACATCCGTTGCAAACCTCATTATTTAAGCCATTTCCTATTAAGCAAAACGTCAAAATATGCTATTAAACAAGCCATTATGGTTGACTGAAAATCTCGCATCTCAACTCGGTAGCTTTTATTTCAGAAGGGATGTTAACAGCAAAAGTTATGTCTACAAAGCCAGCCTAGCCGAGCATCTCAGGTGTTTGTGTGTGAAAATTACTATACCTTTGTTGTTTCAAGTCGGTGGAGGAACTAATAGAAGTTCGGTGAGATGTTAAATTAAATTAAATTAAATTAGGCGGCCGCCGTGGTGTAGCGGTTAAGTGTTCGGCCTTCTACACCAAGTCGTGGCGGTTCGATGCCTGGCAAAAGTAACATCAAAAATTATTTAGAAAAAGAATTTTGCTAAACGGGCTCGCAGTAGTTTGGCAAACTCTCCGGGTGTATTTCTGCCATGAAAAGCTTCTCAGCAAAAAATTCATTTGCTTTGCAAGTGCCGTTCGGAGTCGGAAGAAAATGTATTATTAAAAAATTTCATGAAAAAAATTCAAAAAATCATATCTCGAGAAATACGAATTTTAGCATATTGCCATGATTATATATTGTTGTTCATACATCACACAATATATAAAAAAATTACAAAAAAAAAACAAAAAATGTTGCAATATGAAAAAAATTGTGTTGAAAAAAAATTGCATTTTTACGCAATTAAATTTTTCTTAAACGCTACATGACCAATAGTAGTTTGCTGTCATGGGTTCGATAGTTTAGTCGATTACCTACAAATTAAAAAAAAATTATCAAAATCCATACATTTTTAAAGAAGTTGTGAGCATTCGAAGAAAAGTTGTTCATGAGAATATGAAAAATCCACATTTGGTGCCTCGGGGAAAAAGATGTATCTCTCGGAAACGGAGTCTTCTAGGGAAAAAACAAAAAATACGTGTAATTTAAAATAGATTCAAGAATTATTCCTGAAAGTTTCATCAAAAAATAAAATTTCGTCAGAAAAGGCTGGTCGATTTGAAATGGATCGAGCCTATTTTATTTGGTAAAATTCTTATTTTATTTTGCTTTGTTTTTGTTTTATTTTATTTTTTTATATGTATTTTGTTTATTTTTATCTTATTTTATTTTATTTTTTTTGGTTTTATATGGTTTTAGTTTAATTCGTTTTATTTTATTTTATTTTTGATTATTTTATTTCGTTTTATTTGGTTTTATTTTAATTTTTTTGTTTTATTTTATTTTATTTTATTTTATTTTATTTTATTTTATTTTATTTTATTTTATTTTATTTTATTTTATTTTATTTTATTTTATTTTATTTTATTTTATTTTATTTTATTTTATTTTATTTTATTTTATTTTATTTTATTTTATTTTATTTTTTTTATTTTATTTTATTTTATTTTATTTTATTTTATTTTATTTTATTTTATTTTATTTTATTTTATTTTATTTTATTTTATTTTATTTTATTTTATTTTATTTTATTTTATTTTATTTTATTTTATTTTATTTTATTTTATTTTATTTTATTTTATTTTATTTTATTTTATTTTATTTTATTTTATTTTATTTTATTTTATTTTATTTTATTTTATTTTATTTTATTTTATTTTATTTTATTTTATTTTATTTTATTTTATTTTATTTTATTTTATTTTATTTTATTTTATTTTATTTTATTTTATTTTATCTTATTTTATTTTATTTTATTTTATTTCAATTCATTTTATTTTATTTTTTTTTCATTTAATTTAATTTAAGTTAATTTAATTTAACTTGATTTTTTTTAAAATGTATGATTTTCCCATCGAACTTTTGTGCAACCCCCAAAACCATTAGAATACATACTTTACTCGGCTACATTTTCATTTCTTCATTGTCTGTACATTCATAAAATTTACACTTTGTAATGTAATAAAGTTTACTTTAACGATACAACTTTCAAGGTGTATAACTTTATTTACGCCGAAATCAAAAATCTATTAAACAAAAGGTTATGGGCGGTATTGGCCATTCAATTATCCCTAATAGTTTTTTTTTTGTTTTCATTTTAATTAAATGTTAGGATCCTGTAAAAACTAAGTGAAATGGTGCCATTAACGACTTGGAGGGATGTTTCGAAAGATTTGATGGATTTTATAGCCCGTTTACCTGAATTATTATATTAATCAAGATAGGGTTAAGAATGGGTTGACTTCGATTTATGTATGAATTATTTGGGATCAGAAAGGTACATTTCAATTCAAAGTGTGTAGACAAGCAGGTGGAGTCGTTAATCAAGAGTAGGCTGAAATAGGGTTACTATCTTGCTATTAATCTTGCATAAGAACATTGATCGAGTTAATTCGTCGCCTTGAAGTTATTTGTATTCCAGTCTCAAGTTTCTTTTTACTATATGCATTGTAAACTATGGGTTTGGCCCCCCTAATAAAAGTGCTCTCCGAACATCGGTCAAAATGTCGCCATTTCTATGCAACTACAAGAACTGCCTATCTATATTACATACAGAGAGACCTCGTTATCAGGTACATATATGAAACGTCAACCAATTGAGAAATTTCCATTTAAAGCATATCATTAGACAGTTGTCAGTTACGTTGAAAACTAAGATTTTAATTATAAACCTATTTGTATCTAATTGAAATGCATTCTCCACCTGTCTGAAATAAAGCGAATAGAATACATTTAAGAATTTGGCTTTCACTTAATATGTCAATATTCATTAGCATATTTAGTGGTTAGAAACTAATATGAAATATAAAAGGATAGAGATGAGAATAACAAAACCCGGGATCACGTAATAGAAAACTTAGCGTGGCATAATACTGAAGTTTGAGCTAAATCTGACCACCTCGTCTATCTTTTTTATGGAGTCGCGGTACTGTGAGGCGCGTATTTATACCCAAGGTTGTTTAACTTTATTTGATGTAAAAAGTGAAGAGGCTGCTGGAGGCAGATAGACTTTATGAATTCAGTTAACAGAATATTTGACAAATAACTACTGTTAATTTGACGGAGGACATATTTGCAGATTTTTTTCCATCAAAGTTTTAAAAAGGGCCCAAAAATAGGCATTTCGAAAAACAGGTAGATCTGCTATCTTTTAACAGAAAAAAAAACGATTTTTATTGCTATACAAGAAAACGATAATCCGCCGCCTAATTTACTGACAAAACCATTTTAAATACAACGAAAAAGAACAAAAATTTAAAATGTTTCCCAATATTGAAAATTGGTCAAAACGGCTCTACCCGGTGAACTATAATTTTTTCTGGAAAATTCTCTATTAGAAACATATTAGATCTAACGAACTAATCCTAAGAATATATTGTTCTTGAAACAGCCCCGAGCGTTCCTAAGTTCGGACAAAATTATTCCTAAGATAAGAATTTTCGATCTAAGAAAAAAGTTCTTCATATTAGAATTTTGTACTTCGTATCTATAAGAATATTCGGTATTACCGTAATTTCGGGACTAAAATTCTTGATTTGGGCTTGATTTAAGTACAAACTTCTTGTTTTTTTTTAGTGTGTGGGAAATAATAGTATATGGGTACAGTATGTATAAAATGTACGTACATACTCTCGCAGAAATATTGTAGGTAGGTATATGGTAGAAGTTTTAATGTCAAAGCTTTTAATCTGAATCTTATGTTGACTGTCATGTCCATTTAAATCAATGTCCAATTTGTAAGATAGTGTTGAAATAAAGACATATGCGAGGTTATCAAACGGTTATAAAATGCATGCAGGTGTACATACCTACATACTCACTAATTTATCGAAAAACCTCATTAACTGCAATAAATTAAAAAAAAATAAAACAAATAGCTACCTTCATTCATACTTTGGTGTACTTTAATCGCAACAAGCACTCACTCCACTTACAAAAAATACCACACACCCAATCGGACACTAACAACAAGACGAAAAAAATTCGTAAAACAACTCTTTATGTTCATACATATTAATAACAACAACAATAAATCGCTGCTACGCGGCAGCCCTTATAAATAGCCCACCCACAACGTTGCTTAACCAGCTCTAGCCACTGGCCACCCACATCGACGCATAGCCAGCTCAAATTAAGTTGATACACAATGATCGAGTGAGGCTACATTGCACTTTTGAGTGCCGCACCAACGCTGCACAGCTGGCAATCATATAATGGGCGAATATCAAATGTGCAACAACAATAAACAAGTGAAAAATGCTAATCCCTCGAAGAATGCTTAAATGCACAGAAAATGTAAACGATAGTTGCCGTTGTATGTTGTACATAAAAAAAAAGAAGAAAAGTAATACAAAACTACTACTCCTAATAGGTATACACGAACGTATGAAATCGTAAAGAGAAAAAATTGGTGCATATGAGAGTTTACCGAAATCAAAATCGGAGCTTTGCAATTTGCTGTATCGTGGATAATCGATCTATTAGTTTTATATTCGACAAAAATTTGCTCGAATATGCCAAATTTGCTGAGCCCGATTACAAAAAGATCGGAGCCGATATCGAAATTAGAAGCATAAATCAATAGAAGGTTCTGACGTTTCAGAATCGAACTCGAACCTCCGTTAGATACCTAGTCCTTATTATTACATATGCCTACGTATACAATATCACATTAATTTTTAATATTTGTTTTGAATGAAAACATTACGGAAACTAGCGCTGAGTACTTGAACCATTTGCAAATCTATCTCTGTAAACAACTTGGGTGGTCCGAGAGCATATTTGGCTCAGCTTTCCTAATGGGTGTTTATGGTGATCGCTACATTTGACGCAATTTAACATATTTTTTAGTTTGATGATAATGATAATTCGCAAGGCTACACTTTGCAAAATAAGAAATCCAAATCAAAATCAAATATAAAAAAAAAAAACATAACATTAAATAAAATAAAACAAAAAAATAAAATAAAATAAAAAAAATAAATTAAATAAAAAAATTAAATAAAATAAAAAATAAAAAAGTAAATAAAATAAAATAAAATACAATAAAATAAAATAAAATAAAATAAAATAAAATAAAATAAAATAAAATAAAATAAAATAAAATTAAATTAAATAAAATAAAATAAAATAAAATAAAATAAAATAAATAAAATAAAATAAAATAAAATAAAATAAAATAAAATAAAATAAAATAAAATAAAATAAAATAAAATAAAATAAAATAAAATAAAATAAAATAAAATAAAATAAAATAAAATAAAATAAAATTAAATTAAATAAAATAAAATAAAATAAAATAAAATAAAATAAAATAAAATAAAATAAAATAAAATAAAATAAAATAAAATAAAATAAAATAAAATAAAATAAAATAAAATAAAATAAAATAAAATAAAATAAAATAAAATAAAATAAAATAAAATAAAGTAAAACAAAATAAAATAAAAAAAAATAAAATAAAATAAAATCAAAAAATTTTAAAAAATAAAATAAAGTCAAATAAAAATGAAACGAGATAAAATTAAACAACATTAAAAAAAACGAAGCAAAATAAAAAATTAATAAAAAAAATATAAATTTAATTAATTAAAATAAAATTTAATTAAATTGAATTGGGTTGAAATAACTAAGATGCATGTGAAATTAAGTAAATTAAATTAAATAATAAAGTCAAATTAAACTAAATAAATATTTTACAGTGTATAAAAACTCATAAGCTAACAAATTTTAAGTTAAGCGCTCTTTTAACCCCACAGCACCTAATCACTGCTGCCCATTAGGCAAAAAAACCACCTAAACTCTGGGTCATTTGTGCATACATTCATGTTCATAGATTGCGAGCGCCAGTGCATAGTCCACTCAACGGCTGCCTATTTAAACTCTTCCACTCCAACCCGCAGCTCGCAAAACTCTTTTATTCGTGCGTGGCTTATTCCACAGCGTCCGGTGCAATTCAATCTAACGAGGTGTTTAGCATGAAATGATATGATAATCATAATTCCAGGCGCGCATTGCAATTTTTCTCTGCTATTGTTGTTGTTGTTGTTGTTGTACAAAAATAGTGACTGCAACTATCAACTACAAACTATATATTTGTTGCTGCCTAACTGCTTTGTTGTACGCCGATGAGAAATATGCTTTGGCGGGGGCGGAAAGGGGACCAAATAGACGCTGGCAAAAGTGTAGGGCGCATGCGCTCGGTGAAAACAACGTATCATATGCACTGACTGGCACACTCACTAATCGGCTTGCCGACAATGTTGGACCTCCAATGTTGAATTGTGGCACGATCATGTTGTTGATAGTGTTTGTTGTTGTTGTTGTTACTTAAACTTGCAACGTTTGCAGTGCGCAAAATGTTCATTATGGCAATCTCAATAGTTTGCTGATATAAATTACAGTTTTAAGTGTATGAGCGTGTGTGCGTGAATTCATTTGTAATGCGTGGGTGTGTGCCAGCGATTTGTAATTGTAGATTGTACTTTGATACGGTGCAAGCGGTCTCTGGTTAGCAACATTTGCTTGGAGCTTTAAAAGACGAAGAAGGACATTATAGCGATAGCGACAAATGAGAAATAAAGAATTTGCCATGAGCAATGTGGTGTATGAAGGTGCAAGGTTCTCACTGCGCTTTATCAATGAACACATTTTTTTCATTGCATGTCACTAGCGCGAGGTGTTGGTTGTGTGGCAGATTTTTGTTGGACTTTGGCACCGCTAAGCGAAAAAAAAAAATATTAAATCATAAGCAAAGGAAATGCGACAACTTTAAGGCAACGATTTACTTGGTTTTATTATTTTAGGTGGCAAATTTTTTTTTGTTATTCCACGTTGCACATGCCACTGTCATCGGTTTTTGCATCGAATTGAGTGAATCGCTTGGCCTCTTATCGCGCTCATATGTACTTTATGGGTGTTGAAATTAGAGTAGCCCGCGTTAGAAATTTAATTGCCCATCGTTGACGTAAATATATTTTATGTAATTAGTATTCAAATCATTTGCTTGCTGCGTTTAGCATATTTCGTTGCCAATTTATATATAGTGAAAATAAAATTCTTAAGAGTTATGTGCCCAGAAGCGTGTGCTGAAAGATACAAATGAGGTCTAGACAATAATGATGGACAAAACAGTTCGCGAAGGCTTACTTATGTAGGTAAGTTCTAGCAATGAAAAAGGTTACTTACTTATTATGCTTATTTTGAAGTTCCTCGAAAAGAATATACATACAAGGCTGCGATCTGACAAGAACCGAACTCGAAACTCCGTTCCAACTGTTATAGCCCTACAAAAAATTCTGGGATGAATCCAGCATGAGACGCAAAGTTTCTTACGACCAATGCTAGTTGGATATCTTTAAATAGTTTGAAGTAATCCTTTTTGTTTGAGCATATCACATGAAGAGACTAAGTGGTGCCTTTTTTTAGATTGGAAGCTATCATTGAAAAATAGGACGCAGCCGAAGGCGAATATTTTCAATACTACAATGGTTTTAAGAATCGATGGTCAATTCTATATATTTGTGTCTTAATTTGGTGGCCAGAGCCCAATCGAGGTGACGACCCGTAAGTTTGAGGGCTCAAATGAAACGTTCCTACGTCACTCGGGCTAGTAAGTTTTGCGGTCGCAAGAAGCAGTAATGATAATATTGTGACGCGTTATACCTTCTAATAAAGTAAGGATCGGGCTTCTCTTCCAAATTGCTTAGGGATATGATAAGGTAGACGTACTTCAGCTGTAAAGTAAGTGGTAAGCACGCCTTTCGCATTACGAACCACGAGCCCCTTTAAGATTCTGTTTGGTTTCGTCGACGTTTCGAACAGCACTACAACTAGAGGCTTGGTCGGGGCTCTCTCTCCTTGGAAGATTAACATTAGAGGCTGCAAGCATATCCATATAGACGGACATAAGTGATATCT
>CAXKVI010000002.1:5870879-5880879 GCA_964058755.1 Campiglossa producta | reverse complement strand
TTCCACAATCTCTCCTATTTTGTAAACAAATTCAACCACTTTCGCTAACTGAGTTAACAGCACTCGCATGAACAAGGTGTTAGCGCATCCTTGCACCTGTCAGTACGATGTTTTGAGGTGACTTTTGATAATTTGTGGCCAACACATTATGTGGCTAGCAAAAGGACTTGGAAACAAGGTGAAACATTTGCAAACATACAAGAACACTTTGAAATATCGGTACCTATGTTTGTGTTGCATGTTAGGTGCAACGTCCAGGAACATGTTGAACAGCAGAACGACATGATGGTTGGGTGTCGGTGACATGGCCAAAAACAAGCCAACCAATGCTCAAATCACAACAACAACAACTCTAATGATAGCTAGCAACAATTACAAACGCTACAATAACAATAACCACAAATGCAAGACACCGTTAACATTACTAACAAAATGTGTTTCATTAACGCCAACAAAAGCAAGAACAAGAACAAACGCAAACAAGAACAACAACCGCAAATGTGCAACAATGTCAAATTGACACACAATAATGACAACAAAGTGACTGCAATTGTGCGACAAATGTCAAAGCACTTTAGGGCGTCGAAGCTAAAATGTTGTCGGCCATTGATGTGGCTAACGGTAAATATGTAGGCGTAGGTGCATTATAATGTTGCAATCTATTTTGATGTTGTTGTTGGTTGTTTGTTGTATGCAGAAAATCAATCACACGCACATTCACCCATTCATAAACTTCCTGCGTATCAGCGCCTAAATTTAATCGTAAGTGGGCTAGTTGTGGACATTTTTGTGTTTGGGGCTTGTACCTTGACATACATAGCTTTCTCTTGTGGACAGACAGCACTGCTGACATGACGTACAAATACACAACATAACCGTAATGCACTTTGTGCATTTATGTTAACAAGTTGTAGCTCATTATGTGTAAACACAAGGACAAAGATGACCCACAACAACAACAACAACACAGATTCAAATAAATACATGCCAAGGTGGTCATCCTAAATGCCTACCGGTATAGGCACATATATAGATGTAAATATATATTACTGGTATATTTTGCGACCAATCGACTTATGGGGATTGAAAATTTAAGAATTGTTTTCAAAATATATGCAAATGCAAAATTTTATTCGTATTGAAAACACTTTCCACTTATAAAAGGGTTATAAAAAATATATATAATAAAAAAAATTTATTTACATACATACAGACCTGTTAATTTTGATTAGTAATTAGTAATCAATTGATTGGAGGCACAAAGCACACTACACCTTTGAGTTGAATTTTGTGGAGTGAGCCACTTTTTTTCGAAGTTGTACTATCTTTCTGAAACTTTTTTGTATATAGTTCACAATAACAAAAAAAAATACGTTTAAGCCAGTTTTTCGAAATTCGAATTATTTTCAAAGTTATAGCTGTCAACACTTTTCAAAATTCCTCTTTTTTTTAGGACACACTCTATCCTAAAATCTTTAGAAAGGTGGTGCTTTTGCTTTTTTTCTCGCATGCGATTTTTTACATACACATCCAAATAAAAAAGTGTTGCATACTTTCAGGCTGGCAGCTTTCTGTGTCATTTTGATATGTAGAGGGCGCGCATAAAATACTTGCGGCATCTATAGTGAATATTGGGTAAAGCTAAGCATAGAGGCGAAACTAGCGGTTAGGGCGACCTCTGTTGTTGCTAATGAAACAAAATAAAGACAGTATGCAGCATATTAATGGAAATTGCATTTCAAACAAAAAAGTATAGATTAATTTTTTGAAAAAGTTGTTGAGGTCAGGCAACGAAATATTTCGAATTCTGACACTTTAACTTTGATAAAAGCATTCATTTCGCAGCGCTTAACGTATCGTAAAACGTGTACAGCAAGTCCTGCTTACAGCCTCAAAGTAAAAGTCCGAGGTTGAAGCTCTATTTAAATCGGACTATGGGTGGTTGGTGTGCCAGATGGCTTCAAAAATTTTTTTTTTAAATCGTCATAAAAATGTGTGGTGAATACAAAATTTTTACTCTATGTTAAGTTTGTCATCCATTCCATATTTTTTTGTTTCAATCACATTTTTTACTTTTTACTGTATTTTGGTTTCGTTAGTTTTTAAATATTTTTTTGCAAGTACAAGATAGTTCACTTAGCGGTACCTTTTTGT
The DNA here is from genome assembly GCA_964058755.1 of Campiglossa producta. Taxonomy (NCBI): domain Eukaryota; kingdom Metazoa; phylum Arthropoda; class Insecta; order Diptera; family Tephritidae; genus Campiglossa; species Campiglossa producta. The sequence goes on along the minus strand of CAXKVI010000002.1, from coordinate 5,878,725 downwards.
AGCCTTTATTTCTTCCCCGGCTGCACTTTTCTTTTGTGAAAAAATCGTCCGATTGATCCCTAAAAAGAGTTGTCCGCGGATAATACAGTGGGCTATAATTGATCCCAACTAGCCGTTTATGGAAAATTATAAATCAATTTCAATTTGTGAAGCATACTTATAGGTGTTGTAAAAAAAACTTGTCCGGCTTTGCCCATGAGGGATCAAGGGGAATCTGTTCGACCTTACTCTTTTGTGCATTAAAAGGAGCAATTGGTCTCTGAAATAGTATATGGGATCAGTTCAACCTTTATAAAGAGATTCGAAATGTCAGGGATGGCATTCGCCTTTGCGACTCATCCCGAAATGATCCGAGAAAAATGGTCTTTTTGCATGATCCTACCTATGTGTACGAAAAAATTGTTTCAAGCATTTTTTTGCGGCTTGAAGGTTAAATAAATATTGATAAGTACTTGCTTAGTTTTAATGTATTTATGATACGGAAATTTGGAATGGCTCAGCCGATCGGTCTCACGAAAAACAAAAAAATTGGCCTAACGAAAAATGTGTGTCTTCCGAGAGGGAGTTTGAAAGTGAAACCATAACTATTGCCGTTCTGGCTGTGAACCAAAAATTCTAAGCTACAAATGTTCAGAAGTTGAATCAAAAAAGGGGTACATGTGAATTCATACATACATACAAATATGTATCTATATCAAAACAGCATGAATTGGGGTCAGACAATTATATATCCTTATCAATACAATAAATAGTACTTGAGCAAATGTAGCAAAATTCGATTTAACCCAACAAACATTAAGGCTGTACTCTGCAGCCTATATTCTTCAATAGGAAGAACACTAGAGCATTGGACCTAATGAGGATGATTACTGATATGGTTTTTTATCATCTCGCTTCGAGAATGTGCCCACCAATATTTCTATTATATCCAAACATATGGTCTTCCGTATACCCAATTACTCAACAATAACGTTGAATTTTATTTTTGGATATTCTGAAAAATTGCCCTTGTTGCATATTCATTTATAATAATGTATTCTTTAAAACTTTATATCAATACTTAAACGATGCACAAAACTATAACTATAATAAACATATTTGTTAATTCAGAATACAAATGAAACCGGTTTGCAGCACTGCTGCGATAAATTAATTGTACAACAATAGAGTCGGAATGGTGCCGTTTATGATTATTTATCTAACAAAACTTGTATTGGCTGATAAGACCTCAAGTCAAAGAGTTCTAAGACCGTAGTATGCTGATTCAAAGTGCGTTGATATGAAATATGAATTATTGAAGTAGAAATGCACGATATGTCTAATTGAAATTTTCAGTTGATGATAAGTCTTCATTCGGACGAGTTTAAGCGGAGCGTTTTCTTTGAAAGTGTCGCGCATTGTTTAGTATTTATTTTTGTTGTTGGTGTCAACAATTTTTAGTTTTTTCCGTTAGCAAAAGTTTTTTTTAAGTGAAGGTTGCGTTTGCGGAGATGCTAGGACTAACTTTTTTTCTGTGAACCATATTTGTATTATTGATACATATCTATTTCAATATACATAAATATCATTAATAAAATAATTTTTGTGGGCACAAGTGTTTTAATTTACTCTTTTGGCAACGTTTGATTCCAAATTACTTTATACTCTTGTTTTAGAGCCAGCTCAATCAAATATTAGCAATGTTCCTAAACCCAAATGATCGTTATAAACCAATTTTCAATGTATTAAAACAGTTTTTTAGCGCAATAATCACTGTCTTACAATAAGACTGCTGAGAAGTTAAGCTGGATTCAAACGAAGAACTGGGTACAATAGGAAATCAAGGCTGGTTTGATCTTAGAAAATAAAAAAAATATTTCTTCAAATATTCCATATTTTTTAAATAAATAAGAAAATATTTCTTAAAGTTTTTTTATTTAGAAATATTTTCCTATTTTTTTTTTTTTTGTAATAAATGAGAAAAAATTTCTTCAAATATTCCATATTTAAGAAATATTTTCCCTTTTAATTTAAACTACCTGGTGCCCGCGACTTCGTATGCGTATAATTTCTGTGTTTTTTTTTTTGCAGCTGGTTTAGCAAAGAATAAAATTCAACAAAAATTGGAGTTCAGCACTTAATACCCATAATGTACTAACACATTTTTGTGGCAATATTCGTCGATACCTCCGAAACCAATCGAGCTATCGAAATTTCATGATATCTCCCAAACCCTTTCAGATATTTCAATGAATCACATCGCATATTATAGCACTCATTGACACTTTTCGTTTGGCACCCATGGTCCACATTTTGGGCGATAACCCCAAAACCTGTTGAGATATCGCAAAGAATAATATCTTAAACTTTAAGTTGAGCGTCTAGCAATTCAACGATTCAATTCCATTCAGTACTTTTAGAGTGTTACGACCACAAACATACAGACAGACATGGTCCACATATTGAACGATAACTCCAAAACCGGTTGAGATAACGAAAAATGCAATATCTTAAATTTTAAGTTGAGCGTCGAGCAATCCCACGAAAAAAGTTTCATTCAATTCCATTCATTACTTTCAGAGTGATGCAGCCACGAACATATGGGCAGACAGCCACACAACAATTTTTAAACTCGCTTAATAATGCTTCCCCCAATAAATTTTTTTGTTGATATCTGCCATGTACAGACATCGACCTGTTACAATTTTATTATATGTAGAGATTGTTGTTGAACATTATCTTCTTCATAAGAAGATAGCTTGCTTTTTTAAAGAAATTTTTTTTTATAATTTCAATGAAAATCAAGTAAATTTTGAAAATTTCACAAATTTTTTACTAATTTCAGATTGAGAAAATATTTTTCTAGATTTGAGAAAATATTTTTCTAGATTTGAGAAAACTATTTTTCTCCGTGTGCAATTTGTGGCTGCTTTTGTCTATTAACTGTACAATTTTGGCATTTTTACCTTAGTTTAATAGTTCATAATGATGGTTTTAATTGGTGATAAAATGATCGGGCTTTGTGAAAACGAAGTTATCAATTCACTCAGAGATTTGAAAATTTTTTAATATTCCAGAACGCCTTTTAAAAATCGGTACTCAGGTGGTTTTAATTTAATTTTATTTAACTTATCAATTTATTTTATTTTCTTTTATATTATTTTATTTTATTTAATTTATTTATTTTTTTTGTTTTATTTTTTTTTTATTCTTTATTCTTGTTCGTTTTTATTTTAATTTATTTATTTTTTTGTTTATTTTTGATTGTTTTATATTTTTTTTTCTTTCTATTTTTTTTGTTTATTTTATTTTATTTTAATTTATTTTATTTTATTTGATGTAGTTTTATGCATTTTATCATATTTTTAATTTATTTTTATTTTATTTTATATTATTTTAATTTAATTTTATTTTATTTTTATTTATTTAATATTTAATATTTTTATATTTATACAGCAAAAATAAATTTATTTAACAACACTAGACACTTAAACAGCCCACCGTGCGTCACGCGCATCTGCCATCTTCCACCCACTTTCGTTCTCTTACACTCTCTCTTAGAACAAATTGCGAGCAAGTTTATTGCACTGCCGCTTTCTTTGTACTTGACATTTCCACAGTAACAAACGTCAACGTGAAGTGGTTGCATCAATAAATATTACATTATTGTTATAAACTAAAATCCTGTTAAAATATATTTAAAAAATGAGTAGAAGTAACCAGCAGTCAAAGCCATAGTTGATCTAAATTACTCGATTTATTGATTGTTATTGTTTTGTTGTTGTTTGAACTCGTCGTTGCTTGTTCTTATCAATTCGCTTTCGTGTGCAGCTGAAGTGGCATTTTGTGTTATCCGCCGCACGCCCCTCCACCATCGTTAGCGCCGACTGAGCACCCGGTTCATTCCTCTTTCTCACGTAAATTTTTTTATTTTATCGGTCGTTGTCGTCATCGCGTGACTTATTTACAATTTGAAATGTTGTTGCAATATCTGCTTAACTACAATTGATTAAAGTTTGTGTAAATCAAAACAAAGAAAATACAAACAAACACACAAAACAAGTGTTTACTGTCTTCTAATTAGACTGGTTGAGTAAAAGTAACCTAATAAGAATGAGTACTGACAGGGTGGAGAGCGTCATCTGTATGTCAAATGTGGCGCTAAGACCAGAGCACCATCTGTACTCGCGTTTACACGAACTGCATAAATTTTACTGCAGTCAGTTTGGAGCAGAACCAGAATTTGTCGTTCGCATGCCTGGACGGTAGGTGGTGAAAGGGCATTAAAATTTACAATGAAAGTACTGTGGGCTATGGATGTTAAATTTACAAGAAGTTTTAACAGCCACAACAAATTACATGTAAAAACTCTGCGGATTTTATTTTATTTTATTTTTACTTTGTTCATAAAATAAAATTTACTTAAAAAAAAAAAAAATTAATATAAAGTAAATTTACTTTACTTTATTATACTTTTTTTTGTTTTCTTATTTTATTTCATTTAATACTATTATTTTTTTAATATATCTGATTTTTTAATTTTATTTCCTTTTGCTTTGTTTTCTTTTAGTTTATTTTACTTTATTTTTTAATTTAATTTCAGTTTTTTTTTAATTTTATTTAGTTAAATTGGTTTTCATTTATTTAATTTAATTTTTTTAGTTTAATTAATATTAACTCATTCTATCTAAAATTATTTCATCTTATTTTATTTAATCATATTTTATTTTATTTTAAATAATTTTATATTCATTTATTTAATTTTATTTCCGATTAATTTTTTTATTTCATTTATTTAATTTTTAATTATTTTCTTTTAGTTTATTTTTTATCGTTTATTTTTTTAATTTTTTTTTTATTATTTTATTTTATTTCATTTCATTCCATTTTTTTATTTTGTATTTTAATTTATTATTTTCTTTTTTTTTATTTAATTTTAGAAAAAAAATTTTATTTTTTTTTTGTTTTATTTTATTTAATTTTATTTTTATTTTGTTTTCCTTTCATTTTATTTTATTTGTTAATTTTTTATTTTTTATTTTATTTTATTTTTCTTAACTTTATTTATTTTTTATATTTTATTTTTATTCTTTTTTAATTTTTTATTTTATTTTATTTTATTTTATTTTATTTTATTTTATTTTATTTTATTTTATTTTATTTTATTTTATTTTATTTTATTTTATTTTATTTTATTTTATTTTATTTTATTTTATTTTATTTTATTTTATTTTATTTTATTTTATTTTATTTTATTTTATTTTATTTTATTTTATTTTATTTTATTTTATTTTATTTTATTTTATTTTATTTTATTTTATTTTATTTTATTTTATTTTATTTTATTTTATTTTATTTTATTTTATTTTATTTTATTTTATTTTATTTTATTTTATTTTATTATTTATTTTATTTTATTTTTTATTATATTTTATTTTTTTATTCTATTTTATTTAATTTTTTTATTTTATTTTATTTTATTTTATTTAATTTTATATTATTTTTAATTTTTATTTTATTCAAAATAATTCAGTTCTCTTTAATATTTTTCAAAGTAATTTAATTTTTTTATTGTACACTGAACCAAAAACGAACATGTTTTTTATGAACAAAGTTTCATAGAAGTTCGCGTTGGTTTTTCTTAAAATATAAGAAAAAATTCGTAGAATCTAAGAAAATTTTCTTACAATTTATGAATGAATACATGCTTTCTGTGGATTTGTTTACATATTTTACGAAAAAGTGCTTATATTCTAGGAAATGTTCGTAAATTTCTACGAAAAAGTTCTTTGGAGAGGTTTTAACGAACAATTCTTAAAATCTATGTACTTTTTCATTGGATACATGAAATTTTTTGGTTCAGTGTAGTTTAGTTTAATTCAGTTTATGTTCTCTTTTATTTAACAACAGCGTCAATATTATCGGAGAACATGTCGACTATTGCGGTTACCCAGTTCTTCCGATGGCTATCGATCAGTGCATCCTCGTGGCAGTCGGTCACAGCACAGATGACACATTTCTACAGCTGCGCAACGTCCAAACAGAGCGCTACGAAAACTTGAAATGCGATTTAAATGCACTGAGGTAATTAATACACTCAAATATTCCTCAGTAAACAAACCCAACATATACATATTTAATTTTTTATATGCAGCATTGATGTGCCAGCGCAAAGCGCTCCCAAATGGTACAACTACTATTTGTGTGGCGTAAAAGGAATCTACGAAGAGATCCAACAATCCAACAAGCAAGCAACCTTTCAACCTATCGGCATGACAATCGCTTTGAGTGGCAACATACCACCCGCTTCCGGTTTGAGCAGTTCGAGTGCATTGGTCAGCGCTGCTGTGCTCGCCACGGCGTGTGTGCACCACCTGCCATTGGAACGCAAACATTTGGCCTCGATTTCGGCGCGTTGCGAACGTTACATTGGTACACAGGGCGGAGGAATGGATCAAGCCATTGCATATTTGGCCAAGGCTGGCTGTGCACAATTCATTGAATTCCATCCGCAGTTGAGTGCGACTCCTATACAATTGCCAACTGGTGTTTGTTTTATTGTGGCCAACAGCCTGGCGGCAAAGAACAAAGCTGCTTCGTCCGATTTCAATGAACGTGTGGTGGAGTGTCGACTCGCAACGCGCCTCCTCGCAAAGCATTGTAAATTTAATAATTGGCGCGAAATGATACGCTTTGTACAGTTACAGGAAGCTCTGCGGTGCACACTCGCTGAACTGGAAGAATTGGTGCTGAAATGGCTGCCGAAGGATGTCTATATGCGTGATGAGTTGTGTGCGCGCGAATTGGAAGTCAGCGACGAAGAATTTGAAAAAGAATTTCTTACCGTAAATACGAGGCAGATGTTGCAGTTTAAGTTGCGACAGCGTGCTTTGCATGTGATAAGGGGTGAGTGTGGGTGTGACAAAGGACTTCGACCTAAAAATTACTGTGAATTTCTTTCTTTTAATTTCTTTTTGCAGAATCGCTACGCGTTGCTAAATTCCGCGTAATATGTGAGGCGGCAACATCGAACGAGAGTGAAAGGAAACCTATACAACCCAGTAACGGTCATGTCAATGGCAATGGCAATTGTATCGATAAAGTCCTGGCAAGTGAAGTCGTAACGCTGGCAGACTCAATAAATAGTTTCGCGTTGTTGTCTCAACTAATGCGCGAATCGCATCAAAGTCTTAAAGAATTGTACGAGTGTTCGCATGATGACCTCGATCGCTTGGTTGCCTTATCCGATGAGGCAGGTGTGGGAGCGCGACTCACCGGTGCTGGGTAAGTCTATTTGGTGTATAACAGGGTTCGCAATTATTCATTTATGAATATCTATTTGAATACGTTCTTTGGCGAATTGAAGCGTAAACGAAACGAAACAAATTCACATCGTTCCCATTCGCGAATAAGAAAAACATTACCATCGTTCGCGTTTGTTAATAAGAGCGTAGGAAAATTTGCCTCGTTATGCCTTCGCGAAAGTTTCGTATCGCCAAAATTGCCTCCACACACGTAAGGACCCCTTTCGGGAACATACAGAGCCCCCTTGGTATACGTTCGGGATTACCTGCTAACTTTTTCCGAATCAATTCGAGATCGGGACTTTTCCGGTATTCCTTTTTTGATTTTTTTCTGGATTCTTTCTTTTACTTTTTCGTCGTGATTTCAGCAAAATTTGGGGAATATTTACTAATACCCTATTCGAGACCATTTTTGGGACTATTTTATGATGATCCCGAAAAAGTAACGAAACGATCCAGTAAAGTATTCCAAAATGGTCCTGTGAATTATATTGGAATCATCCTGAAAAGGTTGCGAAAAAGTTTCGAAACCACTGTTGAAATTATTGCGAAAAAGTTCCGGA
>CAXKVI010000002.1:5833379-5865879 GCA_964058755.1 Campiglossa producta | reverse complement strand
AACGAAGTCTAAAATAAGTAAGTGCGTAACATTTGACTTAAATTAATTCAATACAATAAAACTCGTGTGGAGCATAAATGAAACCTAAGTGCAGGGACCTGTAAAAATTTACAAATAAAAACATTTTATAAAAAATTTAAGTGAGGGTTTGCATTTCTTTCATTATTGTAATAATTATAAAATTTTCTTTTATTTTTATATTATTTTTTTTTTTTATTTTATCTTGTTTTATTTGGTTTTAGTTATTTCTTTCTTACTTCAGTTTATTTATACATTTATTATTATTTTTTTTTTTTTTTTTGTTTCTTATCTTATTTTACTTTATTTTATTTTTTTCATAAACAGCATGAAGTGCTAAATTCAAGTAGAAAATCTGAGTTTACTATCCACAAAAAAAATTTCATCCAAATCGGTCCATATACGAAGAAATAAATAAAAGGAAGTATGGTGGCAACCCTAGGTGCCAACTCATTTTTAAGACATCACAGTTGGTATGCGGCTGAAAGTGCCTCCGATTTAATACCCATATTTTCATACATTGCTCAATATTTAAGAAAAAATTTAAATAGGTGGCAACCCTGTAAACCGCCCCAAGTGGCTACACCCAAGTGCACAGTCTTTGAATCAAGCGTACTATCCTATGCCAAATTTCATCGATATATGTAGAGCAAAATGACCCCAAAATGATACGAAAATGACCCCAAAATGATCCTAAGCTTACCCTGAAAGTATTCCAAAATGGCCCTAAAATGACCGAAAAATCATGTCAAAATTACCCCAAAAATATCCCAAAATGACCCAAAAATTAACTTAAAACGATCAAAATCATCTCAGAATGACCCTAAAAGAATTTTAAATGATCCAAAAATCGTCCGTAAATTACCCAAAAATTATGCCAAAATTTAACTCAAAATGATCCCAAACTTACGACTAAATGATCCCAAAATAATCCTAAAGTAATCGAAATATGATTTCAAAATGACTCCAAAATATACAAATACAATACGGTAAAAGTGTAATCATGGGCGGCAACCCTACTTCAAACTATTTTAGTTGCTATATCGCCGAAAATACCTTTCATTTGATACCCATATTGGCATATCTGGCTTCATGATTTAAACAAAATTGAGATAGGTGGCAACCCTGTAAATCGCTCCAAGTGGCAACCCCCAAGTTTATCGTCTTAGAATCAATCGCGGTTCCCGAGATAGTGCCGGATATATGTATATATAAACAAGATAAGCTCGCTTAAAGTTATAAGATAATAACCGCTGCATGCAGTCTCTGTAGTAAATATTTACTTAATATCCTTCAAAATATTTTCCAAATTCAAACAGCAAATTTTGAAATTTAAATGGAAATTGTGGATGAAAACTAATTAACTCCTTAATAGAGCAAATTACCTATGAGCACGCATGAATATATTTATTTATTTATTTATTTATTATATATTAATACAATGCATTTGCATGCAAATTAAGCTATTGGTAATTTATGGTTGAGCACTTTTCAATTTTATGCAACCCACATACTAACTGCATATGTATGCATGCATGTAAATATATTTACTTATGTGCGTCAATATTGCATCATTTCACACTTTCACCTAATTAATATTTACACATCGACAATATTTACGTATGGTTTATGGGGGATTTTCATTGAATTTGCGAACTCATTAGAATGCAATTCGAACAATTCGATGCGAATATAAGCTTTCGTCACTTTTAAATGTATGAAAGCGATAATGTGTCTTAAATTGTCCTTGTTACTTGACTGCGAAACGAAAGGTGCTAACGAGTGCTGCCGTAAATGATGTAATTAATTTCAATATCTCAGCGGGTTTCAGAGATATCCCCTAAAGAGATGGAAAACCAGAAGGGTGTTACGTTCGCGAAGATGTCCGAAATAACGTCTGCTACTTTTTAATAAATAAATTGAATGTTAATTTTCTTAAATTTAGTTAAAGCTTGTTTTTTTTTTTGGGTGTTGAAGAAATTGTTCTGTACTTGAAACCAAAATTTTACAATTGCTTGAATTAGATGATCTGAACACTTTTTGAACATTTTGTGGACTTTTGAGAAGTCGAATAATTTTTATCAAATTATTCTTTTGAATTTTTGGCGAAAATAAGTTGAAAAATGCTACAAACAATTCCAGCTACGATGATTGCAATTTCGGTCTTGTTGAAGGATCATGTCAAACCGCTTTGTATTGTTGCTTATTGACCTTTACTGGTCGTCGTCTTCTCTCCTTGATACGATGTTCGACCAGTAAAGGTGATGAAACATTTCTAAGCAAGAATACAAAGAGGTTCGACATGATCCTTCAACAAGATCGAAATTGCAATCATCGTAGTTGGTATTGTTTGTAGCTTTTTTCAACTTGTTTTCGCAAAAACTTAAAAGAATAATTTGTTAAAAATTATTCGACTGGTCAAAAGTCCACAAAATTTTTAAATTTCATAAATAAGTTCAATAATAACAATAACTAAATTATTAAAAAAACCTTTTTATCATCAAATATGACACCTGACAATGCGGCATGTCCAAAACTAAATAGATATGCTAGGAAGTCAAAAAAAAATTAACAGCTTTTAAAATTGGTATATGCAGCAAAATCAACATCAAAAAATCCTTTCGAAAAAAAGTTTTCTAAACGGGGTCGCCCGTCGGCAGTGATTTGGAAACTCCGAGTATATTTCTGCTATGAAAAGCATATCAATATATGCCGCCATAAGTTGTTTCCTTACTATGTCTTAATTTGCATCACAAAGTATATTATGGCTAAATAATTACAACTTGTAAGAATAAACTTAAACTTACTAATTTACCAAACAAAAAGCGGTTACGGTGTAAACTTTAGCTTTAAGTTGAAATAAGCATGCTTGATTAGTAAACCAATAGCTTGGTTTTGTTCAACTTTACTACACATACATATAAGTACATTAGGGTGGTGCTTATTTGCAGGGTAACAATTTTATCATCAAAATTTTAAAGGTTCAACTCATAAATCTTTTGTAATATAGCAGAAGATATCACACACAAATTTTAGTCGCGATTGGAAACGGTCAAGCGGTGTCGCACGGGGGTCAAAGTTCAGATTGCCCTATCTTATAACTTTAAAGGAGCTAAGCTTGTATATTTGTATATCCGCACTATCTCGGGAACCGCTTGACCGATTTGGATGAAATTTGGCATATATGTAGACTAGGGTGATTCAAATAAAAAAAAGTTGGTTTTTTCGGTGTTAAACTCTGAAACTTTAGGTATTGATGAGAAAATAAGCCTTGCAAAAAATTAGCGCTTTAACTTAACCCTTAGGGGTGGCTATTTTTTTTCGCCCTTTTCCATACATTTTGTATGGGGAAAAATGGCATTTTTTTTCAAAGTGAATTTTCTTTTAATTTTTGAAACTTTTTTGAAAATATTTTTACATACTCTTAAAGTTGAAGCTTTGAAGCTTCCAAAATGGAATTAAATAAATAAATAAATATTTGGATTATTTTTGGAACCATATTGGGATTATTATAGGATCATTTTGGGATCATTTAGGGGTCACTTTAGGATAATTTGGAGGCTATTTTGAGAGCATTTTGGGTTCAATTTTTGATTAATTTGGGACAATTTTGTGTCATTTTGCAGTCGCTTGGGATTATTTTAGGATTATTTTCGGATTATTTTTTGGGATTATTTTAGGGTCATTTTGGTATAATTTTTCATAATCCGAGGGTCATTTTCGGATTATTTTGGGTACATTCATGGGTGTTTTGGGGTCATTTGGGAATCATTTTTAGATCGTTCTGGGATCATATAAGGGTCATTTTGGGATCGTTTTTGGATCGTATTGGATTCAATTTCGGATCATTTTCGGAACATTTAAGGGTCTTTTTGAGATAATTTTAGGATTATTTTGATATTATTTTAGGGTCATTTTGGGTAAGTAAAGTTAGCGCTAAATTGATAGGCCCGAGCAAACTCGGTCACCCAAGTACTGGAGACTTAAAAAGTTAAAACGATTTTTCTTTGTATCTAGTACTCAAAGTCGAAAGCACTTGCGGGTCATTTCCGGATCATTTTGGTATCATTTTAGAGTCAGTTTGAGGTCATTTTAGGGCCAGTTTGAGGTCATTTTGGGTTCATTTTTGGGTCGTATTGGGTTCAATTTCGGATCATTTTGGGAGCATTTAAGGGTAAGTATTTCGAATCGGAACCAAATTTTGTATGTGCTATCTCCGACTATAGTGCTATCGATTTCAAGTATTTGATAAAAAGAGCCTCGTTAGGGCAATCTACCATCTCCGATCGGGATAAAAAATCAAGTACGATATAGTTGACCGTGGTGCTACCTTTCTAGGGGGTGAGACTGGAAAAAATTGTACATTTGATTATAAGGACCACCCTAAAGTATATACATACATATATGTTGTAGTTAAATCGAAGCTCCTTCAATTCTCCAAACAGCACGACGAGTATTCAAAAATTACAGAGCTTTTACGCATTTGTTTACATTTGCTCGGCATTTCAACGAAACGTGCTTTTCATTCATAAAAATATTCCTGCTGCAACAACTACTCGCAATTTAAGTTAAAATTTACTACAAGCAGCAACTGGCAGTTAGTCCTTTCGGTAACTTCGTGCGCTCAAGACGACAAGAAATAAAACAGCGGAAGCAAAAACTTCTTAAATCAAATAAAATTTCGCTGATTTTTTTTTCTCCGGCGAATGTAGCGCGAAATCGTTGGAAAAGATCTATAGAAATGATTTAGTATTCCAAAGCAACAACGCTGACAACATTAATATTTCATGTTGTGGTTTCTCAGCTTCATTGTAAGGTTTTTTTGCTTTGTGAAATAAAACGTAGGCTCGTTTTAAATTGTGGAAAAAATAATAAATATGCGCCTTATGTCAAGTGTTTGTGTAAAGCCAACGATGGTACATAAATTGTAATGCCAAGTAAAGTAGCGCGATGAAAAGATATAAGCAACGCTTAGCAAATGGCCTATTTAAAAGTGAAAATATTTGTTATAATCCCAGTTGGGCAATTTATAAAATCCTTAGATCCTTGGTGTGACAAAAAATTAAAGAACTTTGTCAAAAGTTAAATAATTGTAATAAATATGTTTGTAATGAAATGTTGAGTGGTAGTGCTGTGATCATAAGGTTTTTCAGTCTCTTTTGCTTTTCAACCTAAGACGAGTGTGTCATTTTTGGTCTAAAATTTTCTACTCAAAGAATATTTGAGATGAAGGACGCTTGAGTCAATGCGAGATAACTGTATAAATACCATAACGTAGAGATCATAAAGATTGAGCTTTTATCGCTCACCTTGGTACTCGGTTAGTGTGATGGGATGTAGTTGTGTCGCTGAACAATCAGTTAAGTTAGACGGAAGGATGGTAGCCTAGGCGAGACCCTTATCAGCGGACGGACGTGAGTCAGTTCAGAAAACTCCTTTAGCGGCGTTGATCTGATTTAAAAGTAAAAGCACAATCCAGATGGATCAAGTCCTGGTATCTTCTACTTCAGAGGAAATCCCTTTTCATGCAGGGCAGGTAGCCTTGCAAGAGATTACACTTAAAAATATTCAAGGACATGTCCCTGGAATATCCGACTTTTTTTTAAAGGTAGATACCGCTAGCCGGCTGTTTGATATCCACGGTCAGGGATGGTTCATCTACGGATATATGTCAGTCATATCCAATTACCAATCTTCTGTTGTTGTCGTTGTAGCCGTACTTCGCCCTGCCTAGTCAAAAGATCTACCTATAAAAAGTTACGTGACGGACCAGACAAGTTTGTACGGATGTTTACAGTCCTTTGCCGGTTATGAATCTGGTACGTTCCGATGAATGGTACCTCGTGGTACTAGCCCGGATATCTTTGGAGCGATTTCGTTGACCCCTTAGTCGAGGTGGAGGTGGATTTTAGTCGCCTCTTACGACCGGCATACCCACCTCGGGCATATTCTAAACCCCTATCAAATCTTCTCCTTCCTTACCCGCGAAAGTCGGACAAGTTGTGGATGTTTATCTGCGCCTACGAGCCAACTGAAGAGACGGATGAGACAAATAAGTAATACTCCTTTGATAAACTACAACATGCATATAGTCGCTTATACTTCACGACTGCTTGTGTGCTTCACGACTGTTAATCTCAGAGAGAAGAAGAGAGAAGTAATTGGTTATATAGTCGGGAAATTTAGTCTTCACTCACACTGTAGTGCCAGATTCTGTCTGTTGTTCTCTGTTAGGTGTCCATAAAAGGTATGTCTTCGCAAATTTTCCCCCTCCTATGACTCTTCCTTCTGTCTGGCTATTCCCGCACCTCCTCCATATCTCCTATCCTCTAGCACCTCTAAATCTAGCTTTCCCAAAAGCACCTATATCGTTATCTCTACCTATCAACCTCTACCTATCCCTTTTCCTCTACCTCTACCTCTATCTCTAACCTCTACAAACCTCTACTGTTTCTAGATCTCCGTCATTTCTATCGCGATGTTAGCTTCACCAATCCACGTCAATACATTTCCTCCAAGGTCTACATTTTGATGCATATCTCAGATATCTTTATAACATATATGTGGCTGTATAAAATTCTATAAACTTTTCAAAGATATAAATAAAATGCAGTAAGGTTGCAATCCTCGATGCCTACTCATCTTGAAGACATCATGGTTGGGAAGCGGCTGAAAGAAATGTTAAAAAAAAATTAGATGGGGGACCAACCCTTTAAACCGCCCCATGTGGCAATGCCCATCTCTATACCAAATTGAATAGAAATCGGCAAAGCGGTCCAAAATGACCCCGAAATTATCTCAAAATGACCCCAAAAGTATCCCAAATTTATCCTAAAATGACCCCGAAATAATCCCAAAAAGACCCCAAAATGAATTTAAAATGGCCTTAAACTGATCCCAAAGTGAGCGCAAAATTATCCCAAAATGATCCCAAAATTACTCCAAAATGATCCTATGTATAATTATCCCAAATGAACCCAAAATGACTTAAAAATATCCCAAAATGATACCCAAAAGATCTCAAAATGGCCCCAAAATGTTTTCAAAATGACCTCGAAATGATTTTAAAATGAATCCAAGATGATCCCAAAACTACCCCAATATGATCGCAAAATGATCCCAAAATGATTCCAAAATGATATCAAATTATACCAAAAGGATCCCAAAATTACCCCAAAAAGATTCCAAAATGACCTCGCAATGATACCAAAATGAATCAAAAATCATCCCAAAATTGAACTCAAAATCCGTCAAGCGGTTCTCGAGATAGTACCGGATATACTGCGATAAGGATTCAACGCTAGGTGGCAACCCTTCTTGAAAATATATTAGTTGGCATGCCGCCGAAAATATCCATATTGGCTTGTCTTACTCAATATTTAAAAAAAAATGAGATAGGTGGCAACCCTGTAATACCCCCAAATGGAAACACCCAAGTGAATAGTCTTAGAATCAAACATACTATTCCCATGCCAAGATAGTACCTAATACAAATGTACAAATATACAAGTTTAGCTCGCTTAAAGTTATAAGATATGTCAAAAAATTGCGGCAGAATATTTGAAATGTGGAAATTGTGGAGGTTATGTCAGCAATATTATTATGAAAGATAAATAATCCTTTTGTGAAAATAATAAAAATAATTGTAAAAAATGTATTTCTTAATAAAAAAAAAAAATCACCTGGTTCTGAATTAATCCTCCATCCATCCACTTGAACGCGCTGAAAAGCATACAGCAATAATTGCATATTTCTCAATATTGAAAAGCGATTGTTTAATATGATTACGAAATGGCTTAAGTACATTATCCCATAACTACCGTGAAACGTGCAATTTCATGGGAGACACTTTACTTTTACGGTCAGCGAAATGGATTTGAAATGTTTACATGCAATTTCCGTCGTTGTCGAATGAACTTTATGACGTACGCACGCCGCAGACTTACGTACAAACAGCAACCGCATAAGAGCAACAAACTCAAAGATGGCTATAATGCAGTCGTGTTGTTTTTGGAAAACTGTGCGTAAGGGCAGCATGGCAAGCGCCACATATACGCTGGTAAGTGGGAGCACGTATGTTTAAGCTTATATAAATTGTACTAGGTAAAAATAAATATTTATGCATAACATTGTGCTGTGTTAATGCGTGAGCTGCGAAAGGTAATTATCTCAGTCTGCACATGCAAATCGCATAGCCATTATAATATTAACAGGCGTTGTTATAAGCGAGAGTACTCATTAATTCTACCTTCAGGCTTTGTTTTGAAAATATTTATCTGATTTTTTCGTTGTTGAGTTGCGTTAATTACCTTTTGGCCACAGGCCAAATATGCCAACGAAATATAATAAGTAGTAAAAAAAAAAAGTTTGATAGCATCCTTTAAATTTTTTATAGGAAATAACTATTTATGTTGCTGCATTAAAAGCGGTTGAAAGGGATCACTTCTTAAAAAGTTTTACGTACTTTTTTTAGCCCTGAAGAAGTTTGCATATTGTGCTATTATCACTTTGAGTTTGTATGCCATGCGTCAACTGAAAGGGGACTATTAAAGGGTGCTTCGATAATAAAAAGTGAGAAATTGGAGAAAAAGCTATTATGGGTCCTTCAATGTCATTATTAAAAAATTTGTATAACTAGTGACGAAAAAATAAAATAATAATTTTTAATCATTATTCAAAAAAATGTGATTGATGAGTGCTCAAACAAATCAAAGTGATGACTAGCGAGCTATTTTCATTCGAGTGATTCTGGAATAAAATGATTTGCTACACGGCCGAAAAATTGAGCCTAAATTAAAAACTTTTTTGGGCTACATATGGGTCATTCCATGCCAAATTGACAAATTTTTTACCTGACCCCATTCGATTTCGCTAAAAATTTGCTATCTTTTTCTACCCGCCGAAAGACATTTTTAAGAATTTTTTCAAATTTTTTTCCCCAAATCAAAAGTTATGAACTTAAAAAAAAGCGTTTTTTTAAACGTTTTTTTACATGCTGTAACTTTTTCCAAAAACAACCGTTTGGGATCATTTTTTTCTTAATTTTTTTTAAGTAGTTTTCGAAAAAAAATAAAAAAGATTTTAAGAGCCCAGATATATCATTTTTTTTCGAAAAAAAAGTCCGACCCTTTTTTATTTTTATTTTTTTTTTTTAACTCCAACTAATTCTGCAATAAGCCCCGCTAATAACAAGATGTGCCGACAATCGCTTCTATTTTTTTTTTTTTTTTGTTTTAATTGAAAAAAAAATTCATTAAAAAGTTATATAAAAAGAGCCAAAGTTGAAATTTTTTTTCATTGCAGAATTGGTTGGAGTTCTTTAAAAAAATAAAAATAAAAAAAGGTTCCGACTTTTTTTTCGAAAAAAAACATATATCTGGGCTTTTACATTTTTTTTATTTTTTTCCGAAAACTACATTTAAAAACAAAAATTAAAAAAAAATGATCCCAAACGGTCGATTTTTGAAAAGGTAACAGCATTTAAAAAAACAAAAATTTGAAAAATTTCTGAAAAATGTCTTTCGAGGGGTAGAAAAAGATAGCAAATTTTTAGCGAAATCGAAGGGGGTCAAGTAAAAAATTTGTCAATTTGGCATGGAATGGCCCATATATGACCAAACCAAATTTGGTTCATTTTTAAGTTAATAAGTTTTCAAGAAAATTGGTCAAATGAAAAGGGTTTAAATTTTAAACCAGAGAAGTGTTAACATTACGAGACTGATCTACCGCTGAGCTACATTGCACACATAAATGTCGTGAGCAAAATTCAATCATGAAAAAACTTTCAAAAATTAATGAAAACAAAACAAAATTGTTTTAATTTTAAACCGAAATGTTTTAATAGTAAACCGAAAAGTTTTCATTTTAAACCAAAAAGTTTTAAAAATAAAATAAAAATTATGTCAGTTGGCTCGACTCGAGCCGAAGCGCTCTTAATGTCAGTCGACTGCTCTACCGCTGAGCTATTCCGCACACAAAAGTTAAGTGGGCACAATTTCAAAGTGCAAGGAACGCCCCAAATTTGCAATGCCATTTTCGTGAATGTGTAGCTCAATCTCGGAAAATTTTGCCAGAAAAACGAATGTGCTACATATTCATGTTTCTGTCGCAACAAAAATGTTTAAAAACTCAATTTCGGTTATTTTTTTAATTTACGTTTTGCCAGAAACATGAATGTGTAGCAAAATTGTTACGTATACGCCATGGCGTCTTATATTAAGTGCAACACATTCATGCTTCCGGCAAAATATAAATTTAAAAAAAATTTCTAAATTCAGTTTTTAAACATTTTTGTTGCGCCAGAAACATAAAAAACGAACACAACGAAAATTTAAAAAAAAATTTCCTAAAATTTTAATGACCTTAATGACCCCAAATGATCCCAAAATCACCCCAAATTAACCCCAAAATGATTTTAAAATTAAGCCAAAATGATCTTAATATAACCCCGAAATGAACTCAAAATTACCCCAATATTATCCCCAAATTACCCCAAAATAACCCAAAATGTTTCTAAAATGATTCCAAGATTACCCAAAAATTAACCCAAAAATCCCGAAATGCTCCATAATGATCCCGAAAATGATGCAGAGGTTATGCCAAACAATAACCGGTCACTCAAAATTTTATAAATGATGATTTTTTTTGTATTTGAGTATTTTTTTATTCGAAGTGGCCCAACCCTGGTTGATATCGGCCCCGCTCTATTTGAATGAATTTTTGTGAGTAGTTTTCTGATTTTATTTTATTTCATAATTTTTGTTTTATTTTATTTTAGTCAATTTTATTTATTATATTTAATTTATTTTTATTACTAACCACTATATATTAAGCACGTCACACCACAAAGATACAAACTAAAACATAAACTGCAACTGACTGCTCACCAGATCAATCCGTATCTTCGTTGTTCAACTTAAACCTTTCAAATGCCTTTGATTTTGTTGTTGCCTTTGCTGCTGACATCGCTAGTACTTTGCTGGTGGCTTTTCACATTTATGAAACGTTTAGCTCCTTTATCCACACACACACACACACACAAGCAAAAAGCTACATATAAGAGGCGTTTGGAGAAATTAACTTGCTAACTGAATGGAAAATCGAAAAAAAAATAAACCGGCAGCGCCATGCTTTCAGCTCAACAGCCATAAAAGCAATTTGGACGCATGGCACAGCATAAAAGTAAAATGGACGATTTTTGCACTACAGCAGCCAATTTAATGTCACCTATTGACTCAGTTCAATATGATTATGACGTAAATGGTTTATATGTTCTGTGTTCAGTTAGATTTGGTTTCAACTCAAAACTGTAATGTGAAGTGTGTCACCATCAATCAATGTTTTGTCACCACAATTTCATGCAGCTGTGTGTTCAGGTGCTTTATGTAAGTGAGTACATATTTGGTTAGGCTTTGCAAATTTCATAAAATTTCGACATGATTGCCGTTATGAATTAATTTATGAGGTTTTTGGAAATGTAATGTTGTGCTTTGGTGAAATTGCTAGAAGTGGGCTGCTTGCATAATTTTAAAATGCTTACTCATACGCCATGGGTGACGATAACTTTCATTTGTAAATTTTTTAAAGAATGAAATATGTACATAGGTGTATGCTTCTTGATGACTTTTAAAGTCATTCTCAGTTATTTTCTGATGCAAAAGTGATTCAGAGAAGTAAAAACCGAAAATACTTCGAATATTACTTAGGATAAACAGTAGACAAAAAATGAGGCGAATAAGGTGAATTCGTAAATATTACTATGAATTTATTTATCTTTATTTTATTTTATTTTAATTTTCTTTATTTTTATTTATATTTATTTCATTTTATTTTATTTTATTTCTCTTAATTTAATTTTATTTTATTTAATTTTACAATATTTTTCTTAGTTTTATTTTATTTTTATTTATTTTTTTATTTTTTTTTATATTTTTTTCTTTATTGTTTTTATTTTTTATTTTATTTCATTTCATTTCATTTCAATTCATTGCATTTCATTTCATTTTATTTTATTTTATTTTATATTATTTTATTTTATTTTATTTTATTTTATTTTATTTTATTTTATTTTATTTTATTTTATTTTATTTTATTTTATTTTATTTTATTTTATTTTATTTTATTTTATTTTATTTTATTTTATTTTATTTTATTTTATTTTATTTTATTTTATTTTATTTTATTTTATCTTATTTTATTTTATTTTATTTTATTCTATTTTATTTTATTTTATTTTATTTCATTTTATTTTATTTTACTTTATTTTACTTTATTTTATTTTATTTTATTTTATTTTATTTTATTTTATCTTTATATATTTTTCTTGATTTGACTAACCTTTCCCCATTCTTTTGGGCAAAATCAGGGTCATCGTCTTTAATCTTCATTCATAAAGACCAGCAATCAGCACAAAATATTAATTACTATTTTAATTATCTTGCAATTATAGGTGTACTTTGCTTTTTCCGCATTGGTGATGTTTATAACAATTTATGATGAAATAGAATTTCTGTCAGGCAAAAGAGAACAACCGATAGGGGAAAGCATTTTGGCGAGAGGTGAAATAACCCCAGGTAAAGTGGTTTTAAAATAAAGCATTGAGAACTTTTAATTAACCTTTAATTATAACTGTACCAACTTCAGCTATTGTCATATTCAATATTTTATTTTTGATTTGCTCGGTGTTCTTGGTTTTATCATCGCTGCTTGTCTTGCTCGGTTTGAAATTTGTAAGTACAAAGAAAATGTTTGTATGTATACATGTTTTTGACTAATTGCTATGCTTTAATTTGTAAACGACTATGTTTAATTCTACAGGACCGCAGAGAGTTGTTGCTGCCTTGGATGGGTTTCATGCTTTGTGATGTGCTGATTGAACTGGTTCATTTGATTTATTTATCTGTAACGCAAATCGTCAATTTTGATCCCATCGTCGGATTTATATTTACTATAGATTTTTTTATTATGTGCTTGAATGTGAGTAAATTTACCTATACATATACATTATTTGAGAAACTGAAGTTAAACTTCTAATGATGTCAAAGAAAAAGGTAACTTTTCTTAAAAGGTGACTTTTCTTAAAAGGTGACTTTTCTTAAAAGGTGACTTTTCTTAAAAGGTGACTTTTCTTAAAAGGTGACTTTTCTTAAAAGGTGACTTTTCTTAAAAGGTGACTTTTCTTAAAAGGTGACTTTTCTTAAAAGGTGACTTTTCTTAAAAGGTGACTTTTCTTAAAAGGTGACTTTTCTTAAAAGGTGACTTTTCTTAAAAGGTGACTTTTCTTAAAAGGTGACTTTTCTTAAAAGGTGACTTTTCTTAAAAGGTGACTTTTCTTAAAAGGTGACTTTTCTTAAAAGGTGACTTTTCTTAAAAGGTGACTTTTCTTAAAAGGTGACTTTTCTTAAAAGGTGACTTTTCTTAAAAGGTGACTTTTCTTAAAAGGTGACTTTTCTTAAAAGGTGACTTTTCTTAAAAGGTGACTTTTCTTAAAAGGTGACTTTTCTTAAAAGGTGACTTTTCTTAAAAGGTGACTTTTCTTAAAAGGTGACTTTTCTTAAAAGGTGACTTTTCTTAAAAGGTGACTTTTCTTAAAAGGTGACTTTTCTTAAAAGGTGACTTTTCTTAAAAGGTGACTTTTCTTAAAAGGTGACTTTTCTTAAAAGGTGACTTTTCTTAAAAGGTGACTTTTCTTAAAAGGTGACTTTTCTTAAAAGGTGACTTTTCTTAAAAGGTGACTTTTCTTAAAAGGTGACTTTTCGTAAAAGGTGACTTTTCTTAAAAGGTGACTTTTCGTAAAAGGTGACTTTTCTTAAAAGGTGACTTTTCTTAAAAGGTGACTTTTCTTAAAAGGTGACTTTTCTTAAAAGGTGACTTTTCTTAAAAGGTGACTTTTCTTAAAAGGTGACTTTTCTTAAAAGGTGACTTTTCTTAAAAGGTGACTTTTCTTAAAAGGTGACTTTTCTTAAAAGGTGACTTTTCTTAAAAGGTGACTTTTCTTAAAAGGTGACTTTTCTTAAAAGGTGACTTTTCTTAAAAGGTGACTTTTCTTAAAAGGTGACTTTTCTTAAAAGGTGACTTTTCTTAAAAGGTGACTTTTCTTAAAAGGTGACTTTTCTTAAAAGGTGACTTTTCTTAAAAGGTGACTTTTCTTAAAAGGTGACTTTTCTTAAAAGGTGACTTTTCTTAAAAGGTGACTTTTCTTAAAAGGTGACTTTTCTTAAAAGGTGACTTTTCTTAAAAGGTGACTTTTCTTAAAAGGTGACTTTTCTTAAAAGGTGACTTTTCTTAAAAGGTGACTTTTCTTAAAAGGTGACTTTTCTTAAAAGGTGACTTTTCTTAAAAGGTGACTTTTCTTAAAAGGTGACTTTTCTTAAAAGGTGACTTTTCTTAAAAGGTGACTTTTCTTAAAAGGTGACTTTTCTTAAAAGGTGACTTTTCTTAAAAGGTGACTTTTCTTAAAAGGTGACTTTTCTTAAAAGGTGACTTTTCTTAAAAGGTGACTTTTCTTAAAAGGTGACTTTTCTTAAAAGGTGACTTTTCTTAAAAGGTGACTTTTCTTAAAAGGTGACTTTTCTTAAAAGGTGACTTTTCTTAAAAGGTGACTCTATTACACTGTTTGAAAGTTTTCGTCACTTTCTTCAAGCCTTATTTTTAATTCCGTGTGGCAACATAAATATTTCACCGCTTCCTTAGAAGTTTCACTTCAAAATATTATAAATTCTTTCCTTCTTACCTTTGTAATTTCGTTTTATGCCTTCTAATTGTAATGCTCAGTCTTATTGTCTGCTGTGCGTGATATCACAATATCAAAATTACATACAAGGACGGGGTTATAGAGATCAACATATGCGGGTAAGAATTACATAAAATACTTACATAGAAACATGCTTACTTAGTATAAAAGAGCCTTATGTTTTATGTGGACCTTTAACCATTTAAGGTTTACGCTCCTTAAGATTTAAGATTATTGTGTTTATCTCTGGTCTTTACAAAAATGCCTCTTAACTTGTTCAACTTATCTCTGCTTTTTTTATTTTATTCATCTCAGAGAGACGTGATGAGACAAGCTCCCGACAGTGGGCCTTTAGAGCGCCAAACGTATTTGAGAGTGACAAATAACCAAAATAATTTAACAAGTCCTGGTGGCATTAATACAAATCCTGCTACGCATACCATATCGACAATACCCGAGGAAATAGAACAAAATCAAAAGTCAGGTAATGGAAAATTTAAATGTAGAATTAAATCACAATAAAAGCATAATTCCTCATAACTAAATATCTTTTTACCAAGATATATAATTATGATAAATCTATGTATGTAAATCGCAACCAAATTGTGGGCAAAACTTACTTGGTTAGAAGGTCAACAAAACTGTTCAAAGTAAAATTATTCAACCACAACTCACATAATTGATTTACATCAATAAGACTTCTCTTTAATCACGTCACAAGGGAGAGCAAAGATTAAATACGAAATTTACACAATGAAAACCACACAAGCAGTAAAGCAAGTAAGGACAGCACTGTTTTTGGTTGTCTGTCTGTCTTTGATGCCCTTTTGGACACTATTCTCTGATCATCTCTAAAAAATTTTTTTCAATTACGATGTGTCATTTTACTCAAGATGGGCACCATATAATCTACACATTAGAGATGGGCGCGTGCATTTTTTTTTCTGCACGACACGACACGGTCACGAAAAAGACTTTCGAAATTAGGCACTAACACGCACAAAAAAAAAAACACTAAAACACAACGCGACACGCACTAAAAAAATAAAATTGTATAGTTTATTTATGAAAGTTTATCAAATTGATCCGTAGAACATTTTTCACATTGGCGATTTTTCGTATTCTTCATGTATTCAGAATTTTTTTCAGCAACGCTCTATCTGAGAATTTCATTCAAAAACAACCTATTTCAGCTAAAAATGTATTGAGTTTTCGAACACTAGCACATGGGCACACGCGTGAGTCAAAAACACGCACGACGCCCATCTCTAGTACACATACAAACATCATTCCAAACCAAAATTGTTGCCACAAACTATTTACTGCGGGAGTAATTTGCTCTGATATTTCGTGGAAAAGAGGTTGTTTTTACACTTGCACGTAGCAAAATCGCTAAAAGGAGTATACTCAGAGCAAAAATAAATTTTAAAATTAAGGAAAAAATTCTAAAATTTATCCTTTGCCATTCTAAAAATTTTAAGAACTTTTCGGTCTTAAATATTCTTAGAACAAAAAGTTTTCGTAGTAGACACCTTGGTTGAGCGTTCGAGGGACCTGAGTTCGATTTTTGGTGAAGGGCTCTGAAAAATATTTGTTTACATTAGAAAAAAAAAATTTTATTGACTTCAACGAGAATCGCACCCACAACTCCTTAAAATGAAACCAACACGTTCTTGGAATAAGAATAACAAAGTAATCCTTAGAATATATTGTTCTTGACATAGCCCAGAGCATTCTTAAATTCGGACAAAATTATATATCGCATGTATGAATGGCTTTGTAACACAATTTTGGTAAAACATCGTCAAAGTGATTTAGTAATAGAAAAATCATGCCAAATCGATAGAAAGAAATAAGAAGAAGCATACATACTTGTAAACCTATTATGAAAACAATGCATTCATGGCTAAGTGATTGCACTCCTACGACAATACGTTCACACATAAAATTTTTCATGTAAGATCAACATTTTTTAACACTTTTTCATGTTATTATTTTTCAACACTATCGCTAATGTTATTTTAACATGAAGCTCATGTTGAACAACTTGATTTCGTGTTAAATTAACATGACTCTCTGTTAAATTAACATGAAGCTCATGTTGAAAAACTTGATTTCGTGTTAAATTAACATCACTCTCTGTTACATTAACTTAACTTTATGTTAAATTAACATGAATTCCTGTTAAATTAACATACCTCTGTTAAATTAACAGATCTCTCTATTAAATTAACATGAATCTCTGTTAAATTAACATCACTCTCTGTTAAATTAACATCACTCTCTGTTAAATTAACATGACTCTCTGTTAAACTTACATAAACTTCTTCTAAAACATTATGTCTTCCTGTAAAAACAACATTTTCCGCCTCATGTTGAAAAAAAATTATCTTGTGCTGGATTGACTCGTGTTATTTCATTCTCTTGTTACTCTCTTTTAAAAATTAATTATCAACTTACATACATGATTTCATTTACGATATGTTTAAGGATACTTCCGCTCTGTTCCAAATAACTATAAAAATAATCTTTGGTCACGGAAGTTACCAATTTAATTTCCTGTTATTTTCTTATTTCCGCTCCCGAAAAAGGCCAATGCCATCGCTCTTAACATTTTTTTGTCCAAAGCTAATTTTCTCATGTTTATAAATAGTACATTCTTTATTACATTTTTTTCACAACTTGGGGTGAAAGCTTTGCCATTCTTTAATGCACCTTATACTTCTCATGAGCAATGAAAAATGACTTGACCAAAGAAACATGACAGCAAATGAGTTTACATAAATGAGCCGGATATATTGCCAAATAGGCGTTCATATAATAAAAGACACATGTATGTATGTATGTGTGTAGCATTACCATCAGGAAACTAGTTAGCAGAAATTTTAATAGTTTTTATTTTACCAAAATTACTTTTTTATGTTATCGAATTCTTTATTATTGGTAGGAAGACTACGGAAACGAGTTCACTGGAACGGAATGTTATACAGTGGTTCAGGCGCGAAAAAAAACGTTTCTACTTCGGATAGACAAAAAGTTTGTATGCTACAGCATGCTATGCCTTCTAAATATCATAAATGAAAAGTTTGGAATATTTTCTACCGATTCCAGAAAAAAATTAGTGCCCATATTTGCTCCCCTTGATTTACTTAAAATATATATAATATATAAACAAACAAGAAATCGGTATGTTATGATATGTTCACTTGACGATTTTACATGGAATAACCCAATTCCTTATATAGAGAGTTGGGGAACTATTTTGACATAGTCTTCATAGTAGTTATAAAATAGTTCAAAAGTAGTTGTAATGACTGCTGGGTGTAGTAAATAAATATGCCCATATGTGCGCGTGATAAGAGCATGTTTTGCCATCAGCATTTTATCAGTCACGTTCAGGCAATTTCATGGCAGTCACACAGCAAAATCAAATGTAATATATTAATATTGCAAGCTGAACGTATGTAAGATTTCTGTTTGCAAATTGGCTTAAAGCAAAAGCAGTTGTCAACTGACAGAGGACTCTTCAAATCAAAAGCCCACCTTGCACATCATATTAAAATTACGCCCGAATTACACTACGGATTGTACTCGAGCGAGTTAAATTAGGATTTGTTAGGCAAATTATTTTGATTGAAAATTTATTTAGATGGGCGCTTGATTTAATGTAGTTAGTTTGGTTATCATCTAACTAGGTTACACTTACATATGTATATTTTCTAGTTATAACCATAATTGATTAACCTATTTAATTTTAAATTTCATTTCAGCTGATGAAGTTAGTGAGCTTGTCCATGAAAATGACGTAGAACTAACTACCAACTAAGCAAACCGAATGTTTTCACATAATTCGAACGTTGAACGAGTAACAAAAAAGTGAAAGCAAAATTGAAATCCTTGTCACACAATTTTTTTGAATGGCAGATTTCATGAATGCATTTGCATGCCTGTTCATCTGCAACACGAGCGATATTGGAGCAGCAAATATTTACATATACAATTATTGGAATGTGTCCGAAATTGACGTGATGTCAACAAGTATTTGTTACACTATAAGTAAGAATTTTTGTGAAATATTTTAAATATTCATGGCTTGCACTTTACTGGACAATGCTGAATGAATTATTCAGCAAATCAAAATTTTTGAAATAAAATAAAATAAAATAAAAAAAATAGAAAAAAAATAAAATAAAATAAAATAAAATAAAATAAAATAAAATAAAATAAAATAAAATAAAATAAAATAAAATAAAATAAAATAAAAAAATAGAAAAAAAATAAAATAAAATAAAATAAAATAAAACAAAATAAAATAAAATTAAAATAAAATAAAATAAAATGAAATGAAATAAAATAAAATAAAATAAAATAAAATAAAATAAAATAAAATAAAATAAAATAAAATAAAATAAAATAAAATAAAATAAAATAAAATAAAATAAAATAAAATAAAATAAAATAAAATAAAATAAAATAAAATAAAATAAAATAAAATAAAATAAAATAAAATAAAATAAAATAAAATAAAATAAAATTAAATTAAATTAAATTAATTCAAATTAAATTAAAAAAAAAATAAAATAAAATAAAATAAAAATAAAATAAAATGAAATGAAATAAAATAAAATAAAATAAAATAAAATAAAATAAAACAAAATTAAATAAAATAAAATAAAATTAAATTAAATTAATTCAAATTAAATAAAAAAAAATAAAATAAAATAAAATAAAATAAAATAAAATAAAAAAAAATAAAATAAAATAAAATAAAATAAAATAAAATAAAATAAAATAAAATAAAATAAAATAAAATAAAATAAAATAAAATAAAATAAAATAAAATAAAATAAAATAAAATAAAATAAAATAAAATAAAATAAAATAAAATAAAATAAAATAAAATAAAATGAAATAAAATAAAATAAAATAAAATAAAATAAAATTAAATTAAATTAAATTAATACAAATTAAATTAAAAAAAAATAAAATAAAATAAAATAAAATAAAAATAAAATAAAATGAAATGAAATGAAATAAAATAAAATAAAATAAAACAAAATTAAACAAAATAAAATAAAATTAAATTAAATTAAATTAAATTAATTCAAATTAAATAATAAAATAAAATAAAATAAAATAAAATAAAATAAAATAAAATAAAATAAAATAAAATAAAATAAAATAAAATAAAATAAAATAAAATAAAATAAAATAAAATAAAATAAAATAAAATAAAATAAAATAAAATAAAATAAAATAAAATAAAATAAAATAAAATAAAATAAAATAAAATAAAATAAAATAAAATAAAATAAAATAAAATAAAAAAAAAATAAAATAAAATAAAATAAAATAAAATAAAATAAAATAAAATAAAATAAAATAAAATAAAATAAGATAAAATAAAATAAAATAAAATAAAATAAAATAAAATAAAATAAAATAAAATAAAATAAAATAAAATAAAACAAAATAAAATAAAGTAAAATAAAATAAAATAAAATAAAATAAAATAAAATAAAATAAAATAAATTAAAATAAAATCAAATAAAATAAAACAAAATACAATTAAATTAATTCAAATTAAATTAAAAAAAAATTAAATAAAATTAAAAAATAAAACGAAGTAAAAATAAAATTTAATTACATAAAATAAAATAAAATAAAATAAAATATAGTTTACAAAAATAAATCGAAAAACAATTAAAATAAAATAAAAAAATTAAATTAAATAAAGCACACTAAATCAAAACGAAATAAAATAAAATTAGGTTAGCAAAAATAAACCAAAAAAAATTAAAATTAAATTAATTAAAAAAATAAAACTAAAAAAACATTCGTGTTCGAAATTTTTCAATAACGTTAAAATAAGATCGTTCCTTAAAAGTGCAAGCTAGCAGTGATAGGCTTCGAAAAATTAGTATTTAGGTCTGATACTTTTATTTAAAAAAATTAAAAAAAAATTTGGGCCCACCCTAATCTAGGTATATCTATGGAAATAGTATAGTGTATAAATCTATCTGAATTTAATATGATTTTGTAAAATATTCATGTGTATGAATGGAATGCCTAGTTTGCTAGAAAATCAAATAAATATAAGCGTGTAAAGAATTTAAAACAATTATGAGAGATTATAATTTCGTTTTAAAACAAGTTATGTAAAAAATTTATTATAAGGGTAGCACCAAATTATTTTAGTGTTAAATTTTATCTGCTAAATAATACAAAAAAAAAAATAAAGAATAATAAGGCAAAGTTATTTTGTATTTTCTTGCTTAAATTGAACTCCTTCAAAGGTGAGTAATTTAAGCTAAATAATAATTTAAATATCTCGACACCAGCGACACCTAACGAGTATTTTTTGTAATCGTGCTTTTGATTACATATCAAACAAACCTGCCAAAAACGAACAGAATCGGATTATGAACACGTATTTTGCAAGCAACTCGACTACAGCGACTTCTCGTGGCAACACTTTTTCGATGAGACCTTATTCAAGGAATAAACTGTAAAAATTTGTCGAAAATGTGTGAAACCCCATTCGTAGTAAAATATTACAAATGGCTGCTAAAGTGTTTTAAAATCTTGGTAAATACTTTGGTGAAAAGTTCATGATTTTTAAATAAAAAAATACCTTGTTAAAAACTTTAAAACTTAGAATTCTAAATCGGCTTCATACATACTTCAGTTGTTGAAAATTTTGTAGCTAAAAGGATTAAAAAGCATTAGAAAAATAACACAAAACTTTTTTGACTGCAGAACTCATCACAAAAACGTTTCTTATTTGTATTTTTTTTTTGTTTGGCATTACTTTCCTACTTTATTTAAAACCTCATAACTTAAACTACATAACCAAAATAAGTTGCATACATTTCTGCTGTTATAACGAAGACAAAGCCATTTTGGCAATGGAATGAATGACAAAATATAATAATAAAAAATATTAAATCACTTAGTGCAATCGCTTTCACTTTTGCTGCGGTTTCAATGCTTTGAGCAAGTGCAAGTTGTGTGGCAACCGTGGCGTATGAGTAACTTTCATTACTCCCATACGACTGTCTTTGTCGCACGAGATAGCAGCACTTATTACGAATTTGTCGAGATGTGGAGGCAGAGACTGTCTGAAATAAAAATCTACTATGTTTTTGCTATGATTAACTAAGTTCAAAATTTTGTTTTTCTTTGGCAAAAATTTTGCTCGATTGTTTTGAGCTTAAGTAGAATTGACATTGCTTCGACTTAAAAAGAAAAAAAAAATGTTATGTATCTTGGGATTTGTGGAATCACTTCACAGTTGTTGTCTATTGTTGTTGCGTGATAAGAAGTTATGTGCTTAGTAAGCACAACTGAGTTTGAGTTAACTTAAACTAAACTAGAGTAACAAAGTCAAAGAAATAAAATAAAATAAAATAAATTTGAAAAATAAATAAAATAAAATAAAATAAAATAAAATAAAATAAAATAAAATAAAATAAAATAAAATAAAATAAAATAAAATAAAATAAAATAAAATAAAATAAAATAAAATAAAATAAAATAAAATAAAACAAAATAAAATAAAATAAAATAAAATAAAATAAAATAAAAGAAAATAAAATAGAAAAAAAAATTGAAAAATAAATAAAATAAATTAAAATAAAATTAGAAAAAATAAAATAAAATGAAATAAAAAAATAAAATAAAACAAAATAAAATAAAATAAAATAAAATAAAATAAAACAAAATAAAATAAAATAAAATAAAAGAAAAGAAAAGAAAATAAAGTAAAATGAAATTAATAAAAGCAAAAAGCAAAATAAAATAAAAAAGTAAAATAAAATGGAACAAAAAAATAAAATTAAATGACAAAAAATACGAAAAAAATAAAATTAAATTAAATAACATTAACTTTAATAGCATAAAATAAAATAACGGGAAAATAATGAACCAAGGACAATTTATAGACAGCGCTATATTAAACAACACTTATCCAAGAGCGGATACAGCGCTCAATCTATTGTTGTATCACAACAATGTGTCGTATGTTTGCTAAGGTAAACACATCACGTAAAATCTAGAAGTTTAACCAGGTAAGGGATCAACTGAGCATTATGTCAAGAGCACTTAACCTTATGTCGAGTGAGTGTTTACACTTGTACACATATACACCTACATATAGATATATCGTTAGCTAATGTATTGGCAAAGCGTGACAAGTTCAAGGATACTAATGGTGACGCAAGAACAAAGGTAGGATTTATAAGAGCTTTAAGAAATAAACCAAAACAAGAAGGCAACTTTATACTTACATGACAAACTTTCCCTTACAGGTCATTCTTACTTATACTCGATTGCATTCAAGTACATGGTAGAACAAGCACTCATTTTGTTTCCGCTTACTGCGGAAAGAGTGTGAAAGTGAAGTTATATGAAATGAAATATATTTATGTATATTAGAGCGTATCACGGTGTATGGAGGAAAAAAAAGTTGAAAATGTTCCCCGCCAGTTTGAACACTTACCTTATGAGGTTTTAAAAAAAAAAAATTTTAATTTTTTTGTCACCCTGTAAAAACAGCGAAATTTGTTTTTTTCTATCATTTCTATATTTCTCGTTCGATTTTCAAAAGTGATACATTTTTAGAAAGGTATTCACCAAGGCAAGATTTCATCCATAGAAACTTTTAGCCCTTCATGCCAAGTTCAGTTTTTATTCAATTTTTACTAAAACCAACACCCTGTGGTTAAGCGTTCGGCCTTCTACACCAAGTCGTGGCGGTTCGGTGCCCGACAAAAGTAACATCAAAATTATTTAGAAAAAGAATTTTTTAAACGGGGTCGCCCCTCGGCAGTAGTTTGGCAAACTCTCCGGATGTATTTCTGCCATGAAAAGCTTCTCAGCAAAAAATTCATTTGCTTTGCAAGTTCCGCTCGTAGTCGGCAAAAAACTGTAGGTCCCGCCAACTTGTAGGAAAAACTCAAAAGCAACACACCACAAGTTGGAAAGAGAAGCTCGGCTAAAAATCTCGTTAGAGCTTATGATAACCTGTTGGTATTTCGCCGCCATAATTTTTTTTTTTTTTTTTATCTTGGAAATATATAAAATGAAATTGCAAAAATAGAAAATGACAAAAAATATAAAGCAAAAATATAATAATAAAAGATAAAATAAAATATATTAAAATAAAATAAAATTAAAAAAAAATAAAATAAAATAAAATAGAATAAAATAAAATAAAAAAAAATAAAAATAAAAAAAATAAAATAAAATAAAATAAAATAAAATAAAAAAATAAAATCGAACAAAATAAAATAAAATAATAAATTCAAAATAAAAAAAAATAATAAAATAAAAAAAAAAAATAATAATAAATTCAGTATTAACAAAAAATTCTCTAATTATGCTCGAGTCGATTACTTTAAAAATTTTTGATTCTTTAAAATTTTTCTCTACTTAAAATTACGCTATTTATCGAAAGTAATTGTCTAAAACAATAACCTATTGTCAGATGGGTTTTTGCAATGATAATTGGATTCCAGGGCACACGTATTACTATTTTAAGTTTGTAATCAAATATGTGTGAAGACTTGCATGAATAAGGATGTTATGTCGCATGCTTTAATTTGGACTGCACTATTCAAGGATCGATAGTTTTTAAGCATAAAACAGCGATTTTCAGGAAAACTTTACAAAAAGAAACAACCATGCCAACGTATATTTGCTTGCAAGTAGATTAAATACTTCAACTCAACTTTCATGGAATTTCAATTTTGCGACACAACACCTTCAGTCGTGTACATTTTAATTTGTTCTCTGTATAAGTAAATGAAATATGTGCAAATTGCTATTTCTTCCCACTTCAAAATTATTCACGTTTGGTATTAAAAAAAATAAAAAATAAAATGTCCATTGTAAGGTTTGCATCACTTTTTTGCAGCCATGAAATTTTTCCATGCGAATGAACTTGTTCCACATACGCAGTGGTGCACCAATATGAAAAATCGGCAAAAAAAAAAATAGGACATACCAAAAGTACGGTTTACACATTTTTCACCTGCTACTTTAAATACACATTCGTATGTATTTGAGTAGTAAGTGTTGATGGACGCGCATGGCGATTTATACTCTGTGTTGTTTTATTTTTTGATGAAGGAATTCTTGGTATTAAATATTTTTAAGCTAATCAAATTTATTTGGTTATTTAAATTATATCCATAAATTTTTTAATTTCCTTGCTGTTTGTGAAAAATCAGAAAAAAGATAACTATTTTTTTTATTTTATTTTATTTAGATTTTTGCAAATTATTTTTGACACATATTTTATACATAAACAGTTTCAATAGTTTTAACAAGTACATATTAAAGAAATGAGCATGAAACAGTTACGTGTAAATTTATATATATGTATATTACGTAAAAAAATTAATACAATTTTTTTGATATGACAAAATTAATCTAAATTAAATTAAACCAGATTAAAAAAAAAAATAAAAAATAAAATAAAATAAAATAAAATAAAATAAAATAAAATAAAATAAAATAAAATAAAATAAAATAAAATAAAACAAAATAAAATAAAATAAAATAAAATAAAATAAAATAAAATAAAATAAAATAAAATAAAATAAAATAAAATAAAATAAAATAAAATAAAATAAAATAAAATAAAATAAAATAAAATAAAATAAAATAAAATAAAATAAAATAAAATAAAATAAAATAAAATAAAATAAAATAAAATAAAATAAAATAAAATAAAATAAAATAAAATAAAATAAAATAAAATAAAATAAAATAAAATAAAATAAAATAAAATAAAATAAAATAAAATAAAATAAAATAAAATAAAATAAATTAAAATAAAATAAAATAAAATAAAATAAAATAAAATAAGATAAAATTAAATTAAATTAAATTAAATTAAATAAAATGAATAAATAAAATAAAATAAGACTAAACAAATTAAATAAAAAATAACGAAAAAAGTTCCTCTCAGATGAATATTTTTACGTACATACATATGTATAGAAAGTCAAAAACAACGAAACACTTCTGTAAACATTTAGTTTATGTACCTAGATTAAACATCCCTCTTAATTACTTAAACAATTTATTCCACAAGTAAATAAAGATTGTCCTTTAAGTAGCCAGCCTGGTCAAAAAAATCACTTAAGTAACATATTTCACAAAAGCATATATCACTTCATTGGACTACATGTCAAGTGCGAGGCTTGATTGCTTTTATTTTTTTCGCATTACACAAAAGCAGATAAAACTACATATGTATGTATAGATTAGGGTGGGCCAAAAAAGTGGATTTAAAAAATTTCTGAAACCGATTAGGTTCTGTTAAAAGGTTATTATCAAATGAAATTTGAATATTTCTATAGTAAACTTTGCGCTCTACAAAAAAGGTTTAATAAAGTTTTTTCATTTATCCAATCATTCAACAAAAAAAAACCTGAAATTGAAAATATAGATTTTTGGTAGTGTAGTTTGTAATTCCGGCATTTTTTCGGCGTACCCTTATTTATACACATGTAAACCTTTATTTGTATACATACATTTATTAAGATTAATTTACTCTCAACATAACACAAAATTTGTTGGTTTGACCTTTGCCTTATTTGTATTTTTGATACCCTCCCAGAACAAAAAAAAAAAAAACAATAAATAAAGCGAAGTCTCGCTAAATAATGGCAAGGAAAAAATTGCCAAGTAAGTACTAGTAAAATGCTTTGTCATTGGTCACTTAAGCGCATAAATCTTCAACAGATTCGCCTTGAAGCAACAGCAAGCGTTGATGCTCCTTCTTCTTTGATAGACCTTTGGTCTTGCCACGTCGATTGATTACACCATCTTCCTCGTCCATCATACGTAAAATTGTGGTCTGACAGAGAAAAGATAAAGTAAAGAAATCGGGAATTAAGAAGTGGAACAAAAAAATAAAATAAAAGTGGGTGAAAAAATTATACACCTTTCTTTCTTTTTTAATCTTTATTTTTTTAATTTTTTTATTTAATTTTTTTTTATTTTTAATTTTTTTTTTTTTATTTTTTTTTTATTTTTTTTTATTATTCAAGTTATTTTATTTTTTTTATTTTGTTTTATTTTATTTTTTTTTTATTTTTTTTTATTTTATTTTTTTTATTTTTTTTTTATTTTACTAAATTTTTTTTATTTTGTTTTATTTTTTATTTTATTTTACTTTATTTTTTTTTTTTTTGTTTCATTTTTTTTTTTATTTAATTATTTTTGTTTTTTTTTTATTTTTTGTTTTTACTTTCTTATATTTTTTTTTTTTTATTTTATTTAATTTTTTTTTTATTTTTATTTCTTTGTTTAATATAATTTTACTTTAGTTCTTTATTTCAATCTATTTAATTTTCTTTTTTTTTTCTTTTTTTTTTTTTCTATCGAACCAATTTTTCACTCACCTGATCCGAACAATCCATAGGCGCCACTGAAATATCTCTGACAGCTCGAAATTTACCACAATTGTTCAAATGTTCATTCTCCAAACGAAAATAGTTCCAAATGAAACGTCGAAATACTTCCAATGGACTGAGTATTGTCATCATAACATCACCCTCCATATAGCCAGCTTCAATAAGGCTCATCGAAACAGTCCAACCGAAGCGTAGGACCAAATCTTCTACAATGCCAAAATAGTAAAACCACTGCGAAGAGGAAAAAAGAGAGAAAACCAAAAAACTCACAATGACTCAACTTTATTATGGCAACATAAAACCAAATAACAATAAGTAAACGCACGCTTAATTGCAAACGACAACAAAAAGTAGCAATTTATTTGCCCAAAAGTGACAGTAATAAAGTAAATAATTGGACAGCAGCCAAATGATGTTACGACTAAAATATTCATACACAAAGAAGTAAGTTGATAGTAAATAGTTTTTTTTTCACTCACCGTCGACGAGTAGACAATTTCCTCGCGCAAAAAACGATTATCACCCGCTTTGGCATCAAATAGGCCCCAATCGAATTTAATATCCCAGGTGTAGGCATAGCATGAGGAGACGATGGCCGCAACTATCCAACAATAGAACCATGGATTATCCTTCGAAGTGGCATAGGTGGCTGTGCGTGGAGAAGAGGAAGAGATATGGTGAGAAAAATGGCATGACAGCAAGCGTAAGTAAATTATTTATGTATGTTAATATTAAAAATAAATTTGCGCTGTCATCGCTTGGGCGTTTTTTTTTTTTTTTGCTGAAAATGTTTTTACAAGTCAATTAAACTTATTTGTGTAGCTGTCAATTATTTTTTATCGTGCTTTGCATAAACAATCGTGATAAAAAATAATGAAGATGACTATCGCAATAGTGTTTTTTTTTAGAAAAATATGGTAAAAAGCATTTGAGAAACGTAAGAAAGTTCCGCTGGATTTGACTATTTTGTTTAATTTTATTTAAAATCAATTGAATTTGTTTTTGTTTTTATTTTATTTTTTTATCTCATTTTATTTTATTTGATTTTAAATTATTTTATTTTGTCTTATTTTAAGTTATTTTAGTTCATTTTTTTTATTTTTTTTTATTTTTTTTCTTTTCCTTTTTTTTCCGTTTATATACAATACAATCGCTCATCAAAACAATTCTGGAAGGTGGCGCACGGATCGAGATATTTCGAAAACTAGTTTGAAGTTGGGAATTTTGCGATCGACTTTTGGCCAACTTTCCGGTAACCTAGGAACTTGAAACTTGGCATTAAATTGACCGAACGGTGACACTACAAATTTTAAAAATCAAAATTCCGATAGATGACACGCTGGTCTATATAATTGAAAATCTTTAAAACACAGGGGGAATCTTGCTATCGATTTTTGTGTAGCTTACCGATTAGCTAGAGACTTGAAATTTGACACATTTGCCAGAACCCGAGGACAATGCAATCCCTCATCAAAAACTGTGCGGTAGGTGGCGCACATATGAAGATATTTCCAAAACTATTGTGAAATTAGGAATCTTGCAATCGACTTTTGACTAACTTCCTGGGAACCTTTATACACCTTTATATTTTCAAATCTTAAAAATTGATTACAGTTGGTATGACTAAAATTTCAAAACCAAAAACACCGAAACCATGTCTTTGTTTAACGACCAATTTGCTGCGGCTTTTTGACAGTGATCCCAAATTGAACCCAAAAAAAATCCCAAAATTATCCTAAAGTGATCCCACAATGATCCCAAATTGCACCCAAAAAGATCCCAAAACTATTCCGAAGTGATTCCAAAATCAACCCAGAATGATCCCAATGATGAGCCCAAAATTATTTATATACTGTTTTATTTGCTGGTTGAAAGGACAATTTTCCGCACCGTCTACGGAAGCGGGGGTTAGAAATGTTGCCTTTTGGTATTTTTGTAGGGGAAGATTGTTGAGAAATATGATAATGATGCCCTCTATTCAGATATTTTACAATAGACGATGACTTTTTGCGGGCCTGGGGTAAGGGCGACATTTTCGTGCAACAAAAGAAAACGCTATTACTTTTCAGATCCAAATTTCCTTTCTTATTTAATTTTAACTATTTGCATACTTTCTAAAGCACAAAATGCCCACAAACTTTCCACTTCAGCAATAAAGGTTTTTGATAAATTTACAAGCATCAAAATAAAGGCGAAAGATTTTGTAGAACTATTCTTCTATTACACGCATGAGAAGCCGCAGGAAAGTTAAACAGATGCATATGCTTGTGAATGAAATATGATGTCTGTATAAAACAAGGCTGAATGGCCCTTAAAATATGGCATAAATTATGTAAAGTGATTTTTAATAAGAGTGGCTACCTCTTGACAGCGAGCGACAAACCTTTATCACTTTGGCAAAGGCAATTTTTCATATGTATACGAAAACTTAAATTATTTCGAGAGGACATAAATTGAATCAGATGACAAGTTCTAGATTTCCTGTAGCTTAAATGAATGTGTGCAAGGAAGCGAGTCTTGTAAACGAATTATGATAAATTTGTATGAAGGCATATTAGATCGTATCATAAAAAAATTAAAAAAAATGTCACGCCTAACAAAAATTTTCTTTCCTCGATTTTTGTCTTTTCTTCCATATATCTTGATACACCCTAATGTCTATAAACTGCAAAATATACATACGTTATAATATATTTATGCGACCACCAATTTATCATTGAGTTATAAACTTCATACTAAAAATTTTTTGCTTGCCTTGGGGCTTGCAAGTTGACATAACTTTTAAATGTGACTACTAATACGCGCAAAAGTTAAAGTGAAATACATTATTTTGACATAAAATTAAATATTTTCATACAAGTCTAAGTTTGAACCTAAACGAAATTATTATTTTCATTTGATTTCATTTCTTTTATGTTAATTATTTTATTTTATTTTCTTTCATTTTATTTTTTTCAATAATTTAATTTAATTTAATATTATTTCATTTAAAATTTATATTTTTTTCTGTTATTTTCATTTTATCTATTTACCTTATTTTATTTCGTATTTTTTTATTATTTTTTTTTTATTTTTTTTTATTTTATTTTATTTTATTTTATTTTATTTTATTTTATTTTATTTTATTTTATTTTATTTTATTTTATTTTATTTTATTTTATTTTATTTTATTTTATTTTATTTTATTTTATTTTATTTTATTTTATTTTATTTTATTTTATTTTATTTTATTTTATTTTATTTTATTTTATTTTATTTTATTTTATTTTATTTTATTTTATTTTATTTTATTTTATTTTATTTTATTTTATTTTATTTTATTTTATTTTATTTTATTTTATTTTATTTTATTTTATTTTATTTTATTTTATTTTATTTTATTTTATTTTATTTTATTTTATTTTATTTTATTTTATTTTATTTTATTTTATTTTATTTTATTTTATTTTATTTTATTTTATTTTATTTTATTTTATCTTATTTTATTTTATTTTATTTTATTTTATTTTATTTTATTTTATTTTATTTTATTTTATTTTATTTTATTTTATTTTATTTTATTTTATTTTATTTTATTTTATTTTATTTTATTTTATTTTATTTTATTTTATTTTATTTTATTTTATTTTATTTTATTTTATTTTATTTTATTTTATTTTATTTTATTTTATTTTATTTTATTTTATTTTATTTTATTTTATTTTATTTTATTTTATTTTATTTTATTTTATTTTATTTTATTTTATTTTATTTTATTTTATTTTATTTTATTTTATTTTATTTTATTTTATTTTATTTTATTTTATTTTATTTTATTTTATTTTATTTTAATTTATTTTATTTTATTTTATTTATTTTTTTTTTGTTTTATTTTATTTTATTTCATATCATTTCCTTTCATTTCATTTTATTTTATTTTAATTTAATTTATTTTAATTTATTTTGTTCTATTTCATTTTATTTTATTTTGTTTTATTTTACTTAATTTTATTTATTTTTTTTTTTTATTTAATTTTTTGTTGTTTTTGTTTTTTTATTTTTTTTTTATTTAATTTTTCTTTTATTTTTTTTTTTTTTATTTTACTTGGTTTTATTTTGATTTTGTTTTACTTAATTAATTTTTTATTTTTTTTTTTTTAATTTAATTTTGTATTGTTTTATTTTTTATTTTTTTTTTTTTGGTCGCTTCTTCACTCACCTGCAGTTGTCTGGAACATGTACGAAAATATCACGACAAAAAACGAGGTGGCATACTTGGCTGCATTCACCAAATGTGGGAAAGATTCACGAGTATCTCGATAACGACGAATGCATTGTGCGAAACGCCAGTAAGCAGGCAAAATAGCCACCACCGGACGAATCAGAGAGAGGTCCGAAACACAATTTTTGCCAGCTTTGGAAAAAATAAAATTGTAAACTTAGTGAAGAGATTTGAAACACTTTAAAATGAACTTGAGCAACACTTACCATAACCCTTTCCATGCCAACTGGGATTCTCACCAAAGAAGCAAATAATGAATGGAATATCGAGGAAAGCTGGCACAAGACTATTCAGCTGATCTGCGAGCCAAAAGTCAGCGAATGTGACAAAGAAAAATGGCGCCATCACAATGCGACTCAGCACGCGCACCGCCCAGTAGCGCGCCTCATGATGGAACGTCTTTGTCGGATTGAGTAGAAATGCGAGCATGAGTGTGAAAAGAAAAAGAGGCGCCGCATATTGTGGTATACCAAGCGGATCGCAGTAAATATAGCAGAGTACGCAAATAGCCCAAATCACACCAAACACCGAAGCGACTTCCATGATATTCTGCTCGGAGAGATGATTGCGTGGATCCAGCTCAAAAATGAGCACATGATTAACACCCGACGAACGCCAGCCGTACACATTAACGCCCCACATAAAGATAAACTCAATGACGAGGAAAGGGCCGCGAAACATGCGCAAACCGATGCGCCAATCCTCGCCAAAACCATGAAACAGAGCCGAAAGCACCACCGTGATGAAGAGCACAACAAACGCGCCCGAGAAGAGACCCACCTTGAATGTGGTCCAAGGACTTTGTTGCTCACCCAATGGCGGCACGCGCAAACGTTTCATAGCCTTCTGGCGATCACCACCCTCGATGTCGTTGGTAAAGGCGCGCTCCGTTTCGTGTATGAGCCGATCGATATCTTTGTTCACATAGAAGTGTGCCGACTCCACATGCTCTTCGCGCCATTTAACACCATCGCTTACACTCAATAGTTTATCGTGTTTCTTGAGTATCTTACGGAAGCCGGTAAAATTTAAATTTTGATAATTTTGCAACAAAATGAGACC
>CAXKVI010000002.1:5716038-5833179 GCA_964058755.1 Campiglossa producta | reverse complement strand
GTACATCAATATACAAAGTATTGACTTGCGCCTAAAAGCAAACAACGCAAAACGATTAGTGCACCATGTTGACAGTGGGCAAAACGCTCTTTCGCAGGAAAACAAATAAATGTATTTTGATGTACGTACATACATACATACGCGTTTATACTTGTCGTTGTTGTAATAAGAACAACTTAGCGTTTGCATTTGATTGGCTTAGCGTGTGCGATGGACACAAGGTGGGAGAGCGTATTTGTGTTCGATAGTCTGTCCAATTTTTGCTTACACTGTTAAAAATTTTAGCCTAAATTTCAAGCCATTTTTGACGAAAAATTGCAAATTTGGCACTTTTTTACAGGTGGGTACATCATCACTGTAATGTATTTTCTTTCGGTGGCTTTTTGTCCTGGTAGAAGATTCTTGCAGGGAAGGTGAAGCCAAATGCAAATTTTCCAGTGTAAACGGTGTCGAACTGGCTCATTAGAATTCGCCAAACTTGCTGCGGTGTAAATGTACTATAAGTCTTTTTGGACTAAAACGTCCAAGAAACTTGAAATTTTAGGAGTATTGGCCAGATTATCGAATCCAAAATTAACGCCAAGCATTTATAAAACCTACAACATACTAGCCTGAGGGTTGCCACTCAATAAAGTTTTACAGGGATGCCACCTTTTTTAATTTATTTCAAAACTACCGATATGGGTTTCAAAGGATGGATAAAATACCCTGTATCTTCACCTTTTTAAGACAAATTATTAAACAGAACTTCCACCTAATCTTAATTATATATTTCTATATGCGATAAGTGTTTAAGGGCCGCTTACATAAAAGCCGATGACGACTAACCGGAGTTAAATTGACGTATTTTGTGTGGTTAGCTGTACAAGTTAATCACATAACATTAACATAATTTTTTTAATCGGGCTTCCATCACATCTTCGTTATGTATGAATTTTTTTTGGATAATATATAATGTACCTATATACTTCGGTCCTTAACAAGATCTACTAATCAACTAACCAAATCTGCCTATGGCTCTTAACCATTTTATTAGTGATATGTATCAGGTTTGCAACTAAACAACTATCCCTTTCTACTGCGAATGGTTATATTTTCATCCAATTGGGTATATTAATTTAGCACAGGCTATAGCAAATAATTTTAATGTTCGTATTAGCGAGCCCATGCTTTACATAACTTATAACAACAGGTACACGGTGAAAAATATTTTTCTCGAATCTAGAAAAATATTTTCTCAATCCCAAATTAGTAAAAAATTTAAGAAATTTTAAAAATTTACTTGATTTTCACTGAAACTAATTAAAAAAAGTTTAGAGCAAGCCATTTTCTTATTAAAAAACGAAAACCAAAAACTAAGACGAAAAAATTTAAAAAAAAAAATTAAAAAAGGAAGAAAATATTTTCAAAAATATACTTAATTTAAGAAAATATCTTTACTAATATCAGGAAAAGAAACTTTATTTTTTTGACAAACAACAACAAAAACTACGATTGTAAATTTTCAAGAAAACGTGTCCTTCAACATCCCAGCATTTATTGAAAATTTTGAACAAAGGTTATTCAAATTTCTTACTCAAGATGGACAGCATGCTCTTATTTATTTTAGTGTTTATCGAGGCAAAATTAGGAAAACATTTTTGTATTTATTTGAAAATTAAGACATCCATGATTTTCTTAATATCAAAAAAAACTTACCAACTTCAAAATCATTCCTCGATTTTCATACTTGTGCCTTGTTTTAAGTAAAAATTCTGTCCGTGTAGGTATAAATACATAAAATGGATATCAAAGTCAGCCGCATACACGCAACTGAAGCTCGACGACAAGCTAAACATATATACAAGTTGACGGTTGTTTATAATTACTGCATCTACTTAAATGTTTTTATCACGAATAGTATATTTTGAACTTGTATGGTACATATATGGTATCAAAGTATAAGTTGTGACGTTACATGTAAATACCCAAAAGAAATAAATTATCTATTGGTTATTTTTTTGTCGCCAGTTAACTCGTTGTCAACTTTTTTCCTGTAGGGTCGATATAGACAACTTAGGCGTGTATAATACCAATTATCTATAGAGTAAAATTATTACTATAGGATTCTATAATTAGATGTAGTATTATAGTATCACAACTAGAAGTTCCTGGCTCTCATTCATTCGGTGCTTTGACCATAAAAAAAAAAACCATAAAACAAAGGCAAAATTATTACCCATTTGAATTTTCTTTTTCTAGGTAGGTAGGTATTGTCCGAAAGCCGTATAATGGTTTACAGACTTTTTGAAACATAGAGGTCCTCCATTCCACGCCAATAAATTCAAAAAAAAAAAAAATCGAAGGACAGCTACAAAAAAATTTTGAACTTTGCAACTTT
Organism: Campiglossa producta; assembly: GCA_964058755.1. Taxonomy (NCBI): domain Eukaryota; kingdom Metazoa; phylum Arthropoda; class Insecta; order Diptera; family Tephritidae; genus Campiglossa; species Campiglossa producta. The sequence continues at coordinate 5,830,799 of CAXKVI010000002.1, read as the reverse complement.
TAGCGATTATTTAATAGATATCTTTAACTCTTTGGCACATATACTAGCCAAATGCTGGGTATCGCATATGACTTATTTTTCGGGACTGTCATCACTAATAAGTATCTAGTAGGTAGGTAGATAGTATCCAGTCCCATGACTTCCCCAGTTAGTGTGTGACGTCATGACTGTGCCTCAGTTGGCCATCTTGAATTCGTTCATGGGTGCCCTCACAACACAGTTTTTTTATATCACACCAGCGGTGAAAGTAGAGTAAGGTGGCAATTCTGTGGCAACTTATGACGTATCAATCAGCTGATTCTGTCAAAACAGTCAAAATCATTCTAACGCTATCGGTTTTGGCACATTCTTCTCTCTTTGGTTCATGGTAGTAACTACGAGGTATCTATATTATAGCAATGTCGATAGCCAATATCCGTTACCAACTCCCTTTCACATTAATTATGTTATCATACGTTTAATGGAGTTTTAGTTGGCTAACGGCACGAAACTCAATCTTCCCTTCCCCGGCGTAACAGCTGTTTGTTGCATCTGCTTGTGTAGCTACATACACACTCACCAAAAAAAAAATATATATATATATCTGTCTTTCTTCCACATTACTGTTGTTGTATTCCGTTTTACACTTTTCGCCAAACCACATAATACGCACTATCATTGTTCCACTAATAATTGACAGCTGTCAGGCAAAAGTACATATGTAGGGATGCCAATTTTTTATATTTCAACTACTCGGGATTTTTGCGATCCGATTTCAGAAACCCGGGATCCCGGGATTAGGGCCACCCCCGTGGATCCGCCCCTGGCAATTTGAAATAAAAGTTTTCCGGAAGATTTATAGTCCTTCACGTAATGGCAACGTCGAGTGTAGAAGGAAATTTAACGATGAGCTGTACGACCATAGTTCAGCGTATTAAAGTCCAAAGGCTCCGTTGGCTGGGTCATGTTATGAGAATGTAGAAAGAAGCTCCAGCAGAGAAGGTTTTCCAATCGACACCCAAAGTCAGAAGCAGAGGAAGGGGGATGCCTCGACTGAGATGGAAACAACAGGTGAGTTGCACTCCCTTGGATTTCCAATTGCCAAAGTCGCCTAGGCGATTAAGCGTCAGTAAATGATGATGACGTGATCTTTATCGTACTTAGATAATCTTGGTAAACAATCTTTAACAAAAAAATCCCGGAGCATTAGGAACATTAATTCGGTATCGGCATCCCTAATAAGTTCATTCAAATGTAGGTATATATTTTGTTCAGCGACGTGCGCCAATTTCAAGACCCCTTTACAACATATCGTAATAGATGGCATGACATTAATTTATCTTTCTATGATATCTTGTGGATATGTCAGTGCGTATTTTTATATACCCCATTTATTTATCTATTTCTTACGCGGTACGTTTCTTCTAAACGGATCGACTTTTATTGGTTTGTACTTCTTCTGATCTCATTTGGGTTGGATTGCGTTGAATTTCAGGTTTGTACTTTACATGTATTAGTTTATACCCAGCCATAAATTGAAGTAGGACAGGTAAAATAATTGTTTTTTATGAGCACTTATTTAGTTGGTCTCTAGGAAGTAAGGTGTTAAATGAAAAGGCTTGATCTGTTGGTGCATGGACACATGTCCGAGCTTTTTTGTGGAAAGTACAAAATTTAAAAAAGTTAAAAAAAAAAATCTTTTGATATTATCCCACCGCTGGAAACTATATACAGTGCTCTCCAAAAAAAATTTGTTTTTAAAGCTTTGGTCTTTTTCGGTCTAGTTTGAGATGAGTTAAAAAATCTGTATGTTTCTACAAGTAGGTATATATGTTTGTATCTAAATGTGCATGAGTATAAAGTGTACGCACACAATTTATGTTATGTTATTGCTTTTGTTGGCATTAATTCAGCTGGAGTGTTGATGTTGTTGTTGTTGTATTTATTGTTTTTGTTATTATTTTTTATTGTTGTTGCTTTGGCATTTGAAGCGACTTTTTCTTTGTTCTTATTTCATTCATGAGTATATGTAAAGTATTGCACATACATATATATTATGATACCCAGCAAACCAGATAAAACTTTTCCTCAATAGTTCTAAAATTTCTCTCTATATATATTAAAGTTACCACAACAATCAAGAATTATTTTCCTTTGAGTTAAATAAAATAAGACAAAAAAAAATAAAATAAAGAAAAAAAGTAATAAAATGAAATAAAATTAAAAAAAAAGAAACTAAACAAAATGAAATTAAAAAAATTAAATGAAATAAAATAAACTAAAAGAAAAAAAATTAACTTAAACAAAATTTAAAAAATAAAAATTAATAAAAAAATTTAATTAAATTAAATTTAACTTAATAAAGTGAAATAAAATAAAACAAAATAAAATTAAATTAAATAAAACAAAGCTAAATTAAATTAAATAAATTAAAATTAATTAAAATAAAAAAAATTAAAAATAAATAAAATAAATTAAATTAAATTAAAATAAAAGGAAGAAAATTAAATTAAAGTGAAATAAAATAAAAGTGAAACAGAATAAAGTAAAATGAGATAAAATAAAATATAAAAAAAATTTAATCAAATTAAATTAAGTTTAATAAAATTAAAATAAAATTTAATAAAAGGAAGTAAAATAAAATAAAAATAAAATAAAATAAAATAAAATAAAATAAAATAAAATAAAATAAAATAAAATAAAATAAAATAAAATAAAATAAAATAAAATAAAATAAAATAAAATAAAATAAAATAAAATAAAATAAAATAAAATAAAATAAAATAAAATAAAATAAAATAAAATAAAATAAAATAAAATAAAATAAAATAAAATAAAATAAAATAAAATAAAATAAAATAAAATAAAATAAAATAAAATAAAATAAAATAAAATAAAATAAAATAAAATAAAATAAAATAAAATAAAATAAAATAAAATAAAATAAAATAAAATAAAATAAAATAAAACAGAATAAAATAAAATAAAATAAAATAAAATAAAATAAAATAAAATAAAATAAAATAAAATAAAATAAAATAAAATAAAATAAAATAAAATAAAATAAAATAAAATAAAATAAAATAAAATAAAATAAAATAAAATAAAATAAAATAAAATAAAATTCAATTTAAAAAAATATAAAAAATAAATATATAAGAATAAACTAAAATAAAATAAAATATAAAATAAAATAAAAAGGGATAAAAAATACAACAAAATTTAAATAAAATAAAATAAAATAAAAAATCACTTAAAATCAAATAAAATGTTATAAAATAAATTAAAAATTAAATAAATTGTAATAAATTGAAATATAATAAAATTAAATAAAATTTCTTTTAAAAAAATATAAAAAATAAATATATAAATAAAATAAAATAAAAAATCAAATAAAATTTAATAAAGTAAAATAAAAAAGAAAAAAAATACAACAAAATTAAAATAAATATATTAAATTAAGTAAAAGATAATAAAATTAAATCAAATAGAAAAAATTAAAAACAAGCAAAAAATATAACTAAATTAAATAAAATTAGTGAAATAGTGAAAAAAATAATGAAATAAAATAAAATAAAATAAAAAAATTCTTTTAAAATTATGGTTGAACAAAAATGTTAATTGGGTATCGGCACACATGTAACTATGTAGGTAGTCAATATATTGGTCATTGGCAGACTTGGACTACCGCTGTTTTGTATTTCGTTTGTTGTTTTCAGTTGATTTTCGGTTGCCGCGTCGCTGTATCTCGTTGATTTTGAGTTCTTCATAAACAAATACGTTTTCTGAAATATTTTATATCGTCAATATAATTTCGATAATATACATAAAGAAAACAAATTTAAATATGAGTCAATAGGTTCATAAAGCGATCGACAAGCGGCTGCATTTAATAAAAATACTTGAATATAAGACGGTTGTTTATTTTTATATTTTTTTACAATTAATATCATAATTAAATTTATCAAGTTTTTATACCTACAAAAAATAAAGTTTCTCCCTCAATTGTGAGCTCTAAACATTCAACCAACTGTTGTGTGCGGGTACAAAAAAACGTCAAATAGAATACGGAAGCGTGAAGCGGCAAATTAATATTCCAGACAAGATGCCCAGGGTATGTGATCATGGCTATGTTTTAGATTTGAATGCCCTATTGAATACCAATTAGTACCTTTAGATTTAATTTACCTACCAACTTGTTGCTGACCTTGAGTGTATGAACAGATTTATTTATGCGCTTTTGCACATTTACGCACAAAAATATGGACATTAGACTGGGTAAAAAAAGAAAATGTCAGACCTTAATTTGCATTTTTAGAGATCTATCATTTCTATTTTCGAACTGAACTCATTTTTACTTTCTGGCCAAGGTAGGTTACTATTGAAAATGGGCGAAATCGGATGATAACCTTGCCCCCATTTTCGATATCGAAAATTTCGAAAATCACATAAATTGACATATCTCGATAGCTGAAATGGCTAAAATTATATAACTTTATAGATGAATCCCTCTGGTCATTTTCTTATGATTTTTCCATATATTTTTTAAAGTGGGCGGGAGGCATTTTTGAAAATTCGACCGGTCGTAACTTTTAAACAAATCATACTAGTATCGTTGGGAGTATACCTGATGTAATTGGACGAAATCGCTTCCCAACCACGCCAGTTTCAATATCGAAAATTTCGAAAATCACCTAAATTGACATAATTCGGCAACGGAAATGGCTAAAATGATATAATGTTATAGGTGAATCCCCCTGATCATTTCCATGCTAAATATCTTCGGATAATTTCCTGAGAAATTACCAGGCGTTTCCCAAAAAGCTGGATAAAAAGGTGGATAATTTTGTTCAGCGAGCAGCCTTTTCTAATCATGTTGAAGCTTGAGGCAGCTAGTTAGGGTTGGAAATTATAGAACTATCGAGTTTATCGAATTAAGCGTTGGTATTTCGATGCCTACTTTTCCCCACAGTGATTTTTGGTATTCACAGCTCTGATTTCTGATTTTATTTTCACCTTGGCTAGTTTTGGTTCGCAGGGTATATAATGATTTTTTGAAAAAAAAAATTTTAAGTGGGCGTGGCACCGCTTAAAAGTTCACTTAAGAAAACAGCCCCTGTCTGAAAGAATATCGCTTGACCTCTAAGACTACGTCCAAAAGGGGCGTATTTCACTTATTTTGCTAGGTTTAACAGATATTTCAGCGAAATTTTAGCCTGTTTGTGTTAAAACATTTAGCGTAAGAAGTGGATAAAATCTTGGGAAACTACCTACTGGGTCGCGCTTTCAAAAAAGAGGATACAAAAGTGGTCAATTTGGTTCACCGAGGTTAAATTTCTACACATGTTGGAGTTGCTATTTCATGTCGAAAATTATCGAATTATATCGTACTATGCGTTGGTATTTGGATGCCTACTTTGACCCCCCACACCCATTTATGGTATTGCACTCATTTTTGATTTTTTCTACACCATGGCTAGCGCTGTTCGGCAGAGTGGTTGACAAGCCGCATTCATTACAGGTGGCTTCTTTCCGCCATATAGTTTCCTCTCCTGCCTTGACTATCGTCTCGAAGCTGTCAAATCGCTTATGGAGTGTGTGCGTGCGTGTAGGACTGAATTCGCTCGAAACCACCTTGTATGAATTTGCCTTGGTGGTTGAAAGTAGTAATGGTATCTATCATATAGCGTTCTTGTTCATATCTCATGTATGTGGCATCACCTTTATTTTCGAAATGCGAACAGCTGATGAAATCAAATTGAGGGGAATATTTTTTCTATGGTCTATGGTGAATATTTACGTCAACACCTTTTTTTGCATGTGAATATTTGATTTATTTTGCCAAATTCCTTGCAATTAAAAATATCAAAAACAATCTTGAGACAATCAGAAAATATAACAAAATGAAGCAAAAGTGATTACTGAAAATATAAACTGCATTTATTAGTGTTCCAGATAGAGGCTTTAGCAGATAGTTGGATTTATAAAAGGAAGAAAAATTTAACCCGGTGGGTGGTAAATACATACATATATGTAATCAATTAAAGTAAAAAGGACAAAGGCACAAAGATAAACTATATCTATAGTACATATGTGTGTATAAAACTATAACATCTTTATATACATATGTATATATATATATGTATACGTATTTAGATACTTATTTATGTATGTATAAACTTCAGTATAAGTATTTCGCAAATCAATTAAGCGAAAACGTAGAAGATATACATATATTAAACCACCCTCTATTTACCTTGTATTAAACTAGCAGATCCGGTAGACGTTGTCCTACCCAAGCATTTAATTGTCTGCGTTTACAATATTTGACTGTCCTCCTTTAGCGTTACCCAGGGTGCACCAACGGGGAGGCGACCTACTCTTACACCCCTTCTCGCCCACTCCTCCTTCAAGTTGTTGTAACGGAGTGTAGCCTTGCCCAACGTGTACTTATCCTTAGCCTATATTGTCATCAAAGTCTTCTAACGGGAGTCCTAGGAAACTAACTGTTTCTACGGAGTTGAACCAAAGGGAGATGGGTGTTAGAAGTGTGGGCTCCGCAAAGCAAATGAATAAGTGGTTGGTTTTATGAGGTGACGAGCCGCAATCCGAACATTCATTCGGCACGTCGGGGTTCAATTTGGGTAAGTAGCAGTTTAATCTGCTACAATATCCAGAGCGTAATTGAGCCAGGTAACCCTCGTTTCTCGAGGAAAATTACACTCCTCTTTAGCAATGCGAGGTGTTGGGGTGTGCAAAACGGCATTCACCGGGCAGAGCGCAACATGGTGGTCAACAGACGCGTCATGTGCCTCAGGGCCCGCTTATGCGCATCTGGATCAAACAGGTGCAATGTGCCGAATCTCATCATGCAAGGTACCGAATCTCATCAAAATGTTTACGTAGATGTGTCTTTACGGTCCTAGGAAGCGGTGCTAGCTCAAGCAGTTGCCTATTAGGATGCTGCGGTTTACAACAATTTAGCATTTCATTGTGCTCCTTAACTGAGAGGATCTCCACCTCAGTTTCTACGTATTGCCGGTTCTGCGAGAACGGTACCTGTACCTGTGCCTCGTCACTAGAGTATTTAATGCCAAAACGGAGGACTGGACACTATTTTCAGCATATCTCATATTCTGTCACTCAGATAAAAAAGATAAAGGTTTTTTTGAATGGTCTTTTTATCTCATTTCATTGCGCAGTTTGAATTTCATTATCTGTTTGGAGTACGAATAGTTGTCAAGAACACGACCCACATGAAAAAAATAAACTATATAGTTTCTTTATGAAAGCCTGACAGATTGATCGGACATTTCCCTCCCCTACTAATCAACCCACTCTAATATCTTTCAAATTTTTTTAGCAATTCTTTATCTGAGAATTCGATTGAAAAACAACCTATCTCAGCTAAAAATGTATTGAATTTTCGCTCAGATAGGCCGTTCGAAGAGGATAGACAATCACGGGACGTCTCATGAAATTTCGGATTATCTCAGATACCGTCCAAAAAAGTGTGGAGAGGTATCACAAGGCGCGTTTTGACCTTGGTACGTTTAATCCGAAATAGAAGATCCGATATTTTATTTCTGTCAAGAGTTATTTCAATTTAGAGAGTTGTTCTGGACATAAACACAATGGGTCACGACCCAACGATTTTGTTGGATTTTAGTCGCCTCTTACGACAGGCACACCTACCACGGGCATATTCTAAACCCCTAACCCGCACCGGTTAACGTTAGAGGTTGGAGAATGAGGATAGTTATCTAATCTACCTCTATAGGACATCTCACTTCAGTGTTTGTTGGGAAGCTAGTTCCTAAAATTTCGAAAGAGGTGAGCGTCAGATTAAAAAGAACGGATATGTAGCTTTGCCCCTCATGGTCTCGTTGTTTTAGCATCTCGATGATAACACCGTTTGCCGAAGGATTTCAAGGCTTTGGCCTTCATTTTGGACTCAGCCTCGAAGACCGTGAGGCCAACAGGCGCTTCGTTGTTTCTCGTCGTTCTCACCAGCCGGAGGATAAAATATGAATTGTCGACAGAGGACCTTGCCCATCTTCTCGGGTTTAATAGAGGCCTTATCGTTGAGAAACTCGGCGCAAAAACGCTAGATATAAGGGCCACTCTCAAAACCTTTCCGAAAACAACAAAGTATCAACATTCCTAAGAGGAAGCTATTACAATAATCCATGCTAAATATACCCATATTAAATTAACAACAAAAACAAATATGACTAACAAATGCAAAAATAGCTGATACAATTACAAGAGTTTAATCGAAGTGCTTGAGGGTTCCTCATACAAACTAGAAGAGTTCATTGAAATTGAACTGAAAAGGCTTACAACGAATTGTCTAAGAAAACTTGAAAGGAAAGCATAAAATGATAGATAAAAACAAAAAAGGCATTCAGTGCATAGCTGCATTCAGAGACCCTTTCTCCGACTTGATCCTTGAGTGACATCAATTTATGAATTCACTTATTTACAAGTAGTTGCATATGAACAAAGTGATGCACATACATATCTGGCTATAAAAATAAACGTTTTCACCTACTTGTACCAGCAATGTTCACATCCAAAATGTTGTCTGCTGGCATTCTTTAATTGTCAGTTGTCTTGATAGGTGATTGGAGAGCAGACTCTCGGTTATTCGGTCAGCATACTATGTACAAAAATAGGCAGCGGGAAAAATAGTAAAAAAAAACTGTATTTTTTTATTTAATTGAACTAAATTTAGTTTTTATTTTATTGAAGTAAATTTCTTTAATTTATGGTATTTTTCTTCAGGTACACTTTGCCAACAACAACCGAATGTACGCGGGATCCGAAATGCCAGAGTGTGAGCGTGGTTATCAGACTATAGACCAAGCAAGTGAGTAAAACAAATATTTACGATAAAAGAAAACTAAATATTATAGTGGTTTGCAATTTTTAAACTAAAAAAAATCAAAGTAGGGCTCTTCCTTCTAAACTTTTTTCATAAAAAAAACAAGAAATTAACGAAGTATTGTCAAAACTGTTTCCAGAACATCATCAAAAACAAAAAAACGTATTTTAATGTTGCATAAAAAATTTTTTTACAATATTTTAGTAATTTCTTGTGTTATTTTTGAAAAAAAAATTTAAAGATATGAGCCCTAATGTTTTTTCTTACCATTCTGAAAATAATATAATTTTTTTATTTTTATAAGAATTTGTATTTATAAAATAAAATTAAAAAATGTCTAAAAAATATTTTTTGGTCCAGTTTAATATCTAATTATATTAGGGTGGGCAAAAATCGATTTTCCTTTTTTTTGTTTGGCTGGTAAACGAAAAATCAATTTCCAGTTAAAAATTGAACTTTAATCCCCAAAAAATATATTTTGGTCCAGTCTTATATCTAGGTATGTAAAATAGGGTGGCCCCAAAAGAAATCGATTTTTTTTTATGGCGTGATAACATCATCAAAAAAAAAAGACGTATTCCAATGTTGCATGAAAAAAATTTTGACAATAGTCTAGCAATTTATTTTGTTATTTTTGATAAAAATTTAGAGAGGAGCCCTAGTGTTTTTTCTCACCATTCTCAAAATAATTTCAATTTTTTTTAGTTTTTATAAGAATTTGTATTTATAAAATAAAATTAAAAAATGTGTAAAAAATATTTTACGACCCAGTCTAATATTTGTGTAAGTTAAGGTGATCCTAAAATAAATCGATTTTTTTCTTTTATGACCTGATATACAAAAAATCGAATTTCTAGTGAAAAATTGGGCCATAATCAAGAAAATTTTTTTTTAGCGTAGTCCAGTATCTATCTAAATTAGGTTGCTCCCAAAGGAAAAATCGATTTACCTACGTAATTTTTTTTTTTTTTTTAAATAGAATTTTTAGTGAAAAAATGGAATTCGATTTTCTGCATACTAGTAAAAAAAATGAGTCCCGATTTTGTTTTGGTCCACCCTAATATGCACAAATACAAATTAAACTGGACAAAATATTTTTTTCGGCCCACCCTTATTTACATAAGAATGTACCTATGTATGTAGATATCTATTTTTATTTTTAACTACCACTTCGATTTTCCGCCAGCCTGTCTATATAAGTATTACACTGAGCAAAAGAAATTTTTTTCCGTAAATCATTAAAAAAAAAAAACCAAAATAGTTTTTTGTACCACCCTAATTCGCATTGACCTAATACTGGTACAAAAAAAAAAGATTTGTATTTTGTATTTGTTATAAAACTAGAAAAAAATGGCTAAAAACCCATAAAATGCATAGACATTGGACTGGCCAAAAAAAAGTTTTTTTTTTTTTTAATTTTTTCCAAATTTTTTATAACAACTAAAAAATATTATATCAATATGTTTTCACTGCGAAAAAAAATACTGGAAAAATTCCAGACCTTCAAATTATTTCTAGAAGTCTATAATTTGAGAACTGATCTCAATTTAGCTCCATATATTTTGTGGAGAATTAAATACCCCCTAAATAGTCAGGCTCTAGCAATGCAATGAAAAATAAATTTTAAAAAATATTTTTCAAAAATTTCCTATCTGAGTTTTTCAATTTTTTTTTTTTCAATAATACGTAATACGAGTTTCTAAAAGGCGTTATCTGTAAAAAAGTTCTCTACATTTTTAGCTGAGATAGACGTTTTTGAAACAGATTTTGAAACAGGGAGTTGTTCAAAAAAATCTAAGATCTTCTATATAATTTTCAAGAACAGTTTTTCGACCATTTTGGCCTTGGATTTTAGTCACCTCTCGCAAGACGTACTTACCGCAGATACATTCTAGGACCCTAGACACCCTAGGGGTGTAAAAGTAGGTCGCCTTCCAGTTGGTGCACCCTGGGTAACGCTAAATGACCTACAATAGAGCAATACACTCGGGGTGACCCTGTCTGACATTTAGGCAGGGCTACACCTCGCTACAACAACAACAACAACCCTAGTCCCCTAGGTCCAAATTGCCTAGGATCTGATTTATCGCCTATTCATTTCATAAAACCTAATATGAAACCAAAGAAACTTTCAGTGCGCATTAAAATTAGAATTTGAAAAGTAAATTTTGCTTCTTATTTCAATTAAAAAACTCAAAAACTTTGTCAAAATTGAAAATAAAATTTCAAAAAATTTCTTTCTGTACTTAAAATTAAAAACAAAAAATTTATAATTTTTAGGCACAATGTTGCGAATATCGCCAAACGATAACATATACTTCAGTCGAGGCGAAAATAGCGAAAGCATCATTGAACTGACATGCATTGCCAAACAAGCGGTGACCTATAAGGTAAACTATATACAAGTCTGTCTCAAATCGCATTTATTAATTAATTAATTGCTCAATCCTTCATAGATTCAAACCACATCACCGGAAAAGTTCCGTGTACGCCCACGTTGCGGCTATTTATCACCATCAGAGACCGTCACAGTGAGCATTATGTTGAAGCAAGACTCGCATTTACTCGAATCGCCAAAGGATAAATTTTTGGTCATGTGTATGCCAGCACCAATCGGTATCGACCCGTCCCAGCAGAGCATGAGTGAAGCATGGAAAATGAAACCAGCAAATGGTGGTGATGTCGAGCAACATCGTTTAACTTGTAATTATAAAGGCGGTGCGCCAAGTAGTGCTAGCACGCCCGGCACCTGTGTCTGTGGTGGACGTGGTCCAGATGAAGGCTATGCAGCGGCAAAGGGCACAAATACTGTATCGGATGTGAGTAGCAGAGTAGCCAGACGTTGGTTTTTTATTTACAAATTGAAATCACGATTTGGATTTTATTGAATCCATGACTCGTTGAGCCGATCAAACTTTTTTTTTTTTGTTGTTTTGGAATGGAATACCAAATCGTTAGTAGTTTTCGCCCTACCTCATTGGTTGCCTTTGGCTTTTAGAGAGCTCTCGCTTTACAATTCCCCCTTAAATTCTTCAAAGAAGTGAGTTTTGAGCTCTGCGAGAGCCATTTCATTAAGGGGATATCCTCATTACGCAAACAAGTTTTTCTCGAAGTAGGCTAGTGTATGGGATGATTGGACTATTGAAAGCACCAATATATAAGCATTTGCTCGGAAGCATAGCAATAATTCTCAACCGCTTAGTATTTTTTAGTGCAACTTTCATTCAACACAATTTTAACAAATTTCCCTCTCTTCTCTTCCTTTCAAACAGCTTTCGTCACAAGCAAAACTGCTGGAAAGTCAATTGCGTTTCACACAAATTCTACAATGCATCACGCTCGTCTTCTTATTGGCGCTCTCTGTAGCCGTAGTTTATCTATTGAAAACGCAGCTAAATGGCATTACGGGTGATTGTGATGGTTGTAATGCCGGTGAGGCTGGTGCCAGTTGCCCAGTTGGACGCAATCTATAATATTTACTTACAAAATGCAATTTGACCAAACAGCACCTACTGGTACCACACGCAAGCGTTGAGAGGCTGCGCAGACGAGGTGGTCATGCCAGCAGTGTTGGAAATAAAGATGAACAAACTACACCTTGCGATTGCATACCAAACGCTGCTGACAGTGACGTGAAAGATTTCGTTGACTGTAGTGATTTCGTTGTGGATGATGATGATGATGATGTCAACTATGATGGTGTCAGCGATTGTGACAACGATGCTATGTATGTTGATAAGGGCGGTGTGGCTGGAGGTGGTTATCTGCTTGGTCTAATCGCATTTGCACGTAAATTTGCACGCATTATAATAACAATTTCGATGCTCTTTTGTATTATATTCATTTCGTTTTATTGTTGCTCAGAGCCGAGAGCAACAATAACTGCTTTAACACCGCCAATACCAGCAACAACTTCTTTGGAGTTGCATATGATGCGCACTGCACAACAACAACAAGCGCAAGCGTATAGAAATTGGCCATCAAATTGACGATGTATGATAATGTAGTAATTAAAAGGGAATGGTGTGTTTTATAATGTAATATTATATTAGTTTAAGATGCACTTATTATATATTTAAAAGAACAAATATTAAATTACGAAACAATATACGTTTATACAAAAAAAAAAACAAATTAACAATTTAGCTGTATACAAATATTTAACTTTTTTGTTTAAACTGCTTAGTACGCATTTAGTTGTTGAATTAAGCATCAAATGATATTTATTGTAATTTCAAAGAATAGAGCCAAATCATGCACAAAATTATGTAATCAAATTATTTCAAATTAAAAGTTTTGTAAAAATTAAAAAAAATTATGCAATTTCTTAGGACAATTTGAATCGCGGAGGAACATAAATGACATTCTAGACTACTGTTGGATTTGCTAATAGACATTGGCCCTGCATAAGAGGCGAGCATTTGCTCAGCCTCGATTCTTTGAGTAAAAGCTAGGTATTTTTTATTTTTTTTTCTAATAATAAAGCAAACGAGCCGCTTGTTTACTCAGCTGAGCGAATGCTCGACTTTTTGGCATTATGTATATCAACCGCTAAGTGAAATATTACCCTATTTTGAAAACACCATTTCTCATAATTTTTTTCAAAATTTATTTGAAGAATACTCTTGTCAGAACGAGTTTCAAAAAGGGCCTATCTGAACGAAAATTCAGAGAGATAGGGCGTTTTTGAATCAAATTTTCAAATAGGACAATGTTGAAATAACTTGCGAGAAAGCGCGTTCTTCACAAAATTCGACATGGATGGTTTTCGAAAATATATATGCGTTATTGTGATCTTGCAGGCACCCGTTGATTTGTGAGTGAATTCGTCTGGATAGTCTTGAGACATTTTCACGATCTTTTTTGGGGTTTCCCCCCATAGTTTTAAATACTTTTCGAATTTTTTTTATAATAATTTCGGCACTTCTTCGGAACCAAGGTGAGATTGTTTCGGAATCTTTTTTTGGAATAATTTCGGACACTTGCCGTAGTTCCGGCTTTTATTCGGAGCTATTTCGTAATTGTTTTTGCTATTGTTTCGAAATCGTTTCGGAATTATTTTTTTGCAATTATATCCAGATTGTATTTGGGATCATTTTGTGAATTTTTCTTTTCCAAAGGTATCCTGCTCTCGGCTTTCATGGCGGACTGTTTCTAAATTGTGGTTAGGATAATTTCGTTTTCGGAACCATTTCGGAAATGTTTGCGATATAGTTTTGGGATTTTTAAATTTGGCTCTTTTCTGTGACCATTTTGAGATTGTTCCTCTCCATAGGAACGCCGTTTATTCCCGATCATTTTAGGACCTTTTTTTTTAAATAATTAATTTAATAATTCCGGGACCTTTTGTTGTTGTTGTTGTAACGATGTGTAGTCCTGCCCAACGCGTATTTTTCCTTAACCTAATTGTCATCAATATCTTCTAACGGGAGTCCAAGGAAACTAGCAGTTTCAATAGGATTGGACGAAAGAGAGATGGGTGTTAGAAGAGTGGGCTCAAATGAGCAAGAAAATAAGTGATTGGTATTGTGGGGGGACGAGCCGCATGCCGGACATACATTCGGCATATCAGGGTTCAGTCTAGATATGTAGGAGTTTAACCTACTACAATATCCAGAGCGTAATTGAGCCAGAGTGACCCTTGTCTCTCGAGGAAGATGACGCTCCTCTTCAGAAATGCCAGGTGTTGCGGCATGTAAGACCTTTTCGCGACTGCTTTTGAGATTATTTCGGCACTTTTTGGGTCTCTTAGAATAGTCTCGGCTTTTACTCGGAACTGTTTTTGAAGACATTTCTAAATTTTCGGGCTCATTTCCGAAACTTTTCGGAAAAGTTCAAACTTTTTCTTATCATTTCGGAATAGTTTATCGAATGATTTCGGCACAATTTCGGAATATTTTCACCATTTTTTGGGGATCACTTAGGGTTCGAAAAAAGGTGTTTTTCCATACTTCCGGCTTTTATTCAGAATTATTTGTGTGAACTTTCGGGGCTTTTTCGGAGCCGTTTCAAAATGGTTAGCGGTAACATTTCGTTACTTTTTCTTGTTTAGAATAATTTCGGGATAATTGTTTGAGGCTATTTCGAGATCGTTTTAGCACTTTTTTTGGACCATTTCGGACACTTTTTTGAGAGCATTTCGGAGTTGTTTGATAACTTTTGTGCTACTTCTTGATCAAATTGGGGCTTTGTCGCTATCAATTCGAAAAAAAAAAAACGGTTGAAATCTCGCAATAAACACCAAACCATGCGAATATTCCAACAAGCCCTAGCCTGAGGTTGCGTTCGTTACAGTCTAGTTTTTAGAATTTTTAAAAAATATAACCGAATAATCATTCCTCATATCATTTATTTCTCTTTATTTTTTATTAAGAACCTCCAAATCAATTACATATTTTAAATGTACGCATATGATGTAAGTACAAAAAATCAATATCTTGTCATCATAAATTCTTTTATGTTTAATTACATAATTGTGATGAGAAATTCATCAATTTATGAATCGATCAAAAAAACAAATAATATAGCATGGTGTGAGCAGCATATAAGGACGATATGTGCTGTGTGCGCTCTAGTCAGTAACTAAGTAATTTACGTTCTATTTTAACAACAGTCAACAGACGACGTTATAATATTAATTAAACAAACAAAAAATATACTACAAAAGAAAAACAAATAAATGATTGATTCTTTTTTATACATAAAATAAACGACGAGTCTTTGTTGCAGTTGATTAGTATCATTTCTTTTTACGTCCACGTTTAGCGGCAGCCTTGCCATTCTCAGTGTTGTCGGCAGTCTTTTCTGCTTCTACTTCCTCTGCTGCCGGTTCCATGGCAACATCTTGTTGTAGTTCCGCTGCATTGGCATCACCATTCGTCTTGTGAGTTTCGGCATCATCAACTGTTGTGGTTTCTTTTTGTTCCTCTTCGGTAGGTTTAGTTTTATCTACTGTTGCTTTCTTTGTTGCAGACGCTTTTTGCACCACAGTCTTAGATGGCTTTACAGGTGCTGGCTGTATTTCATCTTCAACCAAAAATATACTATGTTGTCCACCGCTGGAAGCACGTATGATGCGTTTATTTTCCGTTTGCTTACTGACAATTAGCACAGGCTCCAGTGCATCGTCATCTGAACCAGTACCCAATTGGTAATTGGAACCCATTCCCCACGAGTATAATTTACCATCATCGGTTAGAGCAAATGATTGTGCTTCGCCGCATGATACAAAAACAATGTGTTTTCCGATCAATCCTTTTACTGGTTGCAGTTCCATTATATCGCCTGTAACGCTACCCAATCCAAGACGTCCATAATCACTGCGCCCAATGGCATAACAAGTGCCATCATTCTTGAGTACTAATGTATGATGCTGTCCGCCTGCAATTTGTTTTACATTTTCAAATTTTGTATTTACTGGATTAATTATAGTTGGTAAATCTTTGGCATATGCCAACTGTTTATAGTTATTTAGTCCAAATGCCCAAATTTTGCCAGTTTGTGATTCACGCAAAAATGTGCAATAATTTGTAGCCCAAATGCTTTCAACGGGTTTACCACGTTTTATGATAACTTCACCGGGACGGAGTAACTCTGTTTTGCCGCGACGACCTAGAGAAAAAAGCGAAGAAATTAATCAAATTAAAAAAGGATATTGTGAATATCATTTCGATCCCAGATCTTCCACTCAACCGTCGATTTGCACACTTACTTTCGCCAGTTGCTGAGCGCAATGATACGCGTCCAAGTTGTCCTTGTTCGGCGCAACCCACGGTATACACCTTTCCAGCACATGTTAGTATAACTAAATGATCAGCCCCTGAAGCAATGTCACAACATTTGGTCCCCGGCAGCACATCAATAGGCAAACGCTTATTTCCCTCCAAAGTCAGACCCATATTGCCATGTGAGTCACGGAATGAGCCCCACGCAAATACGCGTCCATCTTCAAGTAAACTTGCCGAATGTGAATCACCGCAAGAAATTTTAAGCACTTTACCAGGCAAATCAACTTTATGTGGCTCAAACTCTGAACCTTCTTCACTACTTGAACGTCCTAAAGCGCCTTCATCATTACAACCGAATGAATATACGATGCCTTCATGTGTTAGCACAAGATTGTGCATACCGCCAGCTTGCACGTCAACCACATTTTCTATGACATCAACCAAAGCTGGTCGTTTACGTTCAAATTTAGCTTCATCATCACCAAGTCCTAATTGACCCATATCACCTTGACCGCACACCAAAGCACGTCCAACCACATGTGGTCGTTCGGGTAATGGCATCTGGAAATTAACACGCTGTTGTTTAGGTTTTGATGCACCAACATCTTCTTCGTTGTTGTTGTTGTTAGTGCCAGTTGGTGTATCGGCCTTTCTACGCACAGCAATACGCGGCATTTTTTTCGTTTCTCTGGAGTAATGAACGTTTGGCAAATGCGATGCTCCTATTGCTGCAAATTTATGTACGTATGCTGGTTTTTTACTGAAACAGAAAACATGATTAATATTAAAGGTTAAACACGATCATCAAAACGCATACCGGTTACTAGTGCAGCACCGCGTTCTATTCAGACTTATATGCCGTTGGTGCAATCAAAATTTTTGGCTTTTAGTTGCTTTTTTTTTTTTTTCTATATGCTCACAAATCAGGAAACAGCTTGCTCTGGCGTTTGTGATAGACTGCACATGAAATAATTCCAAATGTTTTTACGTTACTGGGTGAACACGCGCGGGAAAAACGTAAAACGGCCGGGTGTTGCAAAAAATTTGCCTGCTGTTTTTTTATTGTTTTTCATTACCAGGGAGGAATAATCGTTTTAGGAAACTCGATAGCTCATCGATAGATTTCACACTGGCGTCGGATATTTTTATTCGATACTTTTATAACGTGCTGCCATACCTACAAGAAAGCAGACCATCATATCAGCTAAACGGCCATCAGGTTTGTGCTAACAATATGAAAAATTTGATGACTTGAGGTAAACGTTCCTCACGATTGCCTTAAAGGCAATGTGAAAAACTTGATGGACTCCATCTTCTTCCCACTTAAGGTGATGACCCAATGTACGCTTGCTTTGCTTGCCTTCCCCACCGGTCAGCTGGTTGGTCAGTCACCACTAGCCCGGATCGGTCCCCATACAAAAAAAAAAGTTTTTCCAGTCCACCCCTAGGATTAACGGTATTTTGAAGGCGATCCCAAAAAAATTAAGTTCGATTGTAATGAGCCGTACACCATTGTTCATGGCTTGGAAGCCGCCACACTTCTTAGCTTAACCATTTTTTACTCTGAGTTTAAATTCTGGTAGCGACTGTCGGTATCTCGTTTCACAGCATCACATCACATCATATGATGTGAAACGAAATATCGACAGGCACATCATCACATCACATCATATGATGTGAAATGAAATACCAACAGTCACTACTAGAATTTAACTCGGAGTAAAAAATGTTAAGGTAAGAATTGTGGCGGCTTCCAAGCCATGAACAACGAAGTACGGCTCATTAAAATCGGACTTAAAATGGCGGCGTAGTGTCAAAAAAAGTAAATAGCCCAGGGGTGGACTGGAAAAACTTTTTTTGTCGATTGATCCTAGTGACCACTCATTGGATACCTCGGTCTGAGGTTATGAAGCATCAAGGTGATGACCCAATGCAGGCTTGATTTGCTCGCCTTGCTTACCTAGGCTTACCTTGCTTTGCTTTGAAAGCTTCTATGGCCAAATAGAAGCTTCAAAAGCTGTCAAGCCCCAATTACATAAAACTTTTCAGGTTCCACTTTCATACAAAGTTTGTGGAACGTAAAGCGAAACGAGATTTTGGCAAATGCTCAAAGCCGAGGCGCGCACCTGTCAAAGTTTCACAAAGTTTTATGTAACTCGGGCTTCAGAAATACAGGATTAGACAAACAAGACAACAACAAGACAAATAGTAAAGCGTGTAAAGCGCTTTCAAATAGAGATTTGGGCTATTCGACGCTTTGAAGCGCTTCAAGCAAGCAAAGCAAGGCTGCTACTGGGCCAACTTTCATACATATCAGTAGAGTTCAAAAGAATTTTGACATTTCCCGGCGCAAGGCAAGCGAGCATTAGGCCATCAGCTTAACGTATTTCTCAGTTCAATAAATAATATAGCTGTACTCTGCTGATTCCTTCATCAAACTTGATGTTTGCAAGTGTTAAACTTGATCCACTGCACCAACAATTAGTGTCAAATGCTACCTCAAATGAACGGCAATATGTGCGATTGAAGAAGATACATTTTATTATTTCTATCTCATGTTGCATTAAAAAAAACGTTTGAGTATATTGGTGTCCATCGCTCGATTTATTTTTATATTTCTTGGATTTCAAACCCATTTTTAAAATATTTTTGTTAGGTCGCTTTGGTGATATCACTCGATGTTTCATTCAACCCTCAAATACAAGGTGTGAATCGATCCAATTGCAATCCACCAGAAAATCGGCCCATGTAAATAAGCCTTTAAAGCGGGCTACTCAACTGCCAAGAAATTCCTCAAGAAAAAAAAACGAGTATATATTATGCCTGGTCAAGAAATTTTGACGTTTACCGCATTTTTTTTGTATTTCCTTTAATTTTAAATATGTTTTGTCCACTTTTTTTTGGTTCTTTGCTTAGTGTTGTTTAATTTTGTTTTTTCTTAATTTTATTTTCCTTTATTTCCTTAATTTTAGCTTTTCTTATTTTACTTTATTTTATTAATATTTTTTCTTGCCAGTTGTAAACTTGCCAAGTAGCCCCACTGTCCTGCCGGCTATCAACTTTATCATTGTTCTTGCAGGGTCACATTTTTTATTGCCATGCAGCCCTGGCACTCCCAACGCCAACGCCATCTTGTATTGAAATTTCGCAGAAAATTTGTGAAAATCAGCGAAGCAGCCGCTCGGCCCTGACGGCAAAAAGTTAAGACATTGTTGCATTTCTATATCATTAATTTGTACAATTTCCTTGCAAAAATAAAGGTATTTATATAGTTTATAATGTTTTCAATTAACGTATTTACGAATGCAATTAATATTTCGCAGATTTAGCACCTGGTCAACCAACGTTTGTCTGTGCTGTTGACCACAGTGTGGCGCCTATAAATCGATCTGGAAATCGATGAAAGTAGTATAGCGACCTCTGTCAGGAAAGCAAAATTTAAACTACAACATCCTGGAAATTCAGGATGTCTGACACAATGGAAGATGCTTGCGAAGAACAGGGCACAATGGAAGATGATTGCGAAGCACAGGATTTGGATACTATTATATGTTCGATAAACAAAGAGAT
The DNA here is from genome assembly GCA_964058755.1 of Campiglossa producta. Classification (NCBI taxonomy): domain Eukaryota; kingdom Metazoa; phylum Arthropoda; class Insecta; order Diptera; family Tephritidae; genus Campiglossa; species Campiglossa producta. Next base: position 5,810,636 of record CAXKVI010000002.1, on the reverse strand, counting down.
AGAAGAGGACACATATTGTCTGAGGGATAATGTGTCGGAGCGCGAGGAGGATGCCTGCTCTATACGCGTTGAATATGTAGCAAATCAGTATTGTGTGGATGATGAAAGCAATTTGCATCAGTCTACAGAGGATACTTCCAGATATGCTAATTTGGATCACTGTACAGATGATATTTCCAGAAACGCTAATGTGCGTCAGTCTACAAACACTACTAACATTAGGTCAAGACCTGTAATGGGGGATTTTAAAACGCAACCAAAGGGTAAGCTGAACTGTGAGCTAAGTATATGGATCATTAGTTTGCAAATCGTACATTTATTTGGGAAGATCAATCAGGGGGTCACTCTGTATTGCGATGCGAAAGCATCGGGGAAATTTCATAATTTTCACTGCTTGCATAAAATTGCGGTAATTAATTTTTCTATTTGTTTCCTTTAGGGGTCAGCTGTTAATAAAAAAGTTGTCAATGGAAGCGTTTTGACCTTGGTAACAATAATCCCAAATGGCTTTTTTTAGTTCTTTGCTTATAAGAGGTATTTGCAATGAAGGTTGCAAGAGTAGGTCGCCTCCCCGTTGGTGCACCCTGGGTAACGCTAAATGGCCTACATGGCCTACACGGCTAGTTTCTTGTATTGGCGGTTCTACGAGAACTGTACCAGTACTTGTGCTGTACCCATCGTGCCGAAACGACCCGGGCCGTTTTCTTATATCGACCCGGCCAAGAGCAATACACTCGGGGTGACCCTGTCTGACATTTAGGTAGGGCTACACCTCGCTACAACAACAACAACAAGGTTGCAAGAGTAGGTCGCCTCCCCGTTGGTGCACCCTGGGTAACGCTAAATGGCCTACACGGCAAGTTTCTAGTATTGGCGGTTCTACGAGAACTGTACCAGTACTTGTGCTGTACCCATCGTGCCGAAACGACCCTGGCCGTTTTCTTATATCGACCCGGCCAAGAGCAATACACTCGGGGTGACCCTGTGTGACATTTGAGCAGGGCTACACCTCCTTATAACAACAACAACAAGGTTGCAAACTTGCATGTCGTAATCACATTGGGATCGGGTCAGGATGAATCTTCGGGTTTAACTTTTCACTGAAACAAAAAATTAAAAAAGTGTTTCCGGATACGTGGTTCTGATGCCAAAACACGTTTTTAAGCCCTCATATTTTTTGAGCAGTTGATGCCTAAGGGAAAGAAATAAAAAAAGGCGTTTGGACCCCGACATTAATAATCCGGAAGCGGATCGCAATTCTATCAAGCTCGCCTTCCTACGTTTTTTGGACGGATAGGTTAGGCGAACACAAAAAAACAACAAACATGCTCCATATTTGTCTAAGCCAAATATAAAAAAATTTCGGGTCTAATAATTGAATCATGACCTTTGTTAATTGATTTTAAAGTATATAATATAAGGGTTTAATATTAATTTCTAGAACTGTTTGCAATACAGTTTAGATTTTGCAGACTATTAATATTTGGTATAGAACAGAGCTTGGTTTTATCATCTGTTTTATCTGGTTATTGTGGCGTTATGATTATGGAAGATAAACTGACACATTATTTCACACAATCAGTCGACTACTAATAAACGCTAATTTATGACTTAAAAACGATTTAAAAAACATTGACTTATCATGATCATTTTCAGTGTTGAATATAGCAAGCACTAGCCAACAGCCTACTGTGGTATCAGTTCAAAATGCTGCGATTAAAACAGAAGAAATACAATTTACAGATGATACAGTTGAATACATTGAAACAAATGAAGAGATCTATGAATATGATGAGGTAGATGAGCTAAATGAGACAGGGAACACAGTAGAAGGACATGACGCACAACGCAAGACTTTGCTCAAAATGATACCAGTAAAATCGGAAAACCCTTACTTCGAAATACATGAGTGTCCACAATGTTCCTATAAAGCAGCTAAACGTTATATGCTATCTCGTCACCTAAAAACTCATTCTGATGATCGTCCTTACGTTTGTTCTGTGTGTGATCGTGGCTTCAAAACAAATCATACATTAAAAAATCACATAAATGTACATCTCGGTAGAAAGCCATATTCATGTGTTTCATGTGAAAGTGCCTTCACAACACCTGGTGATTTGTCTAGACACGTACGTTACAAACATACGCACGAAAAGCGACACAAATGTACAGAATGTGAATATGCTACTGTCGAATTGAGTAAATTGCGTCGTCATATGCGTGCTCACACGGGTGAACGTCCATATCAGTGTCCTCATTGCACTTATGCTTCACCGGATACGTTCAAATTGAAACGTCATTTGCGTACACATACTGGCGAAAAGCCATACCAATGTGACATATGTCAATCGCGGTTCACGCAATCAAATTCACTAAAATCTCATAAGCTTATACATAGTGTGGATGATAAACCAGTATTTCAATGTTCATTATGTCCAACAACATGCAGTCGCAAAACGGATTTACGTATACATGTACAAAAGTTACATTACTCAGATACACCGTTCCCATGTAAGCGATGTGGCAAGGAACTACCCGACAGATATAGCTACAAAGTGCATATTAAAACGCATCTGGGAGAGCGTTGCTATAGGTAAGTCAATATTTGCTTAAAATTTATATAACTTAAGAAAAAAAAAGAATTAAATAGAAAAAATAAAAAAATAAAATTAATTAAATGAAGATAAATTGAAATAAAATAAATAAAATAATAACATCAAATTAATAGATATATAAAACTAAAATAAAATAAAAAATAAAAGAAAATAAATAAAGACCAAAGGAAATAAACTAAAATAATAAAAACAAATTGAAATAAAAAACTTAAAAGTAAAGTAAAATAAAAGAAAACAAAACCAAAAAGAAGAAAACAAAAAAACTGAAAAAAGAAAAGCAAAAAAAATATTAAAACAAAAAAAAATAAATAAAAAGAAAAAAAATCAGAAAGAAACGTAAAAAAAAATTAAAAAGAAAAGCGAAAAAATAAAAGAAAGAAAAAAAAACCAAAAAGCAAAAAATAAAAATAAACAAACAGAAAAAAATAAAAATAAACAAAAATCAAAAATAAAAATAAACAAATACCAAAAAACAAAAATAAACAAAAATCAAAAAATAAAAAAATTAAAAAAAAAAATAAAGAAAAAATAAAAAAAAGCAAAAAGTAAAAATAAGGAAAATATTTATATAAAATAAAAGAAACAAAATTAAAGAAAAGATAAAAAATAAAAAAAAAAAACAAAATTAAAGAAAAGATAAAAAATAAAAAAAAAAACAAAATTAAAGAAAATATAAAAAAAATAAAAAAAAAAACAAAATTAAAGAAAAGATAAAAAATAAAAAAAAAATAAAAACAATTAAAAAAAAATAAAAACAATTAAAAAAAAATAAAACAAAAATAAAGAAAATAAATAAATAAAATAAGAAACAAAATTAAAGAAAAGATAAGAATAAAAAAAAAAATAAAAAAATAAAATAAAATAAGAAACAAAATTAAAGAAAAGATAAGAATAAAAAAAATAAAAAAAAAATAGAGTAAAACAAAAAAAGGAAGGAAAAAATCACTAAAAGGAAAAGCAAAGAAATAAATTGAAGAAAAAACCAGAGAAAAGAAACAAAATAAAGTAAGACAAATAAATTAAAATAAAATATTTTATTTTACTTTGTTCTCTCTATTATATTTTATATAACAAACTCCCTTTCTTTTTCGAATACACAGTTGTACTATGTGCCATTACAAGTCGATATCACTTCGAAATTTAGAAATACATAAACAAATTCATAGCAATGAAAAACCATTTGCTTGTGACCTATGTGGTCAGACGTTTCGCCAAAAGCAATTGCTTACTCGTCATACCAACTTATATCATACCGAAAACTATCTACCACCACCAAAACTCCAAAAGATACACGATTGTCCATATTGTACACGTTCTTTTGCGCACAAGGGAAATTTGGTACGGCATATGCAAGTACACGATAGCGACAATAGTGCTGGAAACAAACGAGAGATACCGACAGATATCAGCATTGAAAAGGTAAACTCGGCTGAATACAATGATGATGAAGATGATCCGGATATGACTGGCGAAAATTATGAAGAATTTGAAGTTATTGCGGAAGCGGAGGAAACGGATGAGGAGATGGACAATAATTGTAAGGTTGGAGAAACAATTCTACCAACGAACAATATACTTCACAACTATCGCAATAATAAAGTAATGCAGAAACACAACAGTCGCAATCAACGCAATAGTAATATAACATACACAAAGGTGGAGATCGAGTCAAACAACGAAGATCAATTTCAAAGCGGTAGCTCTATAGTAAAGATTGAGAAAAGTAATGATAGAGTTGAAACACAGTTTGTGGAAAGAATTACGGAAGAAGAGAGTGTAGAATCTGAATTTATGGTAGTAAAAGTGCTGCAAAGTGACGATGATGAATTGGATGAAGATGACGACGATAATTGCGTTATTTTAACCAATTTGGAAGCACATGATGATAAATATCGTGCTGATGAAGATGTGGAAAATTGCTTCGGTTTTAAAGTAAGTATATAACTTGGTTGTTATTTAACAATAATTTTCATAATTTTATTATTTTTGGTATATTTTTAGGCTGAGAACGATGGATCTTCTAATGATATGGAACAAACAGTTTTATTAAACATCATCGAGGAGAACTAATTATTTTTAAGAATATTATTTATAGCTATTGTTTGGTTTGATAATGTTTTATGTATACACGTACAATGTACATACATACATATACCCTTGATCTTTTGTATAGCCAATTACTCAGCACTTTAAGGCAATAACCGGGCAACAAGTGATTGCAATATTTGCCTACGGTGGTCTAAACAACAAGAAGATTTTCACAAAATTTTGCTTACCTACATAAAAATAAAAGTCACAATTAAAATATTTATTTTTGTTTTTATTTCTTTATAACATTTGAGACATTTAAATCGAAGCAGACATGTTTATAAAACCGTAACGTCACAGCTTTTTTTAAATTCGAGATCTTATTAATTGGATCATGAATCGCTATACATATATAAATGCGAAGAATCATACATAAAATAATTTTTTCTATCTTGAAAAACTTCATAAGGACGATTCATTGTTTTATGCAAGTTATTCAACAGTTCTACATTATGTTTGTCCTGGTCGCAAGTAACGGATTTAACAGAAAGGCCCACACCCTTAACCTCTTTAATATTTTCATAGAGGATTTTTTTACACTGGTTAGATAATGCGAAACAATGTATTCCCAATCGTAGCAGATGACTTTCACCATGAAGAAGCAGGATTTGTCTGCAAGAATCGGCTCTCGATTTCTCTTCTAAATCGAAAAAGCAGGAGGAACAAATGGTATACCTGTAAAGATGTCGTAGAATTACAATTAGAATCTAGAATTAGAACCGCTTACTTGTGTGGAACCATAGACGTTTAATAGATTTTCTTGAAGGAAGAAACCAGTGATTTTTTGAAACCGATGATTTGGTTTGTTTTCTTTGAGCTTAGGACTTTTTTAACAGAAGAAAACAGTGACTTGATGGAAGGAGTAAAATCTCCGTTAATCTTCCTTATCCTTAACATAACCGTAGCCAAATAAATCAGTTGATCCAGAAATTTATTTACTTAAATTTATTTTAATTTTGCATCGAACCACTTTTTTTAGCGGTTAAGAAAAATGCTTCGAGTTGTGGTTCGGTTGAAAGACTGAAAAACAGCTGTGGTTCGGTCCAAAAACCGGCTCCGTTCAGGTAAAAAACATTGGCATTCCGAGATCTCGGTATTTTTCCGGAATTATCTCATATACCGTAAAAAACGTCGGGAGAGATATGAAAATACTCGTTTTGATCTCGTGATGCATAATCCGCAAGCGAAGACTCGATATTTAATACATACATATGTGCAAAGATACATACATATCTACGCTCTTCTACAGATAGATCATATCACTTTAAGTTAAGCACGTTAATTTCCATGAGAAAGCGGGTCTACATCTAAACTACTTACATTGCATGACGTCACATCATGACAAAATACCTACATCACATGACTTGCGATCAAGCATAACCAGAACCGAAAGCGATTTTGTTTTTAATATAGAGCTAGATATGCCAATATGGGTATCAAATGAAAGGCATTTTCGGCTGTATTAAAAATCTAACAATTTCACACAGAGGTGGCAACCGCAATTTATTTCTTTTTTCGTATATCTCGGGAACTGATTGACCGATTTGGATAAAATTTAGCATTATAGATGGTATGATTATAAACGTGGGTGTTGCCACTTGGGGCGGTTCACAGGGTTGCCACCTATCTAAATTTTGATTAAATATTGAGTAAGATATGCCAATATGAGTATCACATGAAAGTTATTTTCGGCCGTATTCCAAATATGACAATTTTAAGCAGGGTTGCCAACTAGACTTGCCACCTGACTGCTTTTTATTTATCTTTTCTTATATCTTGGGAAAGATTATATACATGGGAGCTGCCACTTGCGGAGGTTTACAGGGTTGCCAGCTTTCTCGATTTTTTTGGGGTTTTTTTGAAAGTCTCTTTTGGAAAACTTAAACTGTTGGTAGGTAAGATTTGGCGACAACTGTTTTAAATGGATTTCATTTCTTGCTTAAAATTCAGTCATATAAAAAGACAGCATACTTTTTCGACACTCTGATGTGCATACATACAAACTACGTCTATGTAGATGTGATAGATGCATAGTCATAGTTACCGAGAAGATATGAATGTTAAATGCTGCATTGCTCTCAAGCTTCGATGCTGCTGCCACTGCTGCTACTAGTGGTTCGTTTGCGTATATTGGTCAATTTCATTCCGCGCTTAACAGTCGTTCGACAAAGACGTCTTTCGTTGGTTATAAACGGACAGCAACTACGATATACGGTTGGTTACATTCGGAAAAAAAAATCAAAACTTAATACGAAAAAGTTAAAATTAAATTATTAAAAAACTTACAATAAATAAAAAAAATTAAGACAAGAGTTTAAAGTGAAAAATATTTTGCGAATAACTATTTTTGATTATTGCAATAAATTGTGCTTTAATTAAAAAAAAAAACATTAATAAAATAGGTATGTAAGAGTGGGTGAACAATTTCACGAGATAAAAAAAAAAAATAAATGTAAAAAAAGTGTAAAGGGACGTTTATGGTTTAGAAGTGATTCTTTAACAAATTTTGCATATAAAGTGACTGTAAAAAATACTATAAAAAAAAAAAATAATAAAAAAAAAAATAATAAAAAAAAAATAATAAATATTATTAAACCTTTAAATGAATAGACTATTTAATTGTCTTTTCGCGAATACGTAAGTAAAATGAGGTACAATTTCTGAATCCGGGTGAATATACCTAAATACTCATTTGCCAGTCTTAACAGTTCCCTATCTCATAGAAAGCATTTTGTGAATGACCTATGACCTCTTAAATGTTTTTGCCGTAATCCAAATAAAGCCACCTTATATCGCTCAAGATAGTTTTCATAAAATATATACAGACTTACCTTATTTTGATATCTTATTTTTTGGATCAAATGTGACTTATGACTTTGAGTCATAATATTTTCCTTACTAGTTTCAATGAGTCAAACATAGTTTTCATATATTATTTATAGAATTAATTTATTTTGGCGACTTTACTTTTATGAATCAAATTTGACTCATGATTTTGAGTCGTAATATTTACTTTACTAGTAGCAAAGACTCAAATAAACAAATCTCTCACCTAACGGCAAGATTCTTTTACTCGAGGCTACATTTGGTGAAGGTTAATTGATAAAATCAATAAAAATTGCAAAACAAGATATAGGACTCAAGAGTCATAATACTGATTCTAACGAGAAAGAAATCACTGCGCGAAGTGATTCCCAATTACTTGGAAAATATCAATTTACATAATTAAACAAAAAAACATGAACTTGCAGCAAATAGCTTTATGAGTCAAATATGACTCATTGGGCAGAAAAAACAGTAAAATACTATACTGAGGGAAGTGATAGGAAATATCGGCCTAGTGATTACGTTCAGAAAATCAAAGAAATTGAATAGAAAAACCAGAACTTACTGCAATACATCCATATAAGTCAAATACGACTCATTCAACGGAAAAAAGAGTAGAAATTCTGATTTTAACGAACAAGATTTTAGTGAGAGAAGTGATGGGGATTACTAGCGCCAACTAATTACGGTGCCGTGAAATAACGCCCGGGAAATAGCGCCACGAGCGCTATATCCTTTTGTCGGTTGGCGCAATTTTTTTTTTTAATATTACGTTGAGTAAATCAATGGAAAAATCAATGGTAGGAAATACATACATATTTATGAAAAAAAAAATGCAAAATTTGTTTGACAAATTTTCAACTATAGGAGGATCGATCCATGAGAAATCGTCAAATTATAGAAATAAACTTATTCCGATTTGAATTAGTTTCAGTATGGAGTTTACTTTTATCATAAAACAAAGTTCTGCCAAAGGAAATAAATAAAATAAATTTTTATTTTTAAATACCTCCAAGACAATTTTTAAGTAACTTCCCGGTCAGCAGATTATCTATTGAAATAGATGAAACACAAAATTCCGCTAGATGGCGCTTGGCTTATCAAGTTATTGAAAAACTAACGATCCATTTTGAAAGATTTTTTTCGAAAAGCTAGAGATTTGAAACTTGACACACGTTTCAGAACCCGTCGACAATGAAATTCTTCATCAACGAGATTCCGGTAGATGTCGCATTCTTAGATCGCTTTTTTTCTAATATTCTTTAAAATTAGGGACTTGAAACTGGGCACATAGCTTGTAGCATAATAACAATATAATTTATAGAAATCGAAATTCCGCTAGGTGGCGAGCTAATTTAAAATTGTTGAAAAACTCTGAAAACGGGGATAATGTTATATTTAATCAACAAAATTTCACTAGGAGGCGCATACATCGAGCTACATATTTAAAAAAATTCAATGAAATTGTTAGCACAAAACTTTGGGCTTGATAACAATATGACTTGTAGAAATCGAAATTCCGGTAGGTGGCGCGCTAATCGAAATAATGGAAAATCCCTTGGAAACAGCGGGAATATTATTATCGATTTTTGAGTTAAAACGATTTGTCTAATTTTTACTGAACATTTTTCCCCCTTTTAATTAAGCATTTTAAAAGTTCTCTTTCATTTGAATGAAAAATAATAACAACACCCTGTATATTTCGACAGCATTAAACAGCTTCTAATTTTTGTATTACTTATGCAATAAAAAGCTAAGCAGGATTTAAATGTTCCTACAGACATTTATACATAAGTACATTTCCACATGCGAAACACACATCATTCATACAAACAAACAAACGAATGCTGCAATTACAACATTTACCTGTACGCGTTTCTATTTCTATGCAACGGCATATTCGACCACCGCTGGATTCCGTTATTGCAACTGCCGCATGCTCCACTGCTTAAAAATCTTACGTAATTGCAGCTACGTCCATATTTCTTGTTTTTAAAGTTGCAAAAATTGTTTTGAAATAAAAACAGACTTAGCAAATGCCGATAAACCGCTAACTATTTATTTTGTGACTGTTGCATTCAAGCATGTAAAAGAAAATAGAACAAAATGCCATGCAAAATACACTGAAAAAAAGCGTTATCGAATTGGCTGGGACGTGATCCATCTTAAAACTGAACTAAACATAAATAAAACTTAATAAAGTAAAGAAATGAAAAAAAAAATTTTGGGAAATAGAGACGGTGGAATTTTATTCTTTTACTTTTTGATGGGTAATTTCATTAGAAAAAATTTTTTTTTTAAATTTCTAGTAAATAATTTTTTTTTTTTTTTATGTAAATTTCTAGTATGTAAAATTTTTAAAGGGCGGGTTTTTCAGTATATGGACTTTGAATCTTGGGCCAATTTTTTTTGTTTTTTCATCCAAAACTTTTAAATTATGTGTTTAATACATATTAAAACTCAATAGAAATTCAAAAAAATGTCAAAACTAAAAAAAAAAAAAAATTTTAAATTATTAGTTTGAAAAATATTAAGAGGGCGGGTTTTTCAGAATATGGACTTTGAATATTAGACGCCATATCTCAATGAGAATTCAGTACATTTTTAGCTGAAATAGGGCATTATGAAAACATAATCTGAGAAAGGGCGTTCTTTAGCCGAATTTTGAAAAAGGGTGTTGTTGAAAAAATGTTGAGAAATTTTCCTCGAATAGGGTGATTTTCTACGAGCTGGTACCACGTTTCGTATATTCTCAAAACTGATGAATATCTTTAGATATGTCAGAAGTATAATATAAAAAACTTAAGCCCAAAGTTTAATGGTTAACGATTTTGGAAAATTGAAGAATTAAAAATTAAAAAAAAAAAAATTTGGACAAAATTAAAAATTAAAAACAAAAATTGCAAAATCATTTTTGTTTAAAAAATAAAACAAAATTTATCTAAAATAAAAAAAAACTTTGGTCAAAATTAAAAATTAAAATTTTTTTTTTTTTTAGTCTAATAAAAATTTAAGGATATCTTTATGTAAGGCCCGGTTTTTCAGTTTAAACCACAGACAAAGTTGACTAGAGTTTATCTCATACAAATTGGCCTTTTAAACTAAGTTTAAACTCGCACTGAAGTTTAAACTTGCACTGAAAAACCAGGCTTAAGAAGCATAATATGAAAAAATTTTAGTCAAACTTTAATTGTGAACTGTTTTAATCAGTGCTGCGCAAGCCTATACGCTTGAAGCACTTTTGTTTTTGCTCTGCCCTGAAATGATGGCTCAAAAAAGTGTTTACTTTATACATATATATGTAAATACAAGTAATTCGAAAGTACCTGAGTTTCACATTAAAGAACAAAGCAAAAGCCCTTAGGCATAAAATTTTGTGAGCAGCGCTGGTTTTAAGGATTTCAAAAATTTTTTTTTAACTTTTAGTTTCAGAGATTTTTAAAAATTTTTGTAAACCTCTAAGGGCCGCTTGCATAAAAGCCGATAACGAGTAACCGCAGTTTAATTGACGTATTTTGTATGGTTAGCTGTCAAGTTAATCACCGATTAGTCGTTATCGGCTTTTATGCAAGTGGCCCTAAGTATCCCTTTGAAAGCACCTATCACAGATTTCTTCAAAGTACTGTAGTTTCCGAGATTTTGAAAAAAAAAATGTTAAAAACAAAAAAATGTGAAATATTGACTCAAGGCGAATTCATTACAGGTGGCATCCTCCCATCATATGGTTTCTACTTCTTCCTTGAAAATGGAATCGTAGCTGTCAAATTGCTTATGTTGTTGCTTTGTCTGACATTTTCACTTACAAGGAGTGTGAGCGTGTGTGTAGATCTGAATTCGCTCGAGCCCACCTGTATGAATTCGCCTTTTATTGACTTTAGCATAACATTTGAAATTTTTTTAATATTTTTGCTTTGGCAGAAATTTGTTCAATGACAAAAAGAAACTCCCCAACTCCTCCCAGAACTCATTCAAATCGATCGGGGTCCATTGCAACATTTGATGTTTTGAGATGGAATGACCCGTATGTGATTACTCAGAAAATTAAAATTTTAGCTCTAGTGAATTATTAGGTTTGTTTATTGGGCTGCTCTAGCTTACACCAGATTGAGATATTTCACAAAATTGTGTTTAACGAACACTTTTCTTGCTCTAGGTTGCTCTATCTTTTGTTTCATGAGTACGCTCAAAACAAAACTAGAGTAATCCAGATCACAAATTTCTGCTCTAGCTTTTTTTATGAAGTTAGAGCAGAGAAGCAATTGTCAGTCAGGAAAAAATAAATTTTTGAAAACTTCAAAAAAATTAGCTTGCAAGAAAATCAATGTTTTTGTATACGTGAATTTGCATTAATTTTAAAAAGCAACCATCGAGATTCAAGTGTTTTATGGCATTTCTGCTCTGAGTTGCTCTAAGTTGCTATATTTCTATTTTGACAGCTGCCCTGCTCTGCTCTGCTCTGAACTTTCGTTTGGTCAGTAAACAAACCTATTTTCAAAAAAAAAAAAAAAAAAAGAGATGCAAAAAATAAATAAACGTCTCAAGGTTCTTATTTCTTAGTTCTTCGACATTTGCTCGGCGCTATGAAATAATTGAGCAACTTTATCTTAACTCGAGCTATGTAGAGTTAAACTACATAATATTTATAGCACACGTGTCTATACAGTTTGCCTAATTTTAATGTTAATTCATATGATTCAGATAAGTTGTTTGTGCATAATTTCTATAATAATCATATGTACAGACTAGTATACATTTATCATCATAAATACTCATTTCAAAAACAACTGGGCCGTAAAAGGCATTTTCCTTAGACCACAGTCTTCATTCCCACCAATCAAAACAATATTATTCTTACTAAACAACAGTTTAAAAGAACGTTATTAATGACTGTTTTCCAAATTAGAATTTAGAATCTATTTTTTGTTTTGCATTTACTGACGCTTTAAAGAATGATGATACAACTTGTTTTGAAAGAAAAAAAAACCTACATATTAGGGTGATTAAAAAAAAAATGACGCCTTGGCCTTACCCCCTAAAGGCGTGGCTATTTTTTTTCGCCCTTTCCCATTTTTTTTTTTAAATGAATTTTCTTTTAATTTTTGAAACATTTTCCAAAATATTTTTACATACTCTTAATGTTGAAGCTTTGAAGCTTCCGAAATGGTAAGCCATGTGCGATTATCTTAACTATTAAAATAATTACAGCCATTTAAAAATGACTGAGTTTTGTACTAATGCACACACATACACAGTAACAGGTATAAAATCTAGTAAATTTTGAATGGCTGTAATTATTTTAAGATAATCGCACATGGCTTACCATTTCGGAAGCTTCAAAGCTTCAACTATAAGAGTATGTAAAAATATTTTGAAAAAAGTTTCAAAAATTAAAAGAAAATTCACTTTGAAAAAAAAAAAAAATGCCATGGGAAAGGGCGAAAAAAATGGGGTGGCTATTTTTTTCGGCCTTTCCCATGGCATTTTTTTTTTAAGGGTTAAGTTAGAGCGCTAATTTTTTGCAAGGCTTATTTTCTCATCAATACCTAAAGTTTCAGGGGGTAAGACCGAGAAAAAAACAAATTTTTTTTAATTTGAATCACCCTACTATATGTATTTTCTTAGTTTTTAGGAAACAATTCTGTTTTCATATACAGGGTGTTGGTTTTAGTAAAAAATATAATAAAATCTGAACTTGGCATGATGGGCTAAAAGTTTCTATGGTTGAAATATTGCCTTGGTGAATACCTTTCTAAAACTGTATCACTTTTGAAAATCGAACGTAAAATATAGAAATTATAGAAAAAAACTAATTTCTCTGTTTTTACAGGGTGACAAAAAAATTTAAATTTTTTTTTTAACATTTTCAACTTTTTTTCCTCCTTACACCGTGATACGCTCTAATGTATACTTAATGACGTAAAGGGATGACAGCGTAAATTCGTTTTTTTTTTAGATTTTTGGTGTTTGCGAATTGTCGCTTAAAAGGATGACTTGTGTTATCTGTTACGCAACGTAAGCGCTAAAGAATGATGTTCATACCTATTTATATGCCAAATATAATTCTTAATTATAAGAATATATTATTTTCATAATACGAATTTAATGAAATTCATGACTACAAAACTTGAGAATATAATTATAAAGAAATTAATGTAAATTAAAGGGAAACATCTGAATGTTTCTACCTTTTTTACTATTTCTCGGAAGATACATCATCTCATATTTTATCAAGGTAAAACGCTAGCTACCCGCCAAATATCAAGTTCATCGAGGCATAAATACGATTGTTTTGAATATATCGGGCTCTGGTAAGCTTTCTGGAAGAAAAATCATACCATACTTTAACCTAAGCATAACGCTACCTACATACCAAATTTCAATTAAATCCAACCATTTATACGATAGTTTAGAATAAGTCAGTCCTGGGTCCACTTTCCGGAAAAAAGTTATATTATATTTTAATCTAAGCATATACATAGCTACTTACAGACCAAGTTTCAATCAAATTGAGTCATAAATACGATTGTTTAGAATTTGATATCTTGAATGGATTAAATTTGGCTCTAGGTAGAGAACTATAGGGTTTACAAAAATAACTTTTTTCATTGTCGATGAGGAACTTCGTGATGAACAAACGGTAAAAGAAAATGTTTCGATACATATAACCGTTTTCGAGAAGAATCCGGAAAAGACTATAATACGTGGCATTTATGTGAATACATATATATCTCAGAACTGGTGACTCCTAGAGAAAAGTATTTAGAGAAAACTAACCGCTTTCAAGATAAATGCAAAAATCCTCAAAATTTGACTAAAATTGGTATTTTAAAAAAGAGCTCGGGGAAAAAGGTTAGTTATATAATAATTTGTATAACAATTAATGTTATTTAACAAAAAAACCATTTAATTTGTGTATACAAAAAAATATTCAAAATTAGAGTGCATTTAAAAAAAAAAAAATTATTAAAATCGGTTCAGTAGTTTCTGAGAAAAAATTTTTTGACCAATTTGATGCGACAAAGTTCAATTGGTTATAAAAATGTAACGGTAAAAAATTTCGAGAAAAAAATTAACAGGATTTCCTACTCTTTTATAAGGCTTTAATATGAAAATTGTTTTTTTGGTTATTCGAACACTTGGTAAATGCGAGCTCACTTGAGATGGCCTCACCCATATGCAGTTTTTTGGAACAGTTCTAAAAACAGCTTATGCAATAATTATAATTGAGTACATTTTTTAAATAAGGATATAAAAAAAACCCAAAAAAAAAATAAATAATATATATTAATTAATAACAACAAAATTGTGAATTTAAAAACCCACTCAAACATCTTTTTGATATTGCATGGGAACTATTTAAACTTACTGTTGGTTGAATAGGCCACTGAACTCATAATACCAAACTATCACACATACTAAACAAGTAGTTTTAAGTGCCGAGTGTTTAATTCACTAAATATGCAATTTTCGGCTTTTCAAAATTTTTTTTTTTTAATTTTTTACCGATATTTGCTACACCTAACGTTAGATTTGTGTTCCTCAATGAAAACCTCAAATCTTATAACTTTAAACAAGCTAAACTTGTATATTTGTATATCCGGTATTATCTCGGAAACCGCTTGACCGATTTGGATGAAATGGCATATAGATAGTATGATTGATTCTAAGACTATCCATTTCGGGGTTGCCACTTGGGGCGGCTTGCAAGGTTGTCACCTATTTAATTTTTTTTTTTATTTATGGAGCTAGATATGCAAATATGGGTATCAAATGAAAGGTATTTTCGGCGGCATGCCAACTAAAATATTTTCAAGTAGGGTTGCCACCTTACCGAAGTATATTTGTATATTCGGTACTATCTCGAGAACCGCTTGGTCGATTGATATGAAATTTGGCATATAGATATTATGATTGATTCTAAGACTGTCCATTTTGGGATAACCACTTGGGGCGGTTTACAGGTTTGCCACTTATCTCAAAATTTTTAAATTTTGCAGCAAGATATGCCGAGATGGGTATAAAATAAGAGGTATTTTCGCCGACATATCAACTGAAATATTTTCAAGTAGAGTTTCCGCCCAGGGTTACCATATTACCGTATTGTAATTGTATATTGTATTGTAATTGTATATTTGGAGGTCACTTTGGAATCATATTTAGATCATTTAGGGGTCACTTTGGGATAATTTTAGGGCTATTTCGAGATCATTTTCGGAAAATTTTTCATTTTTGGGTCATTTTGAGATCATTCTGGGATCATTTTTGAGGCATTTTGGGTTAAATTTTGGGAAAATTCAATGGTTTTTTTGGGTCGCTTTGGGATCATTTTAGGATTATTTTGGGATCATTTTGGGGCCATTTTCATTTTGGGATCATTTCGAGGTCATTTGGGGTCATTTTGGAATCATTTTGGGACCATTTTTGCGTCGTTTTGGGTTCAATTTCGAATAATTTTGGCATTATTTTAGGGTCAATTTGGGATCATTTTGATTTGGCGCTAAATTGAAAGCTCCGAGCAAGCTCGGTGACCCACGTACAATAATTAATCCTAGCATGTAAATGCATCTACATGAGTATAATTTCAAACTTATCAAGCTGACTTAAAATAATCTCCATCAACTAATGCGTACCGTTAAATTAGAATTAGTTATTCAAGTGATTATTAACATTTAAGTATTAAGCGATCTGCGTGGGGATAATTAACGAGAAACGTGTTTGATATGTTAAATTCGACACAGCTTACAAGGGGTATTAAATCAATATAGAAAAATATATAATAGTGCATTAAGGCATGCATACTCATCTCTTTAAGAATCCACTACTATGTGTGTATATATGTAGGTAAATAGCGCTAATGCTAATGCGAATTTTATTTGATTTACTTGCATATATTTATACCTTAAAATGCACGTTATTTTAAATATTGCTTTAGATGTTATTTTTGTTTATTTTATGTAAAGGCTTCGAACATGCATACGTATATAGACTTGAATATAAACATCAATACTTACCCGTATTTACATACGTAAGTGAATTTCAAAGCTTAAGCGCACGTGTAGATATTTAAGGGCTCCAAAATAACAGTTCATAAAAATCATAACGGTTTCCCACTGGGAGATACATACTTGTATGAATTAAAAGATCTTTTGGCTTTAATAAATAAATCATAATAACAACTTTCATATACATGCAAGTAGTAGCGAATTTAGTAATTGTATGGAAGTTTTTAATTTTTCCCAAATATAAATCTATAGTGAATTCATCAATGTTTGACACTTTTAAACAAGTAAATATGAAAATTAGTAACTTTCATAGAAGTTTTAGAGATTTTGGTTTATACTTGTAGAATATTTGTAAATATATAATGCATGGTGAGAAAACTTTAGATTTTCCATATGTTTTGACCAATGAAGGGTGAACAACGAAAGTATCAAGTAATTTGTAGAAAGTTATAAGTATGAACTTTTGTACTTGTATGAAAGTTGCCAATTTTCACAGATTTACTAAAATTTCCATATTTACTTGTTTAAAAGTGTAACGAATCCCAGGAAGAGGAAAAGAAACCCGTACAGAGACCCTTTGCTGCCCGCAATTGATCTCTCTTTAAATTAGTCTTTTTACGAGACCTTTCCTAATTGTCGAGAGTTATTCGGTTGCTCTGAAGTATACTCGTATTTAAGTATGTGTATGTAGGAATAATTTTGAAAAGGGTTGCTCATTCAAATGTATTTGTATTTAAGTTGATGACGGCTAGACACAAATTTTACGTTCGAGTGATTGTACAATGTCGCTGAAGTTTCAAGGTCACCCCGCATCAAACTGACATTAGTACTCACGAGACTCCGCCACTATTGTGCAGCAATGATGCCACTATCAAATCGATTTATGTTTATGCTGATACATACTTTAATACATACAAATACATGTAGTTAATTTTAAAATAATATAAATAAACTAAAAACAATAAAAAAAAATTAAAAACAAAAAATAAAACAAAATTAAAAAAAAAATCAAATAAAAAAAGAAAAGAAAATATGAAATTTTAAATGATGAAAAAAAAAGTATGTATAGTAAAATTAACTGAAATAATTAAAATAAAAAGAAAAAAAAAACAAGCAAAAAAATAAATAAAAAAATTAAGTGAAAAAATAATAATAATTTAAAACAAGTAAGGAAAGCTGGTTAAATTAATTTTTTATTTTATTTTTTTTTTTTTTAATTTTTCTTATATAATTTTTTTGTTTATTTTTTATATACAATAATATTTTTTTAAATTTTTGAATACTCCAACGAAAAAAATTAAAAAAAATTAAAAATCAAATATGAACAATTAAATGATATAAAAAAAAATTATGTACCATAAACTAAACTAAATTTAAAAAAAAAAATAATAAGAAAATAAAAAAAAAATAAGAAAAAAAAAAAAAAATTAAGTAAAAAAAATAATAATTTAAAAAGCAAAAACAAAAAAATTAAATATTTTTTTCTAGTTAAGTTAATTTCTTTTATTTTTTTAACTTTTATTTTTTTTTATTTTTTTAGCTTTTTTATTTTATTTTTTTTTGTTTTTTTATATTTTTTTTTTTTAATTTTTTTTTATCCAACCTAAAGCTGTCGTAGCCAAAGCATCTTGTTGAGAACTTTTGCCTTGAATATTCAAACGAAAAAAATTTAAAAAAAAAAAATCGAAAAAAATTGAAAAAAAATCGAAAAAAATAAAAAATCAAATATAACAAATTAAATGATATAAAAGAATACAAATTATGTACAATAAAATACACTGAAATAAATAAACCAAATTAAAAATGAAGCAAATAAAAAGTAAGCATTTTTTTCTAGGTAAGTTTTTTTTTATTTTTTTATTTTTCTTATTTTATTTATTTTTTTTTTTTCATTTATTTTTAAATTTATTTTATCAATTTTTCCGTGCTGTCAAACCTAAAGCTGTCTGTATCCCGTTGCTGTAAAAAAATCGACAAAATTCTCAATTTTAATGTCGTCACACTCGACTCGATTAAAAAAAAAAAAATTTTTTGTCACTACCACATAATAATATTTTTTTTTTGCAGAAACAAAAAAAATGGGTGTGACGTCAATATGACGTCAAATCGACTATTTCAGTTAAGACGATCGATCGAATTGAGTTACAGAAACGCAGTACTGAGCTAAAGCATCTTGCTGAGAACTTTTGCCTTGAATACCCCAAGAAAAATAATGTTGCTCATACGCCCCGCCTCAAAAAATATATTTTAATATCTTCTGGGAGTATCAAAGGCACCCAACCAACAAACTAACTCATGCTTTCTTTCGCCTAATTTTCTGGTCGAAAATGAAGTTGACTCGATTTTGGAGTCATGAATTTTTGTCTGTCTGTCTATATGTTTGTCGATGTATCACTCAAAAACCTATGAATTGAATTAAATGCAACTTTCGCCATTTTATTACTAGACGTTTAAGTTAGAGTTTAAGATATCCCTTATTTCGATACCTCGACAGGTTGCAAAGTTATCGGCCAATATGTGAACCAGGGGTGACAAAAAATTTGTTGGTACAATATGGACATCAAACTGAAGGTGCTGGCGAGTGCTGCAATAAACGATGTGAATAATTTAAATACCTCAACTGGTTAACGAGATATCTAAAAAAAAATGTGAAACGGAAAAAGAGAAGCGTGGGTAGATGCGTTTAAATTCGAACAGGTCTATCTTTGAGTGTGATAACATCTACCGTGTCTGCTAGTTAAGAATAAAAGTAGACACCTAATTTCCATGTTGAAATCGTATTCGATGTACTAATTAAATTTACTACTGCTTTTTTATTTATTTACAAATCTAAAAAACTGCACAAGCAACATACAAAAAAAGCTTGTTTAAGTATTTACAACAAAAACAAGAGCTTTAGTGCGGTTTAACTGTCTATAATGCGCGTTAACTCTTCCTTCTGGCCCACCCGTTCATTCGTTGATCGTCTAATAACCTGCTTTTCAGCTGTCTCACTTTTCAATTTAGTCTTACGATATTACCCAACTGCATTTTTTCGAGTCTTTATTGAATTGTAATTTCGGAATTTTGTTGCCCGGCTCACACACAAATCCCAAGTCAATAATTAGTTAGTCATGACGTCGTAGAGTCAGTGAGTGAGTTTAATACATAGATAGTTGGTTGATTGAAACAAGGAAAAGACTTGAATGCAGTGGCACATACTGAGAGATCTAAACAATCCCACTATAAACAAACGTATATCAACTATGGATAGTACAGACAAGTTTTTTATTTTTTCTTTCTTCTCCTCTGTTGTAAAATCAGTTCATAGATTTTTGTTTGTGGTTTATGGCACTGCTGATAAATTGTGCTGTAATAATCTTTGGAACTATGCTGACCGTAGTAGGCATGGAACATGTTTGTATATTCGCAAACTAGCTAGCTAAGATTTCTTCAGTTCCAACCCAAAACTTGTTCGGTCTAGGTGCGCAGTAGGATTAGCCATTAGGTAAATAGTCACAACTAGTTATGTCGTGTTATTTGTTGCTAAAGTTTCTGGTCTTTTGTTGAATGCTTGGTTGTTGTCTGCGACTGGCATCTAATGGCAATGTTAGGTACACTGAAAATAATTACATATCATAAGCCGAGAAAATAATATTAAATATATATCAAAGTGCCATACGAAAACTAACACTTAAGACACAAATTTCTTACGAAATATAGGTAGTTGATTTTCTTCAGACCAAAAAGAAAAGTAATTTTCGTCAGACACAAAAAAAAAAATGTGGTATAAGTTTTCGTATGGCAAGTCGATATATACTAGCCCCCATATTCATAATAAATAAAATTGGCTTATAAAGCTTTTTGAAATGACGTTTCCACACAAATTTTGAACTGTAAGAGCTTAATAATCATATTTAATTTTTTTATGAATAAAGCGGTAGAACTAGATCGTACCAAAAATGTTGGTTCAAAATTTGATTAGCATACTAGAGCGTATCGCCAAAAAAGTTTTAAATGTTTCCCCCTGGTACGAATGTTTACTTGTTGGTGATTTCAAAATTGGAAAAAAAAATTCGGCACCCTGTAAAAACAGCGAAATTCCTTTTTATACCCAGTGTACTAGTACTAGTACAAGGGTATATTAATTTTGTTCACATAATGGTAGTACGTAACGGCACAAAATAATCGAGATAGATATAGAGTTCCATATATGAAAGTTCTAGGTTGAAAAGAGAAGTTCATTAAGGCATGTCCGTCCGTCTGTCCGTCCGTCCGTCCGTCTGTGTACACGATAACTTGAGTAAAAATTGAGATATTTGCATGAAATTTTGTATACAGGTTACCTTTTGGCCAAGGTAGGTTGCTATTGAAAAAGGGCGAAATCGGATGATAACCACGCCCCTTTTTCGATATCGAAAATTTCGAAAATCACACAAATTGACATATCTCGGTAGCTGAAATGGATAAAATGATATAATTTTATAGGTTAATCCCCCTGGTCATTCTCTTATGATTTTTCCACAAATTTTTTATGGTGGGAGTGGCACCGCCCATTTTTAAGGGGGCATTTTTGAAAATTTGACTGGTCATATTTTCTAAACTAATTACGATAGAACGATGAAATTTGGCACAAAGCATACTAGTATCGTTGGGAGTATACCTGATGAAATTGAAAAAAATTAAAAAAATCGCTCTCCAACCACGCCCACTTTCGAAATCGAGAGCTTCGAAAGTCACCTAAATTGATATCATTCGGTAACGGAAATGGCTAAAATGATATAATTTTTTGATCAATTTTTAAAAGTAGGAGTGGCATCGCCCACTTTTCAAGGAAGCATATTTGAAAATTTCACGGGTCATAACTTTTAAACTGACTAAGATAGTAAAAACTTTAGGTAAATCCTCCTAGGGCCTATATCATGCTCGGTATTTAATGTTCGGTTCACCCGAACTTTGACTTCCTTACTTATTTTTTTAAAATTTTTTTTTATTTAATCCGGACTCTGTTTTATTTTTTTTTTTTACTTTATTATTTTACTCTCTTCATTTTATTGCTTTTTTTTTTAACTATCCGGGCTATTAATTTTATTATTCTACCTCAACTACAGGACTGAACAGGTGCATCTGTTACAAAAAATACCAAAAATATGTAAACAAAAAGTTTAACTTAAACAAATTCCAAACCCAGCTACTGCACCTATACAATCCAACTCTTTTCCCCTCTCTTTTATTTACTAATAAAAAATCAAAGCAGCTCAAGTTCAAATTTATTTACAAAAAGCAGGCCAATAGACCGATGCAAAGTTTGATTTTTTTTCTTCAAACAATGCATTTTCAGCTTTATTCATGAGCTGTCAATGTCCGTCTAAGTGTGAGATGATGACGTGCAGACAAGTTCAATTTTTGGGTATAAAAAATTAAAATAACAATGGGGCGGATCGTATGTAAACCACGTGCTTTAACCAAATCTTTGCGTTACAACTCGAAAACTTATGTATGGGTTAATGCATGAGAAATCGTTTTAAAGGTTACTTACGGGTATGTAAATATGTACCTTTGTATCTATCAGCGTAAGCAAGCGTTAATCTAGTAAATGCCTATACAACAGTACTCTAAGCATGACAACACGCCCAAAAGACAAGTATGTATATGTAATTAAAAAAAAAAAAAAAAAATACCTACAAATAGTATAACGGTTACCTCTACAATATATTTGCAAAAAAGGTATGAAATTTACTGACCGCAAAAGCCTAATATATATTTAACCATTCTGCATATTCGTACCCTGTAGGGAGCTCAGGAGCAAATAATATGTCCATTATTTTATATTGTCTTTTATTTAATCAATTTTATTTAATTTTTGTTTTTTTTTTATTATTTTTATTGATTTTATTTTTATTTTTTCTTGACTAGAGTTTGCCCACTGGTTGATATTCAACCAAAAAACCTTATTCTAATTCAGGTATTTCGTTTCTTGAAGTCCCTTACTTTGATTTAACTATTTTCCTTTCATTTTTTAAATTTTTTTTCCTTTCCTCACACTCTTCTTCCCTCTGCTTTTTACTCTCTACACTTTTAAGTAACGCCGTCTCAATTTTTATTTTTTTAGTTCATATAATTTTTTAATTTACCTTTTTCTAAGGTTCAACTTCTTCAATTTTTCTGCATTTTCGTTTCTTTCCTTTCCTTTAATTTCCTTTTCATTCCATTCCATTCCTTCCCTTTCCTTTCCTTTCCTTTCCTTTCCTTTCCTTTCCTTTCCTTTCCTTTCCTTTCCTTTCCTTTCCTTTCCTTTCTTTTCCTTTTCTTTCCTTTCCTTTCCTTTGCTTTCCTTTTCTTTACTCTTTTTTCTTTTGCTTTCCTCTCCATTAAATTCCTTTCCAGTCATTTCGTTTTCTTTCCTTTCTTTTCCTTTCCTTTCCTTTCCTTTCCTTTCCTTACCTTTCCTTTCCTTTTCTTTCCTTTCCTTTCCTTTCCTTTCCTTTCCTTTCCTTTCCTTTCCTTACCTTTCCTTTCCTTTCCTTTCCTTTCCTTTCCTTTCCTTTCCTTTCCTTTCCTTTCCTTTCCTTTCCTTTCCTTTCCTTTCCCTTCCTTTCCTTTTCTTTTCTTTCCTTTCTTTTACTTTCCTTTCTTTTCCTTTTCTTTCCTTTCCCTACCTTTCCTTACTTTTTTTCGTTTTCTTTTCTTTGGTTTTATTTCTTATTCCTTCCTTTCTTGTGCTTTCCTTTCCTTTCCCTTCCATTCTATCCCTGTCATTTATTTTCCTTTTCTTTCCTTTCTTTTACTTTTCTTTTCTTTACTGCGCTTTTCTTTCCATACTCTTCCGGATTATTTTTTAATAAAGTTCAGTATTTTATTTCCATATTTTATTTTATTTGAGATTCTTTCGTATGAAGATGTGTAGCAACTTTACCTTTCCTTTTATTTTACTTTATTTTGTTTCACATTATTTTGCATCATTTTTTGATATTATAATTAATTTTTTTGAATTTTTGGTTTATTGAGGCACACACAGCTCGAGGAGACCTATCGATACATATAGAATTTTGTATACTTTAGAACTGTTGTTATTGCAAAAAAGGGAAAAAAATTTTGATATTGGACCTTTATAAATAAGATTTATACCATGTTTTCTTTTATTAAATTTTCTACATTTTATTTTACTTTATTTTGTTTTCTGTTTGCTTGGTTTCATTTATTCCATTTTATAATATTTTATTTAATTTTTTTTTATTCTATTTTTTTATCATATTTTTTTTAAATATTTGTTATATATAGTTTTTTATATATTTTTTTATATATTTTTTTTTTAATTTTTCTTAATTTCATCTTTTTTCTACAGGGTGCTTAGTTACATATTTTTTTCTTGGTTATCAAGCAGTGACTCGTGGAATGTTCATAGCTTTTTATTTTTGTTGAATCTCTGTTTTTGTCGATCGTGTGAATTAGCAGTGTTTGTTTGATTAAGATCTTCGCAAAATGTTGAGGGAAAAAAATTAAAATTCCACATACATTCATACATGCATACATAACTTCATATACAACTACACGTAAATAATTTTTACGGAGTATGCACGTTTGCACTCTATATATTTTATGTATGTTTGTATAACTATTTTTTTTATTTTTCCTATAGCTAAAATTTAATTATTTAAATTCTTCTCATTTTTTAAAGTTGTAAATTTGTTTTCTCATTTAAAAGGTAAACCACCTGCTCATTATAACTTTTTTTTCAAACTAAAACTTTAGGGCATAGCATAAGATTGAGAGCGGGCAATGTTGATTGTTGTAGATTTAAATTAGCATAAATTGCAAATAAGAAAGTTGAAGTTCGAATATATCCGCGCATTAAATAACCTGTTGTGAGTTGCACTCAGTTTAAACCTAGGCTTATATTAGAAATGTATCTCTATTCGGTACAAAGGTTCAAACATTTATAAATAAACGCTACCTGTTGTGAGCCGACTTCGTTTCTTCAAGCTGTTAGTGAAGTTCGTGTCTTAAGTCTTTCGTTTTGTGAAGGCTGGCGCATATTACGTACATACAAAAATGTTACTTTTAATGATGTTATAATTTATGAGCGCTTTTTAATTCAAAATAATTGAACTTATTGCAATTAAATAATGATCGAGTTTCCTTAATGACATTTAACTGCATTCTTTTCTTTCTTTTTTATACTGATAATTTGCCATTCCGGTGTTTCACTCACTATTCGACGTTCAAACTTGTAATACCTTGTTTCATAAGCACAACTAGGTATAGAAATAAAATAAAATCGTAAGTGTTTTAATCCCAATGCATACCCATACGAAGATATCTAGTTTTAATACTAGTATAGAGAAAAAAAAACAAGCACAATTATATATGTTAATCTTTCAGCTGGATTTCCCCATTCTAAGTTGTAAACAAAATTAAAGAAATTATAGAGCAGGCACATCCACGCGGTGGCTCTTTTTGCCCGCAACCATACCGTTGTTGTATGGCTCAGTAAGTTAAAAGTTTTGGACACCACTGTTATAGAGAGATAGATTTGTGGGATTTTTCTGTTAAGTATATCTTCTAACATGCAAAGATAGCATATTGTAATTAGAGTAATTAAGTAAGCTAATAAGGCAGTGCTGGGCAATTTTCACTTTTCTATCAATGTTTGAATGATTATAAAATCGTATCTATTTTTTTTTTTTTAATCTCGTATAAACATTGTAATTGGCAGCTTCCCTTATATCAATAAAAAATAAATTCCATATTCACCTACATATATGTATGTAAGTGTGTCAGAAATATTTCGTAGACTCGTGCTATTTCTACACATGCGAAAATTAGCACAAACCACAAACACATCTACATATCTACATTAGAGTGATCCATACAAAAAACCGATTTTTTGTTTTGGACTTTAAAATTTTCAATGACAAATATCAAGCTGTGGTGATGCCCTCTAATATACATACATATACATATATGCATATGTGAAGACCTAAAAAGCCCAATTAAATGCTCATTTACTTTTGTGTGCTTATGCCTTTTATTCAAGCCTCATTTCAATGCTCACGAAAAGAGCGATAGAGCCGGCTGATTTGCTGATACCTTACTCATTTTATCTTGTCAAATTCTTAAAAATGGCATAACTAATTAATTATAGATAATTATATTTTTGCACGTCTAGCTTACAATGCCTCAGGGACATTAATTTTACTTTGTTGCAAGGACAACTTTTGGTACAAAAAGACACTTGAGGGTCATAAAAACAATGAGATCAGTAATCAACTGACAATCAACTGACGCTAAAGAATGATGTATTTAAAACATATTAACATAAGTACGCTTGTCGAATATGATACATGAATGTAATTTAAGATACGATTGTATTTAAACTGAATTATTTTAACATACTTACTTCATAAATCTTGAACTTGCTTCTTATTACAAGTTATTCGCTGGTGAAGTTCGGTTCTTGAGTCTTTCGTTTTGTGAAGGCTACTGTATGTAAGGTACATATGTATGTACATAAACGTCGCTTTTAATGAAGTTTTAGTTTATGAGCGCTATTTAAACAACATAATAAAAAATTTTGCGCCAAAATATCCAACAGATATTTTTTGGTTTTTTGGACATTCACCCAGTTTGGTTAATGAATGACATCTAATTGAATTTTACAAAATTTAATTAAATAAATAAAAATAAAACAAACAAAAAATAATAAATAATATAAAAAATATAAAAAAATATAAAATATAAAAAAAAAAACATAAAATAAAAAAATAATAATAATAACAAAAAAAAATATAAAAATAAAATATAATAAATAAATGAAAAAAATTAAATGTATAATAAAATAAAATTAAAAAAATATATAATGAAAGAAAATAAAAAATAAATAAAATAATAAAACATAAAATTAAAAGCTTAGAAAAATCAAATAAAAAAAAATAAATTAAAAAAAAATTAAAAAAAAATTTAAAAATGAGAATAAAATAAATAAAATATAATAAAATGAAAAAATAAAAATAAAATATAATACAAAAAAAAATTAAATAAAAAAATTAAATATAGTAAAATAAAAAAATATATACTAAAATAAAATAAAAAAATATAGTAAAGTAAAATAAAGATAATAAAGCCAAAAAATAAAATTAATTAAAATAAATGAAAAAAAAATATAAAAAAACATAATAAAATAAAAAAATAATAATAATAACAAAAAATATTATAAAATAAAATAAAAAAATAAAATAAAAATAAAATATAATGAAAGAAAATAAAAATTTAATAAATAAAAAAAAAATTATAAGTAAAAAAACAAAACAAAAATTAAAAAAAAAGAAAATAAAAAATTATAAAATGAACAAATAAAAATAAAATCTAATAAAAAAAACAATAAAAATAAAATCTAATAAAAAAAATATAGCAAAATAAAATAAAGAAAAAAAGCCAAAAACTAAAATTAAATAAAATAAATGAAATAAAAACTATAAGAAAAATATAAAATATAAAAAAATATAATAAAATAAAAAAAATAATAATAATAACAAAAAATAATAGAAAATAAAATAAAAAATTTAATTTAAAAAAAATATATAATGAAAGAAAATAAAAAAGAAATATAATAAAAAAAAACAAAATTAAAAGCTTAAAAAAATCAAATAAAAAAAATAAAATTAAAAAAAATAGATTCAAAGAGGAAATAAAAAAATTATATATAATAAAACGAAAAAAATAAAAAACATAATAAAATAAAAAAATTTAATGTAGAAAAAAAAAATATAATAATAAAAAAATATAAAAATATAAAATAACGAAAAATATTATAAAATCAAATAAAAAAATTAAAAAAAAAATAAAATATAAAATAGAAAAATTAACTAAATATAACAATATAAAATAAAAGAATGAAATATAAAAAAAAAAATATTATTAAAAAAAATATAATGAAAGAAAATAAAAAATAAAATATAATAAATAAAATAAAATTAAGAAATTAAAAAAAAATCAAATAAATAAAAAAATAAAAGATATAATGAATTAAAATAAAATAAAACTATGAAAAAAAATTTGAATAAATAAAATTAAAAGAAGAAAGTATATTAAAATTTATTGAAATTAATTGAAATAATATAAAAAAATAATAAATAAAATCAAACAAAATAAAAGAAAGTTAAAAAAAAGTACAAAAAAAATAAAAAATAAAATGAAAAAAATAAAATAAAAACAAAATTAAATAGAATAGAATAAATATTATAAATTAAAATAAAATAAGCTAAAAATAAAATAAAGCTGAATAAAAAATTTAATAAAAGAAAATAAAATAAATAAAATAAAACAAAATCAAGCAAATTAAGACAAAATTAAAAAAAAAATAAAAAAATAATTATTAACAAACTAAAAAATTTAGCAACCAACTAAACTTTTATTTATTGTTCTATCTTTCACAGATACCTCACCGCAGAGCAACAAATACAAAAGCAGTTTAAACAGTCCCAACTGTTGTAGCGGCTCCTTGCGGCTAACAATTCATTCAACTTACAGTTAAACAGCACTTCGGCCATAATGAAGGACACCATCGAAAATTTGCCGAATACAGAACTAAACGAACTAATATTGAAAGTAGCCAAACGCGAGTTACGCGAAGAGAAATGCGCACAAGAACAAAGTCTCGAACAATTCCGCAACTGGATACTAAAAAATGAGGACCTACGCGACATACGACTCGACGAACATTTCCTGCTGCGTTTTCTGCGCTGCAAAAAGTACAGTGTTCCCATGGCACAACAAATACTACTCAAATATTTGAATGTGCGTCGCACCTTTCCACACATGTTTACAAATCTGGACTTTTTGGAACCCAAATTGAATGATGTCTTATCCAGCGGTTATATATTCGCTACACCCAAACGTGATAAGCATGGACGCCGTGTGGTGATAATTAATGCCAAAGGTTTCAATCCCAAGCTCTACAATAGCTCTTATCAGGCGCGTGCACACTTCATCACCTACGAATGTCTGATGGAAGATCCGGCTACACAAATCTGCGGTTTGGTGCATGTGGGAGACTTTTCTGGTGTCACCACGGCGCATGTGACCAATTGGAATCCAACAGAATTTGCGCGCGCTTTCAAATGGAGTGAACAATCTTTGCCGATGCGACACAAAGAAATACATTTGGTAAATGTACCGACGACCCTGAAATGGTTGATTGATTTCGTTAAGAATCATGTTAGCACAAAGATCAGACAGCGCTTGGCGGTTTATACAACCGATAAAGAGTTGACTAAACATGTTGAGCCCGACTGCCTGCCACAGGAGCTGGGCGGTCATATGCCCATGAAAGCTATGGTTGAGCTGTGGAAGGAGGAGTTGGCTGCGAAACGTGAGACAATAATGAACTTGGACAAGATGGTACTGTTGAGTGATCGTGGCATAGTGAGCAGGCGAAATGCGAAGGTTGATAAAAATAGTAATGATATAAATTTTGTATCGCAGTTTCAATCAATCGAAGGTAGTTTTCGTAAGCTGGAATTCGATTAAGGAGAATGAGCTGAGCTCATATGTAGGTGCTAAGCCCTGTTTAGTTGTCTGGTGTAAATTAGATTTTTTAGCGATTAAGTGTATATATATATGCCGTAAAAAATTAGGGTAAAATAAGAAAAAAAAATTCAGTACACTGAAACCTCGATATGATGAACCAGGTACAATTTCGGGTACCCATAAAAGTCGCAACGAAAAGAGTATGCTAAAAAATATCGACTAAGTATATAGGGATATCAATATAACGGAAAAATAAATCGATATATAGAAAAAATATATCGATATATCGCAAAATATCGATGTACCAATTAAATATAACGATAAACCGATAACATATATCGATAAATAAGCTAAATATATCAATCATATATATCAAAGTACCTACATAAAGAAAACTATATCGATATTGTTCAACCGATATATCGATATATTAAATCGATGTATCGAAATATATCGATATACATATATGCTAATGATATTAATCGATATTGAATAAGCAATCAGATCGGCCTAAAACATCGATATACCGAGTACCTATTTAAATATATCGATATAGTAACAAAAAATATTTTTATGTATATCGATCAAATAAAACAATCTATCGATTAAATATATCGAAATCGAAATCACAAGATAAAAGAGTATTTTAAAGTAAAAGGATAAAAGATAATCGATTAAATAATATCGGCATACATACATATATCGACTCAATTCATCATATCGAGATTTCACTGTAGGCATTTATTCAATTTTTTTTTTTTAGAATTATCATTCCGCCGTTTGGGGGCGCAAGATGAACTTAATGATTTTGATTACAAATAGAAATGACGCATATAAATATTTTATTGGTGGAATGTAATTACATATAATTACATACATACGTATGTATGTGTAAGCGCTTTACATACTTATAATGCAATTGCTTTGTCCTCTTATTTTACATGTATGTATATAATTATGCTATAGATATAAATAAATTACTTGCATTTTGTATTTTTTTTTCTTAATAAATAGCATTTTGCTTGGAATTTGTCTGGCTCTTTTCTTACTGAGCGTCCAGCGCGGTCAAATTTGAATATTTGTTGTTGCCAGCAGGTAGGCAGGCAGAGTGTGAGCATGTGCTTCGTAAGCTAGACAGCGAGCATTTTTTTATTTTATTTTATTTTATTTTATTTTATTTTATTTTTTATTTAATTTTTTATTATATTTTATATTTTATTTTATTTTATTTTATTTTAATTTATTTTGTTTTATTTCATTTTATTTTTTATTTTATTTTTATTTTTTCGTTTTTATTTTTTTTTTGTTTTTTTTTTTATTTATTAATTTTTTTTTATTTTACTTCATTTTATTTTTTATTTTATTTTATTTTATTTTATTTTATTTTATTTTATTTTATTTTATTTTATTTTATTTTATTTTATTTTATTTTATTTTATTTTATTTTATTTTATTTTATTTTATTTTATTTTATTTTATTTTATTTTATTTTATTTTATTTTATTTTATTTTATTTTATTTTATTTTATTTTATTTTATTTTATTTTATTTTATTTTATTTTATTTTATTTTATTTTATTTTATTTTATTTTATTTTATTTTATTTTATTTTATTTTATTTTATTTTATTTTATTTTATTTTATTTTATTTTATTTTATTTTATTTTATTTTATTTTATTTTATTTTATTTTATTTTATTTTATTTTATTTTATTTTATTTTATTTTATTTTATTTTATTTTATTTTATTTTATTTTATTTTATTTTATTTTATTTTATTTTATTTTATTTTATTTTATTTATTTTATTTTATTTTATTTTATTTTATTTTATTTTATTTTATTTTATTTTATTTTATTTTATTTTATTTTATTTTATTTTATTTTCTTTTATTTTATTTTATTTTATTTTATTTTATTTTATTCTATTTTATTTTATTTTATTTTATTTTAATTTAATTTTAAATTTAAAATTTTTTTTTATTTTTTTATTTTTATTTTTTTTCATTTTATTTATTTTCATTTTTTTTAAATTTATTTTATTTAATTTTATTGATTTTAATTATCTTATTTTATTTCATGAACATGCTCTTTTTCTGCTCATCGTTGCCTCGCATATGCTAGTGATCCCCCATCAACCCCATCCAAGTTAATGAAACTTCAATATACCCCCAAAGTTCTTCAACTCTCCAATTGCGTTGAAAAGCGCTTCACCGTCATTTTGCTTGCTCGTCGTACTTTTGAGACCATAAATCTTGTAATGCCTTTGAAGTTTTTTCAGCCTCACTGATTCAGTAATAAGCGATAGAATTGAACGTATTTGTACTGCACTGGGCGCCAAAGTCGTGTAGTTGCCTACAAGGAATAATTGTTCAAGTAAGTACTCAGTTTTATAGTTCGGATAATCAACTCTCTCTCACTTACCTATGAGCGCAACAACCAATGAGGCATTTCGCGCCACAAAAGGTAGCCCACTCTCATATTTCCAACCACGCGCCTCATAAGTTTGTTGATTGCCTCCGATAAGAAAATTAAATGGAATCTCCTGTCCGCTTCGTTGGTCACCTTGATACTGGAATGGAGTTTGTGGAATTTGTAAGGATACACTCTTTTAAAAAAAGCATGATTTTGAATTTACATACCTTTTCTTGTAGATCACGCAATATACGCAGGCATTTATTGAATTTATCACAGCTCGGCCCACCAGTATGCGTTATTACAATATTTAATACTTTGGTATGATTTAAGAAGTCCGCAAGTGGCGTGGCAGCATTGCTCCATATGTCACGATGTACGAGGTCTAATGAGTATTTTGTTGGTGGAAAACGTGCTGGAAGGAGAGAGTAGACTGTTATTTAAGGCAAAACATTTGATATAGACAATAATCTAATGTGCGCACTATTTGGAAAATGTATCTATCCGTCCTCGGCCGTGGCCGACCATGCCTCCGAGCTTTTAATCTAAAATGCTTCTGCCTAATCTGGGCCGAGAGATGATCTTGCCAACAGCTGCTACTTTAGACTTAGTCCTCTCTCGAAGAACTAAGTTCGCGCTCCAGACGTCTCTCATTATATATATCTGTCCTGCTGTGCGGCTCGGGACCATGAAAAGTGTCGAAAGAAGATTGGATGATGCTTGGAGCAGGCCTATGCCTTTCACAATTAGCGTATGACGTCACGACTGCACTGCTCAGACGCCCATCTTGAATTTGGGAAGAGTTATGGCCCTACACCTGAAGCCTACTCAGCTATGGTCATAGTGCAATAAATTAAAGGCCAAGGACTCCGATTTTTGGTTCCTGTTATGGGAATAAACAAAGAAGCTCCAGACCAGAACGTTTTTCTAGAGATACCTGAAATTGATAGTAGCGGTAGCGGTAGGCATCGACTGATATTAGAAAACAGGTGGATGTGGTCTTGGTCTCCGTTGGTGTTCCTGTGTGTGTTGTTAACGACAAAAACACTCCCCGAAGGGGTATTGCCACACTGTCTCGGGAGCGATTTGGTATGACCCATGAAACCTTGTAGGTCATGTCACCTCTCCAGGAAGAATAAGATGAGTAATGAGAGGTGAGACATATCCCACCCGTAGATCAACCATCGAGTTAGCACGTCATTACCTACATACATATGTGCATATTCTAAACCCCTTAACCGCAGGGTGTGTTAGTTGGTGCTCTTAATTGCGGTCAGTTTAGGTGAATATGGGTATTGTATAAAATACTATTTTCGAATTTGCATTACAAATCTTCGGGCCTCCTAGCATTAACACAATTGCGAGGAAGCTATATAGAATTATTCTAAATTTATAGAAAAAATTTAAAGGGCACATACTAGGGATGTGCGATTAATCCACTGATTAAAAGTGATTTATTAAGTAATCAAAAAAAAAAATCAATACCAATTATTCAAAACGCTTATATTCCAAATAATTATAATCTAATAAATCAACAGCTTTAATTAATTAAGAAAATTACTTATTAATTAATTAATCGATTTATCTCAATTTAATTATAATCCGATTAATTTGATTATTCGAAAAACTACATGAATACAAGAACAATTATTTGTTTGATCGATTGATTTTTTTGTCAAACAATATCCAATTTAGTGGGATCTGATTAATCAGAGTTTGAATAGATGTTGATTATTCAGAAACATGATTAATTGATTATGTGTTCAAATGATTAATCACACCTCCCTAATACATACAAGAAACCTAGTGAAAGGCATACAGAAAGCAAATTTTATGTAAAATTAACACTTTTTCATGTTACTATTTTTCAACCCTATCGATCAAGTTATTTTAACATGAAGCTCAAGTTGAATAACTTCACTTCGTGTTAAATTAACATGAGTTCCTGTTAAATTAACAAGAGGCTCATGTGGAAAAACTTGACCACGGGTTGAATTAACATGACTTCCTGTTAAATTAACATGAAATCCTGTTAAATTAACATTAATTCCTGTTAAAACAACACTATCTGCCTCATTATCTCATGCTAATTTGACAGAATCTTTCTTGTTAGTTTAACATGGTTCATGATGACAAAAATTATTCTGTGGTTTATTAGGCTACACTTATAGTACATTTACACCGCACCGAAATTGGCAAATTTGGCGAAAAATTGCAAATGTGGCGCTTTTTCACAGTTCCTCAAAATAGCAACCCTGCCTGTGCTCCACATTTAGAATTGCCCAGCAAGAACCTTAATGGGTAATTGACGTGTGATAACTTTTGCACTATGCACAGCTGTAAATAACAATTTTAAGTTAACGTTTTTTAAGAAAATTGGCCAATTCTACCAGGAAAAGACAGAAGCCTTCTTGATTCTTCTTTTATTATTACTCTACAGGTGTTTAAAGCATCGCGGTAATGCATTTTCTTTCGGTGGCTTTTTGTCCTGGTAAAAGATTCTTGCAGGGAAGTAGAAGCCAAATGCGAATTTGCCAGTGTAAACGGTGTCGAACTGGCTCATATGAATTCGCCAAATTTAGTGCAGTGTAAATGTACTATAAGTCACTGCAAAATCTCTACCAACTCATTATTCAAATAATTATAAAACAGCTAATCATATTTTACATAATCAACAACGTGCCACAACTGATAACAGGTTTTTATAAAAATATTTAAAAAAAAAAATGAATCAAAAGATTTGTCTAAACCCAAATTCAAAACTTACATTCATTTATTAGAAGATAAGTGGCGATAAAGCAGGCACTCGCCAAAAGTAAAACAAATGTCATAATTTGCACACACGAATAATAGTCGACTGTGGTTTTCGCCAGGTTCGGGCTAGTACTGTTGATCTTCTCGCCCACGCATCCTTTGATAGTGTCACAATCCTTCGCGCTGCCATAGCTGCTGTCAAAAGTAGTCTGGCTGCCATAGCCCTGGCTTGGCGTTGTGATACCACCATATCCCTTGCTGCCATCCTTCAACAACGGCGTGCGCTCATCTCTATCGCGCTCTATCACGATCACTGTCGATTTGTTAGGTATCCCATCGCTCGGCGGATCGTATGTGGTGGGCGTGTGCAATGCACCGCATGAGATCGCCATACGCATATGTCCATGTATACCTTTGTTGAAATTATACAAATATATTATTAAAGCTTTGGTTAAATTAATTAAGCAAATTAGTTTGATTAGACGCCAAAAGATGTGCGGTAACGTTTCTAAAGTCCTAAAGAGTTTTGCATATCTTTGCTCTTGTTCGTAATAGGCTATGAAGTTGTTAAAAGTGCGATCGGTTAGTAGCAGTGGCATACTGAATGCATGCAGCTTGAGTAGCTTTGGTAATATTTTTGGCTTGCGCTCATTTGCATTCAGAAGTCCGAAGGCTACGGCGGAAGCGGTAAAAGTGCGATCAACTTTGCAAATATTTGATGCGCTTTATGGAGGTACGATAACGATATAATGCATTTGCATTGTTAACTGTGTTTATACTGAGATAAGCGGAAATACAAACAGATTTAGCTGCCATAGATTAAAATTGCGAACCAGACTCCAAAAAAGGTAGTCTTACACATCTTCTTATCTTGTTCTGAATCGGTTACAAACGCGATCCTTAAAAGACCCCCTAAAGTATCGGATAACGATGATCATCAATCACACAATCCACAACCTAAACTATCCCTAAACTATCCGAAACAGAACCGGTTGAGAACATGCCAAAGCAAAGTTATCTTAGAACAGACCGTACAAGGACCGGTTGAGAACGAGCTACTAATTACTGCCCTGGGGCAACAATTGCCACCCCCAACACTAACAAAGAAACTAATTTCAGTCGAGATATGAGCTGGATGGAACATGCCAGTATAAAAAAGAAGCTCTAACCCAGAAGGATTTCCTGTCGAACCTCGAATTCTAAAGGGACAAAAATCCCGAAAAAGTCAAGAAATTATTTCGAAAACAATTCCGAAAATACATAATCCCGAAATGGCCCCGAAGTTATCCTCACCACCATCCCGCAAAAATACCAAAATAATCTCGAAAAGTTTTCGAAATAGTCCAAAGTAGTCCCTTAAACTATTTTTCGTAACGTCCCTATTGTGGGCATACATTGGACTGGGCCAAATAAAAACAAATTTAATTTCTTCAGTGCAATTCTTAATAAAATTTAGCATGGATTTTGTTCCCTCTCCCAAGAATTATCCATTAACTTTTAATAACTTAAACTAAATTCAAAATTCGCAGTATTATGACAATTGCCAAAAGAGATGATTCCCAATATATGCAATTTTTCCTTGAGAAAGAAATTGAAGGAATTTTTGAGAAAAAGAATATTCTACAAAATATAAAAAAAAAAAAAATACACCTAAACTGATTCTTGACTCAGACGCATCGTGTATAGGCCCTATAAGGGACTATTATCCGGACTATCTCGGGAACCGCTTGACCGATTTGGATACAATTTTGAATATAGATATTATGATTGATTCTTAGACTATCCACTTGGATGTTGTCACTTGGGGGGTGTACATGGTTGTCATCTATCTTAATTATGGAGCGAGCTATGCCAATATGGGTATCAAATGAAAGGTATTTTCGCTGACATACCAACTAAAAAAATTTCAAATAGGGTTGCCGCCCAGGGTTACCATTTTACCGTATTGTATATTTTTGAGATCATATTTGGATCCTAAATTTTGGTATCATTTTGGGGCTATTTTGAGGTTCAGCTTTGGATTAGTTTGGAGTCATTTTGGAATAATTTTTGTTTCATTTTGGATAAACTTTTGGATCGTTTTGGGAACATTTGAAGGTCTTTTTAAGTTCGTTTTGGGATTATTTTAGGATTATTTTGGGATTATTTTAGGGTAATTTTGGGATCATTTTTGGATAATTTTGGGTTCATTTTCGGATCATTTTAGGTACATTTAAGGGTCTTTTTGGGGTCATTTTGGAATCATTTTTGGGATATTTTTTGGGTCGTTTTGTGTTCAATTTCGGATCATT
This sequence comes from Campiglossa producta, assembly GCA_964058755.1. Classification (NCBI taxonomy): domain Eukaryota; kingdom Metazoa; phylum Arthropoda; class Insecta; order Diptera; family Tephritidae; genus Campiglossa; species Campiglossa producta. The sequence continues at coordinate 5,774,139 of CAXKVI010000002.1, read as the reverse complement.
TTGGAAACATTTAAGGGTCTTTTTGCGGTCGTTTTGAGATTATTTAGGGTCATTTTGGATAAGTAAAGTTAGCGGTCACCCAGGTACTTATGTATTATATCTCATAACTTGACATAAAAATATCAGACCTCACCTGAAAATGTATTGAATTATTTTATAGATCGAGTTAAAGAGTTTTTGGTACAAATTAAAAAAAAACGGCAGTAGTGAAAAAATCGTTTTTGAAAAATATTTCAAAATAAGATGATCTTGCCCTCAGATATTCCTTAATGTTAATATCAAAGTTATTGTTATGTGTAAATTTTTGCAATCGATTTAATTTTTCCGACCGGGGTTTAAAGCTGCTGCGGCACATTTTGTAATCCATAAATACAAACATAGGTACAAATATTTTACGTTATCACTGATCATCAAATTTACTAACCTTTCATATTGTACAGCTAATCGATTGCACCAAGGTCACTAGTTTGTATATACCTAAAGGTGATTCTTCACAAACTAGCCTAAAAACAGCTTTAGCACAGATTTCTTTATATATTTTTATATATAATACCGAAACTAGATCGTGAGGGGGTTTACCCTCTTTAGTCGCTAGTTTTTATACATGAATTTATGACATTTTTTTTTTGCAGTTTACAGTTTTGGACTATAATCGACAATAGCACTTGATGGCTGTTCTTAACTTTGGATTTTTTTTTTGTGGTTTCACGACCCGCACTTTTTCATTATTTCGACCACTTCAACGAACACTCAGCAACAAACTTATTATAAACACAAATTAGATTATTCGAAGCAGCAGCAGCAAATATGCTGATGCGCGCGATTTTACCGCATTCTGAGGACAACTAAATTGAGATTGAAGTGATCGCAGAGACTGACTTTTATTTTTGAGTGCGGAACTCTGATGAATTGATACCGTTCAATGACTGCCAACAGCGTCTACAGGCTGTTTGTAAACAATCAAAACACATAAACATTACTTAGTATATATGTATGGAGAGTACATAGACATTAGACTGGACAAAATAAAAAAAAATTCTTGACTTTATTTTTTAGAATGGCGAAAAAAAGTTTCAAACCAATCACTTAATATATGGATATAGTTTGTAGCAAGGTATGAAACCGACTAAAATAACGTTCTGGTGTCGGTTTCCGTTTTGTAACATGTTTTGGTTTCGTTCCCTAACATTTATTTCGGTTTCGGTTACGGTTTCATTTAGGTTTCGTTCTTTTTCAGATAAAAAAAAAAACGGTTTCGGTTTCGGTGTTGAAAAATTAATCGGTTACGGTTTCGGTTTCGGTTTTGTAAAATTAATTAGTTTTTGGCAAATTACCAAGCCCTACTCGGAAACGACTAGCCCGAAGAAAATTTTCATTTCGATTATGTTTGTGAGATCAATTTTGAAGTAGGGCGTTTTTGAAACAAATTCTGAGATAAGCTTTTTTTCAAAAATTATTTGAAATACTCCACTCATCAGTCGATATGAAATTCGTATAAACTTATGTTGATTCCATGTACTTTCGTTATTTTCAAATGGTTGTAATTAGTTTGGAAAGTTTATTGCTTCAACTTTATAAAAAAAGTTTCAAAAATGATCAAAAAATTTACTTTGAAAACAAAAAATGTGGGAAAAAAATGCCGACCTCTAAGGGTTCAGTTATAGCACTTTTTGCTGCAAGGCTTGTTTTGAGAATTTTTTAATTTGAATCCCCCTAATGTAAAAAAAAATTAGAATATTTACAAAAGAAAAAAAAATTTTTTTTGGGGGCGAGTCTAATGTAAGTTTAGTACTTTGACATACACACAGGGAAAATTGAGCTGGTGATGGATAAGAATTAACAGTGATTTGGTCATATCCACCAAAATATAGTTATATCAACCAAAATATCTGTTGATTTAACCAAATATGGGTTGATTCAACCAAAATCACGGTCAATTCTTATCCACTCCCTTCTCATTTTTCTCTGTGTTACACCTTAAGTAGGGCTTATTTCATTTGATACCATTTATTTTTTAATATTTTCCTATAGCCACAGTTGGTAGTTTTCCACCAAATTTGGTAGATTTTTTCAGAAGTTGGTAGTTTTTTTTTTTGCAAGTGGCAACCGTGCTATGTATATAGCAAAGGCTCACACAATCAATCTTTGTCCCTACCCTATCTTAGGGCGACGACGATCGCGTGCTTTTGTTAGTTCAAGATTAGAATGTAGTTTTGTGGTCAGATGCATATGGGTCATTCCATGCCAAATCAACAAATTTTTTTCGCTAAAAATTTGCAATCTTTTTCTACCACCCGAAAGACATTTTTCAGAATTTTTTCAAATTTTTCTCGTAGTTTTCGGAAAAAATATATATAAAAATTTTTAAAAGCCCAGATATATAATTTTTTTTTCGAAAAAAAAGTCCAACCCTTTTTTATTTTTTTTTTTTTTAAACTCCAACCAATTCTGCAAAAAGCCCCGCTAATAACAAGATGTGCCGACTCGCCCCTATTTTTTTTTGTTTTGATTGAAAAAAGATTTCATTAAAAAGTTATATAAAATGAGCAAAGTTGAAATTTTTTTTTTTCAATAAAAAAAATAGAAGAGATATAAATGAGCCAAGTTTAAAAAAAAAATTTTGCAATCAAAAAAAAAAAAAGCGATTGTCGGCACATCTTGTTATTAGCGGGGCTTACTGCAGAATTAGTTGGAGTTAAAAAAAAAAAAATTTAAAAAAAATTAAAAAAGGGTCGGACTTTTTTTTCAGAAAAAAATTAATATATCTGGGCTTTTAAAATTTTTTTTATTTTTTCCCCGAAAACTACATTTTAAAACAAAAATTAAAAAAAAAAAAAATGATCCCAAACGGTCTTTTTTTGTAAAAGAGACTGCATTTAAAAAAAACGTTTTTTTTTTAAGTTCACAACTTTTTTGATTTGGGGAAAAAAATTTGAAAAATTCTGAAAAATGTCTTTCGGGGGGTAGAAAAAGATAGCAAATTTTTAGCAAAATCAAAACGGGGCAGGTAAAAATTTGTCGATTCGGCATGGAATGACCCATACAATACATACTTACATGCAGCATAAATTTGTTTTTATTTATCCACGCACATTCAATCTGTACCCAAATGCTCAATAATCTCAAATTAAGTTCATACTTTGACAAAACTGTACTCCTGAATCGCTGCAGCGAAGAAAAATAGAACAAAGCCAGTATGGGCCATTAATTTGTTGTTTTTGTATATTTGGTAAATACGAATTGTAAACAAACAAAACAATGGGCTTTTGTATTTGAATGCATTTCCGGTTTTCAAAGAATTCTAGTGATGTAACGGAGCTGCTAATTCGATTGTATAATGGCGGAATTTTCGATTGATTTACATATATTTCTGAGTTCTATTGAGATTACGACTGCTTGGAATTAGAGTTATAGTGAGATTCGATCCGTAGAAGTGGACTGCACACCATTTCTGTAACTTAATTCGATCGATGGTCTCGACTGAAATAGGCGATTTGACGTCATTTTTTTTGGTTTCTGTAAAAAAATTTAATTTTGTAGATTTATTTTTTCACTTGCTTTTGAAGTGGTGACAAACATTTTTTTTTTTTTAATTTGGAATCGAATCGAGTGTGACGACAACGAAATCGAGAATTTTTTCAATTCTTTACAGAAACGAGGTACTGATTTAAGTCTGATTCACACGGGTCGATCTCGGTGTCGGTTTGATTTTTGTCTTTCCACCATGCACATAACAATTCGATCGATCGACACATTGTATACCAGTATGGGTTGTCGATCGATCGAATCGTAATTTACACACTGTGGAAAAACAAAAATCGATCCGTGTAAATCGGCTTCCGGTAAACTCACTTCCGTAACATCCCTATTACCTATCAACGATCTTGCTTATCAGTAAAAGTAAATATTGTCGTGTGCTGAAGTGTTTCGGATTAGAGTATTGGATCTAAATTTTTTTTTAAATATTTAACAGACCCAAAAACTGAAAAGAAAAAGTGCTGCAAATTTAGGCCTAAAATTTTTTTACTTTTAACCTTGACCAAATATTGAAAAGAAAATACTGCAAAACTCGACCCAAAAACCTAACCTTTTTATAAATAGACTAAAATGCTGAAAAGAAAATAGCATCTGCAAATTTGGACCTTAACAATTTTTTTATTGACCCCAAAACTGAATATTTCCAAAATTTCCAAAAAAAAAAGCTAAAACTTTTCTGGGTAGCCTACAAAAAGTTCTAGTGCTTTAGAAGAAGAAAAAAAGTTCCATAAATTCGTACCTATCAAAATTTTTTTCAAAATTGACCCAAAAACTGAAAATTTGTAAAATGTTCAAAAACATGAATTTCAAAACTGTTTTGCAAATTGGACCTAAACATTTTGTTTAAACTGACCAAATTGCTGAAAATGTCCAAAAACGGAAATACATAGTTGTAAAATTCTTGGCAGCATTTAAAAAAGTTGTAGAACTCTTGAATAAAATCTACAAAATTGGACCTAATTTTTTTTTTTTTTTTTTCAAATAGACCTGAAACTGAAAGTTTTCAAATTAAAAAAAAAAAAAAACAGGAATTTTAAAACTGTGCTGGGTATGATAAGAAAAGTGCTGGACTCCCTTCCGAAAATCAGAAAAAAAATATGATTTTCCAGTGATCGTTTTAATTTTTTGGGAAGTCACTCTTTATACGAATATTTTTCTCTTTGCGGGTGAGCCAAGTTCACGCACCATGAAAGTTCATTTTCTCAAAAGATGGAATTTTCCAACTGTTCTGGGTAACCCTCAAAAATTTCTAGAGTTCCACAAAAGAAGAAAAAAGTTCTGCAAAATTTTATCTAAGCAATTATTTTTAAATTAACCTAAAAACTAATTATTTCCAAAAAGTTCAAAGATGGGAATTTTCAAACTCTTCTGGGTAGCATTCAAAAAACTTTAGAGTTCCTGAGATGAAAAAAACTTCTACACATTTTAAACTAAAAATATTTTCAAATATAGCTAGGTCTGAAAAACAGTTGTCACAATCACTGCTTGCCGGTATACACGTGAACTAAAACTTTTTAATGTAATTTTCTGTATTTAAAGCCAGATATCACAATTGATATAGCTAGGTCTGAAAGGGTTATGAGTACAATTTCATTGGTTCCAAACCAGACCAAACTCAACACATTTAACATCATAGTTAGGTGTTTTTTCTATTCAGCACAACTCTGAAGTCAATGATTTTAGACGGAACTAAAAAACTGACATTAAACCTAAACTACTTTTTGAACAGTTTCAAGCAGGGTTGCCACCTATTCGAATTTATTTTATTCGGCTGCAGCGATTTAAATAAAATTTTTCATGCTGTATTTTAAGATTTTTTAATTGGGTGTTACCACTTGGGACGGTTTGCAGAATTGCCACTTATATGAGTTTTTTATATAAAAATATCTTTTTATTTTAGCTACGATATTTCTGCCATTCAATTAAAAAAAATATTGGTCTACTTTTTATTTTATAAGTTTGCCTTTAACTTGGATGAATAACATTTATAATTTTTATTTTCAGCCTTTGGATCTATGCTCTTATTAATTTTTTTAAATTTTGAATTAATTTAATAAAACAAATACGCATCATCGCAAGTAGATTTCAACATTTCATTCTTTATTGCTAAACATACATTAATCTTTTAGATAAAATTTTTCATTTAGATACATTTTTTTTGTATTTTTTTTTTTTTTTACTTTTAAGTTTACTTTTTATATTAAAAACTAAAAGAAAAAAACAATAAAAAAATTATATTTTATTTGTTCAATTTGAATTTGAATGCTGACATCGTCCCACGCAACTAATTTTACAAAAAAAAGAAAAGCTACAGGACAAAGCAGATTCACGTATGTAGAAGAGGTGCAACCTCAAGTCGTATCATTTAGAAAAAAATTTAAATAGAAGCGCAAGCAGTGGAATATCGTAAATAAACTAAAAAAATATTTAAGCAGCAAAATATGCAAAAATTTGTTTTTTTTCCAAACTCATTGCCATGCATGAGTATACAATTTTAGAATATCAAAAGTAATAAAAATATAACGTAACTCCCTTTTCACAATTGGAGAAATTTTACAGTGCTTCTTTAGTTAGCAACTTAATCATACACATTTTAACATAACGTTTTCATATTATTTTTATATTTTAAATAATTTTCTTCTTTTTTTTTCAATATTATACTAACGCGTTTATGTTTTTCTTGTTGTCTTCATACTTATTACTTGTAAAAATTTTATAAAATAAAAATTAATGAATTATACATAGTACATTAAATACATATAAGTAGAAAAAAAAAATTGGGATGTTTGTCCATCAACAACTTTCAAATATTTTAACTGCTTTTTACTCTGAGCTGGTGCAACTACGCAAAATTTTAAATAGGCAGCTTCTAACTGTTCTTTGATGTGCGCGCTTGCGTGTTGGGTGGAGATTTTTTTTTTTTTTTTTTTTTGTTTACTAAAGGCGTTGCAACGCATTTGCTTTCTATATGACTGGGTTTGATGCATGGCATATACGTTTATACATTAGTAAATTTAAATACAAATGCTATGCATTTGCAGCATTAATATATTCTAAATCCTTTCTTGTCTTCACTTTCCGTTCACGGATCACGAATCACATACTCGCATCACATGCTGCAACTCTCACTACTACTTTCAGTTTAGCTACAAATATACTGTTTGTTGGGGCTGTGTTGTTCTTGTTGAGCTAAAGCTACTTGTATGATCGCCAAATTTGCCATGCACAAAATGCTGCTGAGAATAATGTGATGCTACGATGCAAGTACTTGGTTTTGGTATTTGGTGAATAGCCTAAGATCATTGGCGCCGATACATCGCCTAATGGTAATTTGCTAAGAATTTCTTCGTCATTTTCAACCTGAAAAGAAATAAGAATAGAGGAAAATTAAGTTGCTTTTTTCCGATCTAGAAGCGTTTAACTTCAAGTTGCGACATTTTGAGTTGTGACTATTTTTGATTTAATGTGCGATATGTCGACGGCTGAAAGATCAGTCGGTTTCAAACAATGACCTATCTTAGAATTTGATTCAAAAACTATCTCAGCTGAAAACGGATAGGGATACCGATAGGGATAGGGATAAAGTTAGGTATAAGAGTATCAATACGGATAGGGTTAGCGATAAGGATAGAGAGAATAGCAATAGGGATCAGAATACCGATACCGATAGGAAAAGGGATATTGCCACAGTTATGAATAGGAATGGTGAGAAAAAAAAAACGATATGAAAAAAGAAAAGAAGGAAAAAGATGCAGATGGACCATATAATGGGAAGGGATTCATATAAAGGTCGAGTAATTTTTTATTTACATAGATGCAGCAAAATGAAAAGTTTAAATGAAAGCCATACATCGAGAAGATACTAGACACGACTCTGCTTCACTCCAACTGAAGGAAGTTACCGAGTCTCACGTACACCTACATATATTGCTCAGCCATAGAAGAGCACGTTATGATAACTGCCATAAAAACAGGCACCCAAAACGATATCTCTTGGACACAGAATTGTAATCAGAGATATAAGGAGACATCTCCCGTAAGCACTATGATCAGATCCGGCACCACATTATCCAGCCTATTGTTTTGCGGACCAATGAATGGGCTCTAAAAGACTTCCACACACAGTCGGTAGATGCCACTGTCAGGTCTTGGCCTGTGAAGTGTATCCAACTACCTGCAATAGCTGAAGCAGCCTTAAAAGGGAGACTCGGAGCACTCTGTCTGACACTCTTACTTTATTAGAACAAGTCAAATACAAGCCCAGCATGTGTTATGATCCCTCAAGACATCAACCCAACCAACCATTGGACCAACACTGTTAAATCTGCAAGTTTCCTTGTACTTCTGATATAAGAATCGTATGATGGACTTTTAAAATGATCGTGCCCATTAGGTAGGGCGAACCACTGATAATAACAACAACAACAAAAACGTACTGAATTCACAGAGCCAAAGTCATTCAGGCTATCTCTATATTAACTGGATTCTCGTGGTAGTGGTACTTTTAGCGAAAGTACTCAAACTGATCTATGCTTAGGAGATTGTTACTAATATAGGCGCTCCTTTGTCGGATATTCATCCGGTACCGACAGGGAGGGAACAATTTTTTCCCCCAATTCACTTTCGGCTGGTGCATTTAGCCGCTTTCACGGCAGGCATTTATTTCTACTGCGGATATAAGCTGGGAGAAAGCGAATAATAAAACAATTTCTTCTTTTTGCAGTGTCTGCTTTCAGAAGTGGCGAAGGCGTTTAGCACCTGCATTGAAATTTTGTGAGGGTCACTAAATTTGAAGTCACGCTTGTTGTTGTTGTTGTTAACAATGCATTGCCCTGTCTAGAGTGTATGATCATTCCGAAGATCTTCATCAAGCTCTTCTAAGGGGAGTCCAAGGAAACGTGCAGTTTCAACAGGGTTTGTCCAGAGGGACAGAGGGGTTAGAAGAGTAGGTTCAAATGAACAATTGAAGAGATGTAGAGTATCATGGGGGGTCCTACCACATGCAGGGCATGTGTTTGAGATTGTGTCATTAAGTCTGGACAAGTAGGAGTTTAACCTTACACTATATCCAGACCTAAGCTGTGCCAGGGTAACTCTTGTCTCCCTTGGTAAGGTGCGTTCTTCTTCAGCAATATCCGGTGGAGGACTGTTCAGAACGGGGTTCACAGGTAGAGATCCGACAAAAGTATCTACCGACTCGGTGTGGATGTCGGTTAGAGCCCGCTTATGATTCTGCAGATCAAACGGCAAGGTAATATGATGCCGGATCTCATCATAATGTTTACGGAGATGTTTCCTTATGTCTCTCGGGGGCGGATCTATGTCCAAAAGATGACGGTTTGGATGTGCTGGCTTGTGGCAGTTCAGAAGGAATTGCTTGCTCAGCATTTCCGCATGCTCTTTTACATTGAGCAGTTTTGCCTCCTGATGGAGGTGAGACTCGGAAGACATGAGGAGACATCCCGTAGCAGTTCTGATGGCAGTATTTTGGCAGACTTGTAACTTCGTCCAGTTGGTGTTATGTACATTAGGCGACCATATGGGTGCAGCATAGTCAAAGACTGGTCGGCCAATGGCCTTATATGTAGTCAACAACGTTTCTTTGTCTTTTCCCCAAGTACTGCCGGCAAGTGACTTGAGGATCTTGTTGCGACCACGTACCTTTGAGACCATTGCAGACACATGACCAGCAAATGAGAAAGTATTATCCAATGTCATCCCTAATAACTTTGGGTGGCTGACAGTTGGTAGCTTAGTGCCGTCAACGAAAATGTCTAATTCATTTCTCACCTGGTGCGTCCACGTCGTAAAAAGCGTCGCCGTTGATTTAGTCGGAGATATCGTCAGATCTCGCTCTGTGAAAAACCTGGAAAGGTCGCAGAGGTAACCGTTGATTTTATTACAGAGTTCATCAGTATAGGGGCCCTTCCCCGTCGCCATTATTGTACAGTCGTCAGCATAAGAAACGACGGAGACACCCTCTGGTGGTGGGGGCATCTTCGATAGATAGAAATTAAACAGTGTCGGGGATAGGACACCACCCTGTGGCACCCCCTGTCTAATTCGTCTTGGTTTTGATGTTGCGTTTCTAAAGTTGACCGACGCCTGCCGCCCATTCAAGTAATTAGCGGTCCATCTCTTTAACCCATCAGGTATTTGTGTTTCTAATAGATCTTGTATGAGAGTGGCATGGTTGACTGTGTCAAAAGCTTTCGACAAGTCAAGTGCCACTAACACAGTCCTGTGATTTGGTTGGTTTTGATTTAGACCGCTATTTATTTGCGTTGTAATGGCATTGAGTGCTGTGGTGGTGCTGTGCAGCTTACGGAAGCCATGTTGATGATTAGCCAGGTGCAGATTTGCGGTGTAATACGGGAGCAAAATGGACTCTAGCGTCTTCACTACCGGCGACAAAAGTGATATAGGGCGATATGAATCGCCTATGTTTGCCGGCTTTCTAGGTTTTAATAATGGAACCACTCTCGCCTTTTTCCATATTTCAGGAATGACGAAAGTGTTCAGTGAAAGATTGAATAGAGCCGCTAAGTATTTGTGTCCCTCCTGGCCTAGATGTTTCAGCATCTTCATGGCAATACCGTCGGGGCCGATGGATTTTGAGGGCTTAGCCTGTCTGATGGCTTCCTTGACCTCTGAGGCAGTGATGACAATGGGCGTGTTTTGGTTTTTGTATTTACGCGCCTGTCGCATGGTTCTACGTTTAGCTCTATCGGGTGGGGAATGTAGTACAAATTGTCTACAGAAGGAGTTCGCACATCCCCTAGGGTCCTTCTTCACCCTGTCACCGAAAGTAATATCAACTTTATCCTTGTGTTGTGTTGGATTAGATAGAGCTTTGACCGTAGTCCATAATTTGCCAACACCGTCAGAGAGGTTGCATTGCTCTAGGTGTTGTTTCCATTTGGCCAGTTTGTGTTTATCGACCAACCTACGAATTTCCGCGTTGAGATCCCTTATACGGGGGTCTGCGGGATTGAGACTTCGCACTTCATCTCTTTCTCTAGCCATGGCCGCTGCCTCCGCGGGGAAATTTGGTCTTATTCGGGATATTCGACCCGCAGGAATGAAGCGTCTAGAGGCCAAGTCAATGATGTTGCGGAAGTCTCGTTCGCCTTTGCGTACGTCCGTAGGAATGGATAGAGCAGCCAAGGATTCGTCCGTATATGTCTGAAAACTGTCCCAGTCCGCCTTGGTAAAGTTGATGTATGTACCATGCTCAGGTGTTATAAAGTCCGTCGGTCGTTCGATGGTAATGACTATTGGGAGATGGTCAGACGCCAACGTGAGTATGGGTCGCCAATTGGTGTTGTTCAATAGTCCTGCACTTACGATAGAAATATCTGGCGAACTATAGCAGTTACCCGATACTCTCGTTGGGGCGTCTCCGTTCAATGTACAGAAAGCCGTATCATCTATTTGTTCTGCGAGTACATGCCCCCTACTGTCTGCTGGCAAGTTTGAGTGCCACATATCGTGGTGCGCATTGAAGTCGCCCAGGATCACGCGGTTATCTCCTCGTAATAGCAAGCTAATGTCGGGGTGATAACCGGTGGGGCAACTTGAGACAGGGGGTATGTAGATGTTTATGATTTGCAGATCGACATCTCCTGTACGGATGGTAATACCTTGGCTTTCTAAGATATCATCCGTTCCTTCGATGTCGGTATCAAATAGATGATACTGTACAGAGTTGTGCGTTATGAACGCTAGACCACCTCCCAGACCTCCTGTTACTCTATGACGGTCTTTCCGGTGAATGTTATATCCGCCATAGGTAATGAGGTCCGACCTTGGACTGAGCTTGGTTTCTTGGATTGCGGCAAGTTTTATGTCATATTGCGTCATCAAATTGGTTATCTCTGCGATCTTACCAGTTAATCCGTTACAGTTGTGCTGTAAGATTTGGAAGTGCGCCGGTGGGGTCGATGTCGAGTTAACCAAAGGCGTGAGAGATGGATGTGTTCGCCCAGGTGTTGGTAGGCGAAGACCAAGGCTGTGCCTCAGCCTAGTTAGCTGTGGACCTGGTGTAACCGGGTTGGCTGGCGTCGTAGGCTGAGGCGTGTTACAGCATGGTGCTATGAACGCATCCGTCCAAAGATTCCTGTTCGCGAGCCCAGAGCATAGATGCACGTGGCATTGGCCTAAGCAGTTATTGCATTTGACCGATGACGCGAGCGTGTATAATCTTTGCCGACAAACAGTACACGTCGAGACAGGTGCAAGAAGATGTTGATCCTGACTCACGTGTAAACGGGAGGGGGGGTGTAAAAAAGAAACAGACAGAGACTGATGCTCGGAGTTGCTCATGTCTAAACTGCTCCGGTGGGAGCAAGAGTGTTGAGCTGCTGCGCGTGATGTTGACGCCATAAGGCACGAGCAACAGTCTGGAATTTGTGTGGCGGGTATAGCAGAAATGCTGCTAGTCGTTAAGACATTATTATTATTATTATTAGTATTGCTACTAGAAGGTGGCGGTAGGGGTGCGCTTGAACGGCGCTTACCGCGGGACGCCCGACGGCGCAAACAGCAAGGGGCCACGAAAGTACTAAAGAAAGTACGGGGTCTGTGGATGTTAAGGTTAAGCCCTGAACATCCAGATTTATGGAGCCATCTCTTACACGAGAAGCATTGCACAGAATGCGACCGTTTAATATATATTTTTTTGCAACAGACACTGCATATCCATTCTTTTGGTCCGGGGTTCGGCTCAACGCCCGCCCGTAACAAAAGAATATCTTGCAGCCCTGCTGCAAGGGGGGAGGATGATAGTTTCGGAATGGGACAAAACATACTAAACAGGGTTACATTGAAAGTGATAGTCCTTGGCCGAGGTAAAACCCCGGGTGGTTCCACTGCGCAGAGATCCATGGCGATGTCCTGGGTTTTCTGCTCTGAGAAGTGACTGTACATAGGGAACCTTATCTGAAGTCACGCTTGCTCACACCCATCTGTCATAGGAAAAGAATTACACATTCTACTAAATAAAGGCTTATGAATATTCTACATACAAATACATACTAAAGGCTGTTATAGCTACGCTCTTTCACAAATACCTGATACTGGCAGCAGGGATCATAATTCCACGATACTGTATATAAGCCCGTGCAGAAGAGCGACACAGCGCACATAGGCGCAGCAATAATTGGACGATCACGCCATATAACACTGGATATAAATGAAGCTAAACCTGAAACGACTGCAGTTTTGTGTAAACAATTGCCCACGGTTATCCAACGGCCAGTCTCATCGCCCAGTCGTGGTGGTTCAATTATGATATAGTCCACCTTGGCCTCCAAAGCCTTATCCAATTCCGCCTCGAAACGTTCATGTGCGTTGGTACTTTCGTAGACTTCACGAATAATACGGAAAGTGGGCGCTGGTGTTGAACTGTGAAGGAAAGGGAAAAAGAGCATTAAAGAATATAAATTACAGGAGTGGAGAAGATTAAAGCGATTTCTTATCTGCTACCAATATTTTATATGCTTATCTGGCGCACAAATTTACCAAATATATGTATGAAATAGTGACTGCGGAAAAATTAAAATGAGTAACTAATTTGTGATCAAATCAACTTCAATGAATATTCATATTGCATATTTTAACCACTATGTGTTGTGGTTGCGAGCGACGACGAGCATGTTATGCAGTTCAAGGTCTCGGTCGCCTCCGCGAGTATTGCGTAGTAAACGAAGCAGCAGCAGATAAGAGTAATTCTACAACGTATATGTGGGGGGTGGTGGTGGTGGGCGCGTGTTCAATACTACTTTGTTGCCCACTGCAGCATCATTGGTACAGGAATAAATATGGCTGTTAGCAGAAAAATTGGTGCCAAAAATTAAACATGACTCGAAACGCTATAGTAGCCGCAACGGTGATGTTAAAAAACAGCTGGACCATATTTCGCATACAATTCTATTTACTTTCGCTAGATGCTCTTGCTTGCGCCCGATTTCCGCTACCACAACAGCCGGCTCCACACACACAAACGCCACTCATTAATCTACCTCGTCCAACGCACACGACGCATTCAACACAAACTCGCATTTGTGTTTGTTTTCCATTGTTCTATGATGATGATGATGATATTCTCCACTCCACATTTAATGTCTTTGAATTGCATAACAAAACTATTGGAAATCTTGTGCCGCACTAAAGTTTGTTGTTTGTACATTTTGCTCTCACCTATCTTCTCCACTTTTTAGCATTTTGCGTCGCGTTTCATGTGTTTCTGCTATGTTTTTGTTTAATTTAATCGCGTTGCAGCTTCGAAAAGTCCACAAAATCCCTCTGCACACACAAAATCTCGCCCCAATGGACAAATCGAAAGCCAATCGGGTTTCGGGTTTGAAATCTGTCATCTGTCTGTCATTTGTCATTTGGCATTGTTTTGAATTCATTGTGAATGGTAGACAAAACTATTGTGAATAGACTCAATGGATTTTTTTTGCACATGGCAACATCTTTTCTACTCCGTTTTTTGTCTCACTAGAGGGCGCGCAAATTTTCTACTCCGTTTTTTGATTTGTGAAATGGAAAATATTTCGTCTCACACAACAAAACAAAAACAAACAACAAAACAAATTGCAGACAGAGAACGTTGAAGTATTCCATTTTTCTGCACTGCTTTTTCACTAAAAAAATCCCAACAATAAAGCAGAAAACTATTGAATGTCCATTGGATTTATTTATAAACAAGACGGGTTTCATATAAATTCGCGCACAAAACTTTCAACTTAAAAATGTAAACAAAAAATTTTCACATAAAATAGAGGAGAAACGTCCAAAAGCCAAAAAATATAAAATTTTTATTTGTTTTTTACAGTTTGGTTTCTATTTCCATTATTTTTCGTTATTTTTTTAAGATAGCTTGTACCAATATGATAATTGTATAAGACCCTTTCTTTCGCACAATAAATACAAAAAATAGAAGAAAATACTATTCAAACTACGTAGTGTCATATAGCTATTAGAAAACCAACGTATCATTTTTGACATTTTATGACAATGGTCAGTTGTGATAAGTTTATGGTCAGCACTGACAGTTTCAGCTCTTTTACAATGGTCAGTCATGATAGTCTTATGGTCAGCAATAATACAGCAGAACAGTGAGAGAGAGCAGTGCAGATATATGCTTATTTGAAGGGCGTAGCTAATGTGCTGAAGTGAGACAAAAACTCACACAGTTGTTTAGTCAGTGCTGACAATTAGACAGCCAGGAATGAGTATCACATGTTGTGCCAAATTACCGTCATTATTCCTGTAGGGTTAAGAAAAAAAAGGGTTAAGGGTGATTTTCATTTTACCGTGATTTCCAAACGTCAAACGTCAAACGTTCTCTGTATTTACCAAAACAAAACTGTAAATTTTGCAATTGTGATTAGCACGAGCATTGATTAATTTTTTATTGCACGAAAATATACGAGATTTTGTAATTTGTATAGAAAAAAAGTGAAAAATTATTATTAACAATTGCAATAAATTCACGCTCAAGCCAACATAGCAAAAATGTCATTTGGAAGGGTGCCGCAACTGCGTATTGGACAGCGAGACCTGAAATGTCGCCAAGGATGTGGATTCTATGGAAATGATCAATACGATGGACTATGCTCCAAATGTTTTCGTGAACGCAATGAAAAAAGGAAGCGAGGTAAGTTTTCAGATGGAACATTTCATAGAAAATGTTTAAACTTTATTTTTGCTACACATCTAAAGCGGAGCAGAAGGCTACCACACCTACGGGTAATCAGCCAACAGCTGTTCATAGCGGCAGCAGCGTAGCTGGACGTTTGTCACCACAAAATCTGTTGGGCCGGCGTTCACCCAACAAAAGGCAAGATAGCATGCCTGAAATATCAACGGGAACACTAACAAAGAAAAAGTCATTGGTGCCCGCCGTATTCCAGAAAACACTGCAGTCTGCGAGCTCTCAAAAAAGTAAAAAACAAAAACAGGAGAGGCAGTTGGGTAAGTCCACAATTGTTATTAGTCATACCAATTTGTTTACACTTTTAATTTCAGCAGCCGGCCAAAGGGGTTACGTACCCGATCCTACCGAGAGTCAGTTTATGCTACAATTGCGTCAGCTGCGCATACCCGACGATGGCAAGCGCAAGCTAAAGAGCGAGATACAACGATTAGATAATGCTATACGTAGCTATATGAATAATAGTGCTAATAAAAATGTAGATGAGCTATCGGATATGGTGCAAAATGCCTATACAAAGCTAGCAGATATTGTACACAATGATCAGCGTTTTCAAATTGCAACCGATGAAGATCGTGAAAGTGCAATTGACTTTTTTGAGAAGGTTGTCATGACGCAAAATCACAAGTTAGTATAAGTTTATAGATTATTTATTAAACGTACATATACTAAATATTTGTTTTCTGCTTCACAGATTCCTCTTCAGTCCATATTTTACGCAGGATGAAGAAAACGATGTAAAGATTCAGAAACGTATACGTCAACTGAGTTGGATTACAGCTAAACATTTGGTCTGCAGCATTGATGAGGTTAATGCAGAGTCACGAGATTTAGTCTATAACGCGATTACGGGTTAGTTTTTTAATATAGTAAGCAGAACTTTAACTTCCCATTTCGTTTGACAAAATTAATAGATTCGTATGAAGGGTATTTCTTAGCTATGTCCAAACTATTGTATTGGAAATCATCTGTTTTGGCAATTGGCATGATATTGCGAATTTTAAATTATGTTTAAGTCATTAAATTAGTGGATAATTTTTGGGAGAGGGAACAGAATCCGTACGGAATTTTATTTAGAATTGCCCTGAAGAAGTTTATTTCCTTAGAAGGGTTTTCAACGAACAACAAAAACTAGTCGCTATATTTAGATCTAAAATTACTAACGTGTTTGCCATTCCATTTTCCAGAATTAGTTGGCATTGATTCCTATTACTCACCACAAGAAAAGCTAGAATGTACAGTGCGCTGCTGTCGTCATATATTTGAGCTACTGAAACGCTCTGTTGGTGGACCCGCCAGTGCGGATGAATTTTTACCTGCATTGATTTTTGTTGTGCTAAAAGCAAATCCAGTGCGTTTGCAAAGCAATATCAATTTTGTAACGCGCTTCACGAATGCTTCACGTCTACTGAGCGGTGAGGGGGGTTATTACTTTACAAATTTGGTAAGTAAACGCACTAAAAATATATATTAAAAAAAAATTATCCATTTATTATTCTTTACATAGTGCTGTGCCATCACTTTCGTAGAAAATCTGAATGGTGAAAGTCTTGGCATTTCGGAGGAAGAATTTGATGCTCTAATGTCAGGCGATAAAGCGTTTAGTACACCTTGGGAGAGCGCACTGCTCGCTTGTGAAGGTTTACATTTGATTTCAGAAAATATGAAGCGCATGGATTCATTGAAGAAACGCAACGCAAGCATAGCAACAGGCATCGATAATTTTCGTAAAGATTTAGAGGAGTTTCAGGTAAGTAAAAAGAGTAGATGCAATTGGTAATTTCCTTAAAATCCCATCCCTGGTTAATATATTTCTATATTAGTTTCTCTAATCGAGCATCTTATTTTCTTTTTTTAAACAGCGTGAAATTACCGATAAAGTAGACGCTTGTATCGCCAAGGCACCGTACACAATACTACCTATTAAAACACCAGCACATCTGATCAGTAAAGCGCGTGCACATCTCTCAAATAGTATGTCAGCACATTTACCCGCGACGACTGCACCGCTCGGACACTACGGCGCTAATCTACTAGCCGCTCTCAATACCAATAATGCCAAGACTAAAGCGAAAGCAGATGCAGAAACGAGCTTTTCGCAACCCCTAGCAGCATTAGCCACAAATAAAACGATCGAAACAATACAAGAAGACGCAGCAGCAGCGCAAACACTGTCCCTGAAGGACACGAGTATTACCACGGTTGGCCGGTTGTCACCTTTGCCACCAATACAGCCAAATACCGATCTCTTATTTGCATCACCCATTTTCAATTATACTCCCTTTGATGCCGTTTCGCTGCTCGAGGAGCACTCAGATTCCACAGATGACTTTATGCTCAACACTGATTTACGTGGTGGTCTCACAAATGTTAATTATGATTTTGATTTGTCCGATCATAGTGGCGAGAATAGCGTTGCAGAGGATTTGAAACTGAACTTGGAAGAATTCGATCCATTGGCGCAGAATAAATCAAGCGAAAATGCGCCCAAAACTACAAGTGGCTTAGATGATTTACAAACACCGGACAAGAGCGCGTATAATCCGGCTGAACGTAGTCTATTGGATAGTGATTCACCAACGAGTGGTACATTACTGCCATCGCCACTCAAACCCACCACTATGACCGACTATCGGGGCTTTTCAAATTTTGAAATACCGACTATTTCGTGCAACACAGGCGATTTTGCGTCACTCAATCATTCGATAAATGAACGTACAACAACGAGCGAAGGCGCAGCTAATACTGTTACTACTGAAAATAGTGCCGCTAAGTGATTAGTTTTAGTTTGTAAAAATACGCAGTAGTACCTTTGCCAATATATACTAAATAGGTGTGTACGTATTATATAGCAATCTGGCTGCTTATTAAGTTGCTTCAAGCGATTATTGTTCGGTGCATAGAAGTTAAAGAAATTAAACGGATGTAATATTTATTTGATAAATTGTTGTTTAAAATATGCAAAACTGTTGCAGAGGGGGTGGTTCTGTTTTTCAATTTTAAATGCCTGTATTTAGTTTAATAGAAAATTCACTTTGCTTTTTTTTTTTTTCCTAGACGCTGGACCCAGTTCAAGCAAATGGGCAAAAACTTATAGAAAATGTTGCAACGCCGATTGCCCGCAGGATGAAAGCGTGAGAAAGTTCTTCTGGTAGTAGACGATTTTAGCAGATGTTCAAGCGTTTCAATAAATTCTTCCAATTTAAACGAACCTCTTGAAGGCACTTATATCGTATCTGAAGCAACTATCAAGATTTCGAAAAGTCGTTTGATCTCTGGGTCAGTCGTCAGCGCGCCGATCCATCTGATTTGGTAGGTAGTGATGAAGACGACGTTTTGCGTATTCCTGAAGTATTAGTCGTAAGTCTTCAAAATGTACCAAAAAAGAACATGATGGTTTCCGAACAGATTGAAGAGCTTGCAAAAAAAGTTCAGGACTGCAAAAACAGACTTGAACATGCAGTTTCGACGCGGTTGTGTTCGCAAGAATGGTCGTCGAATATGAATTATATGTCCACAAAGGCCTACAACTTCCTCCGCGTTGATTTGAAATTTTCCTTGGCCGAAAAAAACTTGTTATAGCCATACTTTGCCCTGCCTAGTCGGAAGATCCACTTATAAAAAGTTACGTGACAGACCAGACAGGAGTTGTACGGGTGTTGACAGTCCTTTGCCGGAGGAATCCGGTACTCCCTTGCGATACTGCCCGACTGTCTTGCGAACGATTTCGTTTAGTTTAGTCGCCTCTTACGACCGGCATGCCTACCTCGGGCATATTCTAAAACTCTTGTCATGACGCCTGGTTAAATATGTCACTCCAGAAATCTGCAGCAACGTTATTTTCAATATAAAAGCGGTTGAACAAGGGATGTCTCTAGCAGAAAGACTTTGTGAAATAGTTTTTGATGAAATTACAATTAAAAAGGCTCTGTCGATTTAGGAAACAGAAATGGGAAGAATATTTTTTTTTATTTTGGAGAAAAACTTACCTTTTAATCTAGCATTGCATTTTGTTAAGTAAATAACAACTAAAAAAATTATTAATTCGCTGTGCTTTATTAGTTTTATCACACTTAGAAGTTAATTTAAAATCAAAATATATTTAATTCATAAATAAATGTTGCAGACATTTAGAAAAAAAAAATAAGTTCTTAAATTATAATAATTTTCGCAAAAATGTTTGAAACGCTTATGCTACAAATATAAATTATTTTTTTGCTAAAGTAATTAAATGGGCGATTTGTGGCATTATTTTTAAACTATAAATAAAAAAATAATGATTTTTTTGTAGCTTCAAACTTAAAAGAATATCATTCAGAGCTTTTGTGGTTTGCTGGGCATAGGCTTCATTCTCAGCCTAAAGCTATGCTACAAATGCTAAACGAAACATAGCCGCGCAAAATGTAATATGTTAAAAAATATAAAATTTTTATGTGGAACACAAATAGTGGTATAAAAAATTTGAACATGTCATACTAAAAAAAATACGATTTTCTCTAAAATAAATAACAAATTTTAAATGAAATAATTTTTTTTTAAACAAAAATTGTTAATACTTTAATGATTCTAAGCGAAATTAGTAATACAATTAACTACATGCGCTAGTTTAAAATCAGACAGTTGGTCATATACTTACTTAAGTACTTACAATAAATAGAATAGCAATTTTAATCTCTTTATGTTATGCAATTTTCTCGCAACTACAAACTACATTAAGCATTTGGAAAAAGTTTACTTTTCACAATTCCTGCTCTACATTATTATTATAATTAATTATTTTTATATAAATTATTTTCCCTGCATTTCTAACATTTTTTTAAATAAAATTTTTTCCTTGTTTTATGAAATTTGTAAACAATTTGTAAATTTTTAATGACCTAATTGACCCTAAATAGTGAAATAAAAGAAAGTTTTTTTTTAAAGATTTTTTTTTTTATAAACTGGTTATTTTTTTCGGTGCATTTCGAATAGTTTGTTGTCGTTTTTTTTTACTTTCTTGTTACAAATACATACATAATATTCATGACAATTTATTATAAAAAATTTTGATTAACTTGTAATGCGCATTCAATTCGCAATTTTAACTACATAGTAAAAAGCATTGATTTTTTTGATGCCTTACTCGTGAGTCTTTTTTTTTTTTTTCTAAATGATGTTTTCTGAATTTTCAGGAGTTTTTTTTGTTTTAGCTACATAGTAACAGAGTTATAAAACTACTTCGCTTGAAAATCTACCTCAACAGCTTTCTTCAAATCCAAGTTTTCTAATATCGCATGCAAATCGTTCAACTTTTGAATATATAATTTATTAAACGTACAGTGGCGGGTGAAAAAATAGCATTAGAACTTAAAACGTGAAATTTGTTTTTAATTATTTGGAATTCATTGTGAATATAGCGATATTTTTTCATTTTCAAAGTTTATGTTATGTGTAGATCGATCAAATATTTAGACAATTCTAATATTAGAACTTGTTTTTAATTCAGCCACTATTTCTTTAACCGCCACTGTTTGAATTCTTTTTTTTATTATTTTTTAGGTTAGCTTTTTTTTTTTTTTAAATATTTTTTGATTAAAATTTTAACACCCTTACTTGGCGCAGAGTTCTCTTTGGTTTTGATTTTGTAACATTGATTCTCTAAAACTACCGTGAGTCTACTTTGTTAGATGCATGTGTATAGGTTTCTTTATATGTATGTATGAGTGTGTGTAGTTTTTATTTTTTTATAATGCTTTAAATTATTTATTTTGTCTTATTACTAAATATATGTACGTAGAATTTAATATAAAAACTTTCTAATCTCATTGAAAAATTCCTTGTTTCATTTAGTTAAAGTTTAATAATTTTTTGTTTTTTTTTTTAAGATTAACTAAATCATATTTTTTGGTATTGTTTGATCGGACTTAAAATTTTATAAATACATTTTTTTTAACAATTTATAAAACCTTTTCTCGTAACAACATTTACCGTTTACAGATTAGGGCATTCTGGGGTTCTCTGGCATCTGCGAAGTACTTTCTAAGTACTATTTAGTCGTGTTGGGCAGTAACGACTACTTTTGGAAAAGCCGAAAAATAACCCGATTTGTGAAGAATAGATTATTTAAGAAATCGATTTTTATTTAATTTCTGCTCTTCTTGGGGATTAAGTAGTTTTTCATAGAGGTTATAAGAATGTTACCTCGATTTAAAAAAAAAAACGATAAAAAAAATAATAGATTTTTGTTCATGAGTACTATCGAAATACAGTAAAAATACGCGAAAAATAGAATAAAAATATAGTAAAAATTACACAAAAAATATAGTAAAAACTTACCCAAAAATATAGTAAAAACATGCGAAAAATACAGTAAAAATTACGCAAAAAGTACAGTAAAAATACGCGAAAAATACAATAAAAATGTAGTAAAAATTACACAAAAAATATCGTAAAAAATTAACCAAAAATATAGTAAAAACATGCGAAAAATACAGTAAAAATTACGCAAAAAGTACAGTAAAAATACGCGAAAAATACAATAAAAATGTAGTAAAAATTACACAAAAAATATAGTAAAAAATTACCCAAAAATATAGTAAAAACATGCGAAAAATACAGTAAAAATTACGCAAAAAGTACAGTAAAAATACGCGACAAATACAGTAAAAATAAAGTAAAAATTAGATACACAAAAGAAAAAATGTAAAAAAATACCCAAAAAATATAGTAAAAAGCTCGAAAAAAAATATAGTCAAAATTGCACATAAAAGACAGTAAAAGTTATACAAAAAATAAAGAAAAATTACACAAAAAACACAGTAATAGTGTCGCAAGAAATAAATTAAAAATCACACAAAAATATAGTAAAAATTACAAAACATAAAATTAAAGTTACACAAAAAATGAAGTAAAAATTACACAAAAAAATACAGTATAAAATTAGCCAAAAAAATATAGTAAAAATTACGCTAAAAATATAGTAAAAATTACGCTAAAAATATAGTAAAAAATTACCCAAAAAATATAGTAAAAAGAACGCAAAAAATACAGGAAAAATTGCGAAAAGAAAATCAAAACTGCCAACTCATTTTTGCGTTTACTTAATAAACATGCGGTAACTTTTTAAATGATTTACATACGTGATACCTTGAATCCGACACTGCCCATACCAAAAAATAAAGTTATATATTTTTTTTTTGAAAAAAAGCATAAAAGGCCATTTTAAAGAAGCTGTGAATGAAAAATGTTCCCGAAATTAAAAGAAACAATTTGAACCCCCCCTTCTTGAAATCCTGGATACGCCACTGAAGCCCAACTTTGAATATAAGCCCACAACAGTGTTATCTCAACCGACACTTAGGCATTATGAGATCCACCTTTTCTCAATCTGACATACTCTGATCCCTTACTTTTCTGATCAAAACTAGAAGAACTGTCAAAATTAGAGAATCCGCTTTCAGTGCGAGAGCAACACCAAAGCATACGGGATCGCTGAAATGGTAGAACTGTCAAACTGACCGTTCTGCAACAAGTAGTCAGAATTTACCAGCAAAAAAATCTGCTGACTAAAACTAGCAACTCTCTGACTGTGGAGAGCTCAATTTTCTGCTCTCACCAGTCAGAAAAGTGGCGTTCGGCATCACTTTCCTGTTGTTCGTGACTGTTTCTGACTATTTCTCACTGTCAAATTGGTGTAAGGGATCACAGCTAAATCTGGGGTCTATCAACTGTTTCGACGGAGAGTCAATAAAAATCACATGGGCTTTATCGAAATTCACATCTCAATTCCGATAAGACCAATTGAAATCACGATTTTTTACATTTTATCGTTTCTCTCTTGATCATAATTTCTAACCTCAAATTCTGATTTTTATTTTAGCTATGTACCTACTTAGAATATAGTATGACGCTTCTAAAGTTCTGTCGGTTAACTAAAGTACTTAAGACCGGCGATCAATAAAAACTTCTCGATGAATAATTCCGAATCCAATACAGCAATATGCGCTGCTCTACCGATGAGCGTATTTGCTGTATGTGGAAGCGCATGATGTACGTCATAGCGAGCGAGTTTCAGTTCGGGACGTGCCAATATGGGTGCGATGATGTTATGAACCATTTCCCGGTAAACCGTGCCCAAATTCGAATTATCACGTATGGCCGCCTTGCAAAGTTCCAAACGCGCTGAATGTGCGGGCACATAACGATCTTGACTCGAACCACACAACAATATGTTTTTGAAATGATGTAAAGTACTGCGCTGGCTGAGACGATAGAGGAATGAGTTACGCAAATCTGAGGTGTCACGCATACAAAGTTGTAGCAGAGAGCCAGATTTTTTCCATTTTTGCATAAACCACATACCTGAAAGAAGGTAGAAAAAATGGATTAAAAAAGTCGTTTAAGGGTTTAAGTTTATACAGTTAGTTGGGAAAGTTTTTGAGCTAAAGAACCAAGCCTTTTAATTGAACTAGTTCGCTAGCTGGTTAAATTTTGTAAGTTATTTTAAAAAGTATGGCAATTCTTTCAGTTGTCATATGCACATCGGAACAGCTGATTGAATTTCGCCGTTATTTTGCAAAGTTGTATAATTTACAATATTCCACAAGATAAGTAATTTCTATACAATATGGTGATTATTTTTATAAAAAAAAACATTGCTTTAAACTATTTCTTTCAGATGCCGAAATGAGTTAAAATATGGAGATACTTTAAGAAGTAGTGATGCAAAGGACCTGAAATGAAATTGGACCACTTTGAAGAAAGTAGTGATGCAAGGAAAATGAAATGCAATTACTTCGAAATTTAAATTGATCTCTAGAACTAGCTTAATGGAAAATTCCGAAGAACTAGTTCAATGTATTGAACCGAATTCTATTGAGCTAATCCTTTCATCATCATCAGATTCCTCAACTCCTATTGGAGCAAAGGGCTCCTTTAATTGAAAAATAGTCGTTTAATTGAATTTAAAAAAACTCGATTCCAGTCCACAACTTACCCATATTCACAAGTCCACTCGTATTGTAGAGTGTGCCCAAATGCGGTCCAGAAAGCGAGAGGAATGTATGCAGTCGTGGCAGTAATGGACGCATTTGTGAACGCGCCAAAGCGCTACGCACAATAATCGTACCCAAAGAATGAGCAACAAATGAAATGCGCGTCGGATTTAGACCGCAAGTCTCGATATGATAAAGTATTTCGGAAACAAGCCTGTGGAAGACAAAAAAAAAAACACAGGGTTTCACACAGAAGCAAGACTAAGCCAAGTGCGCATGAACTCACCTATCTGTCATCGTTTCAAAATCCGAAAAAGTATCGCCCTGATTACGCTCCGACATCAAAAACTCCAAATTTGCGCCAGGCAAGCCCAGTTCGAGATAAGTACGCACTAGACGCAAATCGGCTGCATTCCCATCCAAGCCATGAACACAAATAATTAAATGCATGCCATGTGGCGAAAAGGCGCGATACTCATCGCTAATGCTAAAGTATGGCAGTTCGGATGCGAGCTTCACAAAATCCGAATAAATGCTACCGGTATATTTGATTTGTTTACGAAACTCTTCGCGATATTTTTCAAATTCCATCAATGAAATGCTTGATTCGGGTGGTGCGCCAGTATTGCTAGCGTTTGTTGTTTTGGCGCGCTTCACTGTCTGCACCTTCTCTGTATACGAACGTTGACTGTCGCTGCGTGTCACCGTGACCTTATTTTGTGCGTTGCTCGTATTTTCTTTGTCCTCATCCTCCGTACAATTAACCGAGTGTGAATGTGGATGGCTTGTGGATTCGTGACAGTGTCCGTTGTGGGCGAGTGTGCCGGACGTATGAGACGTTGGTTTGCATAGACGATTATTATAGAGTTCGCCATGACTATGTTTGAGCTCGATAATGCTGTGTGACTTTAGCAGCGGTTTATTGGTAAAGATCGCGGGCGTGGCGATGGGTTTGAGGGACTCATAAATGTGATAGACTGGGTTATCGATTGCGTGGTTCAGTTGTAGATGCTCGAGCAGGCTCTGCTGTTGCGCACACGCTTTTGCAGCTTGAGGAGCGCCGGAGAGAGCAACAAGCGCGTTACTAGTCGTTGTGGTCGTTGCGGCGGAAGGCGCAGTTTGCTGCACAATCTGCGCCTTCATAGCGAGCGCGTGACCTGGACGAGTTCTTTTTGGACTGAATTTGAAGTGTTGGTTTGGATGTTTCGGTTTCGTGTTGGCTAACTGGGTCGTCAGAGTCTTCAACTCGTTCGCGGAGTTACTCGTTGCTCGTTTGTTGTTGCTGCTGCTACTACTATTCTTGGACGTTGTATTTGTAGAGTTCGTTGCTTTATCGTCGTCATTTTCTGGCGATCCCACAAAGGGTGGATCACGAAACTCATCTGGCGGCAAGAGATCATCTTGAAACTGCTGCGGTGGTGGTACGCGCACATGCTCGAGCGCTGCACCCTCTTTCAAGCTGACCAAATCAAAGTCGGATTTCGATTTCTCTTGTCTGTTATGACGCGCGCGCTCTCGTTGGTACGGAATTTCCAAATCATCGGTTTCTGTTGACTCGCCATTTGGTAGGTGTTGTAAGCGACGCCTTAAATGCGCTTCAGTGCGACTGTAATCGGGTTTCATTTTCAGAGTAACCGATGAGACTTTACGATGGACGAGCACTTCATTGTTGAGCGTATTAGTTTTGTGCGCCTGACTCGTATGTTTGGCTGAGTTGTGTTTCTTGATGTTCTTCTGCTGTTGTTGTTCTAGCAGTTGCTGTAATTTGAGTCTCAACTGCTCGCCATTCAAACGTGTTTCCATGCCATTCAAATGCGCCTTTTCGTTTTTCTCGTTCTTCTCATTATTCGTTATGGTTTCTGGACTTGAGGGACCGAGTGAGCTGCGTCTACTTGATACCCAACCGCTTTCCTCGCTAAGCGACGAAGTGGAATTGCTCAGCACACATTTTTGGTTCAACCCGTTAGCTTCAACAAATTGCGGCGGTGGTGCCAAGTTCGGTAGAGATTCGCTGAAACCGCTAGTATTTTGCTCGCTACTCGTTGTATTTAGCGACTCCAGTTTGAAGGGCACGCTGAGCGAGGAGAGCATTTTGAGGTCGCTACTTTTCGAAGAGAGCATTTTGGAGGGTATATCACTTTCAGAGCTGCTCGACTCCTTCTTCAACGTGCCGTTTTTGAGCATTTCCTTAAGATCTGAAACACGCACGCGTGCAATTTCCACTGAGCGTGGTATAGTCGACGCAGAGTTTGCTTGCATTTTAAGCTCGTCTTCTCGGTACTTCTGGCGCAACGCTTGCGACGAGTTGCTGCGCGGTATGGTGTGCTGCTGAGGTTGCGTTGTGGCGATGCTCTTCAAAGTAGCCTGCGGACTCGCGCCATTCTCCACACAACCATTCAATTTCTTTGTCGTTTTTATGGGCGGATACGAGTTTCGCGGTGGAATCAAGCCGTTGCCATTATATTTCGGCAACGAGTTGTAGTATGGACAAAGCGTTAGCTGTTTCGGTGCATTCAGCATGCGTATCTCGTGCAGATAGTCGAACTTGCCAGCGCGCTCATTACTGTTCAGCTGACGGTTGAGAGTGTTGACAACAGCGCGATTGCAGCCGTTCACGCTCAAATTATTCGATTGCACGTCGATCCCATTCATATGCCCTTTGTGTTCCGAGTCCTTCGCATCCTCGTAGTTCTTGTACTTTTGTCGAAACTCCGATATGTTGCGCATTAGATCTTCAGCTTGCGTCTTGTGTTTGCGCGTAATTGCGTAATCCGCTTTTGCGTTGGCTAAACTCGTTGCGCTCGCACCATCACTAAAATGTTTATAATTTGAATCCGAATGTGATTGCGATGAATGCATATTAAGTTGATGCGTTTGACTGTGCGTGCGTAAGGAGGGCGTACTGTGCACCGTGCCGTCCAGCTGATCCAAAGACTTGCTATGACGCGCAGGCAGCGTACCATTAGAACTCGCATTCGTTTCTTTTGGCAATTCGTCGATATCAACGCCGTTATCTTCCAGTAGTCCCGTAACAGAGTGGCGCGACATCTGTCGTTGATTGAGAGTATTTGCGCTCGTCGCCTTTGCTGCAGCAGGTGTGGTTGAAATAGTTAAGCTCGCTTGCAGTATCTCACCACCCAAAGTAAAATGTGGCGATATGACACCCACCCCTGGATTATTTTGATAATCAAAATTGATGGTGCAAGCGCATTCTTTCGAATTTGTGCTACGTCCACTCAAACTATTCACTGAGTGTGTCTTATCGATCATGCTGGCTGGTGGTGGTGGTGGCACTTTGGGTGTACTACTACCACAAGAACTCGCCGCTAAACTTTCGTGACTATTCAAATGCGGATCGCTGCCGGTACGTCGTCGCGTATAATTCGGTGGTTCAATATAACGATCTTCAAATATGAGCGGCAAAGAGCCGGCATCACCGTCAATGGGCGTGCAATGCACCGGCAGTGGGGGTAACGACTGCAAATAACGACTGCGACGCGCCATATCTGCAATGGCTACGTAATTTTGATAGTTACTGTCGTAGCAGCCAGCTGCGGAATGGCGTGGGTTTTCGTTGACAAAGAAACCTTCGGCGAAACGTTGTACTCTCAGGATGTGATGTTTTTTGGCAAGCAACGTATGAACAGCGGTTTGAGTGGAGGCGAGCAGCACGCGTCGCCAATACATGATACATTCGGCGCAGAGTTGCGCGATGTCGGAGTTGGCACGGATTGCGAAGTCTTCTTCGGTATCGTCGAGCTGGAAATAGAAAATGTTTGAATATATAGAATAAATGTAGGAAGTAAAAAAAAAGAAAAAAGTAAAAAATAATATAAAATAAAATAATAATAAATGAAAAAAAAAAATTATAAAAAAATATAACAAAAATTAAAAAAAAAAAAATTAAAAAATAATACAAATAAAAAATAGAATAAATAAAATAAATTGAAATACAATAAAATAGAGTAGAATTGAAAAGAGTAAAAAAATAAAAAAAAAATAAAAAGAAATAATATAAAAAAAAAAATAAAATAATAAAAAAAAAATAAAACAAAAAAAAAAAAAATAATAATAAAAAAAAATAAAAAAAAAAAAATAAAAAATAAAACAAAAAATTAAAAAAAAAAATTTTAAATAATACAATAAAAAAAAATTAAATAAAGTAAATTGAAATAAAATAAAATAGAAAAGAATTGAATAGAACACAAAAAAAAATAAAATAAAATAATATAAAAAAAATAACAAAAAAAATATAAAAAAGAAATAAAATAAAATGAAATAAATTTACATTAAATTATGTATTAAATTATGTTTAATTAAAATTAATTTAACTAAATAGAGTTTACTTAAAATACGTACTCTACTGTTGCTGGAATGAGTGCCGACCGAACACTATTATAAATTTTCTAGTTAATATACTTTTAGGCGCTTGCCAAATTATTATTGCGAGCATATGAAATTTTTGAAAATTGAATTCACCTACATCCATTCGTACATACCTTTGCCTCCTCAGTTAAATGCAGCAAACGCTCACAGGCATCATTCTCTCGCAACGGTGGTGATCCGATTTGATTATTCATGCTCTTCGTTAACACCGTACTAAATTCATTGAGTGTCGCTTTTAGGTTTTCAATTGCGCCCAAAAGTAGACTACACACCTCATGATGTATGTGACGTGATTGCAAGAGGCGCCCCGCTGGACCGCCGCTACATTTGGTTGTACCAACA
Source organism: Campiglossa producta (assembly GCA_964058755.1). Classification (NCBI taxonomy): domain Eukaryota; kingdom Metazoa; phylum Arthropoda; class Insecta; order Diptera; family Tephritidae; genus Campiglossa; species Campiglossa producta. Next base: position 5,745,180 of record CAXKVI010000002.1, on the reverse strand, counting down.
ATTTGTGGTCCAAAAAACACAGCCTCCAGTGGACCAGGTGACATACTGCCACGACAATTCAATTTGCCGCTCCAAGCTTTTGAGCTTTTCGGTGCGCTGTGTGGGTGTGTGTGTGTGTGGAGAAAGAAATTGAATTAGTGAACCGTTACATGTATGTAGATAGGTTTGTGCTACGTAATTTGTATGCTAAATGAAGCTGCAAATGATTTTTGTTTTTCGAATTTTTTTTTTCAGTTTTCAACTGGCGCACACACATTTACACTTAGCATTTTCTAGTTGTTGTTGCTCCCTATAAGAACAACTTAAATGACGACTACGACGAAGTTTGACTATGCACAATAAAACAAAATAAAAAGCATGATAACAATGTGACCGAAAAGTTTGTACTACAAAAGAAATGAGTTAGGAAAAAAAAACTAACTTTTCAACTAAAAGTTGAGTTTAATTCTAAAGAGACTATTCGCACTATTGGCAGGCTATCTAAACAGGAAATGAAACCGAAATAAATACCGTTTGGGACCATGTCAGGTTTGAAAACATTAAAAATAAAAGTTACTTTATTTCAAAACGGAACGGAAACAGGAACCGGAACTGAAACCGTGAGAGTTTTAAATTTTTTAACTGTAAAAAACTGGAAGAGTGATCTTTATATTGAATTTAAAAAGTAAAGAACAGTACCCATGGCCGTAACCATAACCTTAGCCATAACCGTAAACATAACAACAACCATAACCATAACCGTAACCATAACCTTAGCCATAACCGTAAACATAACCGGAAACATAACTGTAAACATAACAACAACCGTAACCGTAACCATAACCGTAAACATGACCGTAATCATAACAGTAACCATAACCATAACCGTAACCACAACCGTAATAATAACCATAAGTAAGCATTTTATAAGTGGAACTCTTACAATAACCGTAACCGTAAACATAACCATAAGTAAAACAATAAAAGTAGCCATAACCGTAAAGCATAAAGGTTGGACGCCGTAACCGTAATTCTTTCAAAATTGTAAAACCGAAACTAAAACGAATCCGACCTTTATTATTTTGAAAAACTAAGCCGAAACCGAAACAAAGTCCGCAACTTTATTTTGAATCGGTTTCATTCCTATTAACTAAACTTTCTCTATTAGACCATTCAAAATTATATAAAATGTGGAACTAAGTTTTAAATTGACAGCAAAAAAGTAATGAAGAAATAAACGAAATATAAAACTAATCAAAATAGTGATATCGAACGTGTGGAAAAGTCTTACCAGAGTTTAATGTAACGGAAAAGTGGTTTCCTTTTTTATTGTTTTTGTTTTTTTTTTTTTTGCGAATTTTTCGTTGGTAAGCATTCATGAGGGAAGCGAGTACATACAAAAACAAAAATGTTTGTCGTAAAATTGATACAGCGTTTTTATGCATATGGTGAATATGTAAAATGATGATATTTTTTTGAGGCGGTTAAGTTTTCATTACGGGTCATATGAGGGTTAAAAAAGTTTGGAAGTGAAAAAACTTAAGTTAGTAAAATGTTTTCGCTATAAAAAAAATGTGTATGCTAAATAGAGTAAATGCAAGCGATAGAGAAACTTTGTAGTAGTTCTTATGTTATGATTGCCTAATTCAGCTGGTATGTCAGAGGGTGGTGGGTTAGTTATTGCGAAGTGAATGGAAAAATAAAGAAAAAACACATTTGAGTGTAATTTTTTAAATTTTTCTCGACTTTGATGCCGAATAACTTTTTTAGCACAAATGAGATCTATGGAGACTTTTGCAGTTTTATTTCTGGGGATGAACCTAAGCTCTCCAAAAAAAAATCTGGCTTGGTCTCAGGTATTTTTTTTGATAAAACTTATTGTTTTCGAGAAAAGTCCAAAAACCCTAAAAATCTAACCTCTCTACAAAAATTTTTGTCTATGTGGGAATTATTGCTATTTAACCACTATTTTTATGTCTATTTTGACCGGAATGTACCTAAGCCAATTTTAGTGATTTATAGCAATTTCAAATCCTTCATCGAACACACACCGTAAGATCCTGATTCACATAGACTAGAAATTTCAATTTAATGCAATACAAAAGATTAAAAAAAGTTCCAAACGACTTAAATGCACACTTGAGGCTTTGCTAGCTTTCCCTTCTGCGTTTTGCAAACATGAACTTTGTACTTCAATTTCGTTGTAAGACAAAACAAGAGAACCATCAAATGGCAGATGCTTGCAGACATAAGCCTTAACGAACTACACATCCAAGTAGCGATACTCTATACAATGTAATCGGCATACATTAGAGTGTGTTGAGCAAAAATAGTTTTTTTTCTAGAAAAAAAAAAAAAACGAATCAGACGCACCATTTTTAACTTTGTAAAGCTGTCGTCACAGTTGAGATTAGCAGCCCGAAAGACCCCCGAACAGAAAGTTTCAACAACCGTAGTGACTTAACCGTAACCGTAAATCGAACTTTATCCGTAACCGTAACCGTAATTATTACTTTTACGGAATCCATAGTTTAAAAATAATTCCATAAAATTACCGTAACCGCATCAATAACGATAAATATAGCGTAAAACACCAAAACCCTAGCTGGGATTTCGTTTGGTTTTATTTTATTTTATTTTCTTTTTAATATTATTTTATTTATTTTATTTTCTTTTTAATTTTATTTTTAATATTATTTTTTTTTTATTTTTTTTTTATTTTATTTTATTTTAGTTTATTTTATTTTATTTTATTTTATTTTATTTTATTTTATTTTATTTTATTTTATTTTTTTTATTTTTTTTTATTTTATTTTATTTTATTTTATTTTATTTTATTTTCTTTTTAATTTAATTTAATTTAATTTAATTTAATTTAATTTAATTTAATTTTATTTTATTTTATTTTATTTTATTTGTTTTTTTTTACTTTATTTTATTTGATTTGATTTGATTTTATTTTATTTTATTTTATTTTATTTTATTTTATTTTATTTCATTTTATTTTATTTTATTCTATTTTATTTTATTTTATTTTATTTTATTTTATTTTATTTTATTTTATGTTATTTTATTTTATTTTATTTTATTTTATTTTATTTTATTTTATTTTATTTTATTTTATTTTATTTTATTCTATTTTATTTTATTTTATTTTATTTTATTTTATTTTTTTTTTAATTTTATTTATTATTACTTTCTTTTATTTTACTTTATTTTATTTTATTATTTTAAGTACTCCAGAAGCCTAACGGCGACTGTTAGCGAGCCCATCACCCTGACTCAGAATAACCGTAACCGTAAATGTAATTGCAACGGTAACCATAAGAGCAACCCGACTCTGGCCATTATCACTTCTGCTAACAAACCAATAACCGTAACCGTAGCCGTAACAGAAAACTTAACCGTAACCGTCACCATAACCGTAAACGTTTAAATCCGTAATTGGAATTTTGCTTCGATATGAATGAAGTAATATTTTGAAGCCGTAAATGCCATTCTATCGATTGTTTTTTCAAAAATTATATTCTTGCGAAACACTCTAATGCATGCATCCTTTTACGAAATAAAGTTATTGCAAATTTGTTTGTGTGCAATACAAACTTTTTCATCAACAGACGTCGCCAAATTTGTATACCACGCCATGGAAAGTTGAAAGGAAAAACCTGTGGCAAGGCTCTGAATTGTTGTCTGCAACCACGTGGGTCCATACATACAAATAATCCATCATAGCATATGACGGTAATCCAATAGTGCACGTAGTGATGATGAGTGGAAACGAGCATGACAGAGTGAGACAGAGATAGAGAGAGCATCGTGTAACGCAGTGTAGTGGCAACAATTGATTTAAGTCATTAAAATTAATTGCAAAACAACTAAGGAAGTCAGTGAGTCGTTATGCCGGTCGGAAAAAGGAAATACCAAATAGGATTAAAGGCAATAGTGAGCTATGATATAAAAATATGTAGGCAAAAGTGAGTGAGTGCTCAGTAGCGAATAGGCGGAGACAAGTGTGCTCTGTCAAGGATGCATTTTGCTATTCAAAACTTTTTGATGTATGCAAAAGTGCAGAGATGGGAATCATACAAGTTTGTGGGTGGTGGTAGGAGCAGCAGCTTTGAGTGGGTGAAGGTAATGTTATGCTGGTTGCTGTGGCGTGTGCTTTGTGCCATCACACTCTCGCAGCGCTCATAACTCATGCCGTTGCTAATGAACGTCAAATGTGTGGGCATGACCGGCGCACATGTGCCTAGCAGGATTTTTAATGAGTTACAAATGTCTATGAGGATTTATTTTTTTATATTTTTTCTTTTTTTCTAAAATATTCTTTACTATTATCCGTTATTTTTTCAGGACCATAAGTGTATGATAATGAGATGAGACAAAACAGTTGGTACTCGTAGTCGTTTGCGGTATGAATTTTAATATTTTATTAGTACACGTGCACTTGCCATCAATAGCCGGATGTTAAAGACTAAGAGCGCTCGCGAGTTTAAATTGTGTGTGGTGGGAGCTCGATGTACATACATGCATATGTATAATGTATGGGAATTAGGGTGACAAAAAATCTTTTTTATAAGTCTTCCCAAAAGTTAGAAATTGATCAGGAAATAAACGTCGCCAAAAATAAAAGCTGCTCTTAACCCTAAGATTGCAATTATTCGTAATTTATCATATGCAAATAAAAACAGTGCCGATTCCGAAATAGTCCCTAAAAATCCCCAAAAAGGTCCGGAAATGGTCCCGAAAAAGGCTTGCTTTGATTCCAAAGAAGTCCCGAAATAATACGGGAAAAGTCCCGAAACGGCCCCGAAAAAGTACAAAAATAGTTTCAACAACTATCCCGAAAGCGTACGAAGAAGTACTGAACTGGTCCCAGAGAAGTCCCGTTATGAACACGAAAACTGCCAAAAGTATCCCTGAAATGTTTCGATATGATCCAAAAAAGATCCCGAAATGGTTTCAGAAAAAAGTCCCGAAAGGAACCGTAGAAATGATCTCAACGAAGTCCTGAAATGATCCCGAAAAAATCCAAAATGGTCTAGAAAAAGAACCAAAACGCTCACGAAGTATTTCCGAAACGTCTAAAACCAGATAAAATCCCGAAATGATCCCGAATTATTCCTGAAAATATTCCATAAAAATACCAGAAATGGTCCCGAAATGTCCCGAAGTGATCAAAAAAAGGTTTTGGAAAGTTCATTTCTGGTGGTTTCAAAAAGTATCCGAAAACTACTTGTGAAAATAATAATAAGTGCTTTCCCAAAACAAAATCACCTATGTGAAAGTTTAAAAAAACTAGTGAAAATCTAAGGGTTAATTTGAAGCGGTTTATTTTCTTATCAATTGTTGATTTTTGAGGGGGTAAAACAAAAAAACATAATTTTTTTGAATCACCCTAATATAAAGTAATGCAAGTATGTATATTTTTGCAGCACTACCAACATCTGACCATTAAAGTGCTATTTGACTTTTGAAAACTCTTTCATGTACTATGGGGACGGTAAAAAAGGTACCACTGTGTGAACTTTTAAAGTCGCAGGAGGGACTGTAAAGGGTACTTCAATTGGACAGTACTCCTTTATAGTGTTGATCATCGGGGATAAATGGGCTTAATCAGACAATGGGTTCAGCAAATCGTCAGAAATCGACCCTTTTCGTCAGAAGAGGTAAAGTCAGCCCTAAGTACTGTTGCGGAAGATATTGCAAGGCGCCAAGAACCAGATGATCCTTACTATCAGCTGTAGGAAGGCAATTCATAGATGCGCAGAGCCAGTCGCGTTTAGCTCCCTGGAAAATGGCATCTCCTGCATCCTTGAGTGCTGTGACTTCCGCTGGGGAGACACTACAATGGTTACTCAGCTTAATTTTGAGGCTTACATCAAGCTCCACATAGAAAACTCATTTTCAAACATTTTCATACAACTTCGATCCATCCGTGAATCAGGTTAACGGTCCACTTCCGCGGACGTACCACAACAGTTCGCCGGACAGCTAGAAGCCTCCTTTCAAGGGTACTACACGTCAGCAGTATAATCCACCAGAGAAGCAATCCTAATAGGAGTTCCGGTCTGACCATCATATCAGAAGTACAAGTCGACTGCTTCCTATCTCGAATAAGATTTTTAATCCGGCAAGTAGTTAATACCTTCTCGTAATGAGCATGAGTTCCCTTTAGCAGGCATTTGGTCAACTTGTCCAGGTGACTCTGGCTTCAAGGTGCAGCAAAACTACGTTAACGACCACAACTCCAAGTGCCGGGGTCAGAACCTGCCCACACCCCACTCATATCGGGGTTTCATATCCGGCATTCGACTTAAAGAAGATTTCGACGAGTTCTTGAGGAGTTTAGCGGTGGTGATTTTGATTTTACCACTTCGGTCCTTCTCGGTTTCAACTGATTCCTTTACGCAGCGTTATATCTGCGGATATGGAAGAATGTAAGCTCAGGTGTAATTGTGTTATGCAGTGTGGTACACGTTGCAGTCAGAGCGTATGCTTGTGCGCGGTCCATAACCACGGAATACATGGTTGAGTGGACGAGCTTGTACTTGTGTATAAACGTATGCGAGTGTGTGATGCTGAAAATGCATTACATATGAAATTACAAAGATAGTTCCACTACGGCAATGTATGTGGGTTTTGCCCTTTAACCACTTTTTGTTCTTTCTTGCTCAAATCTTTAACATAACCTCTCCCTGACACTTCAAAATCCCTTCTCGCGTAGTTTCACAACCAAAACACACTTATCCACATGAAGGCCTTTGCAATGTAGAATCCTTAAGTTTCTCATATACACATGTACATATGTACGTATGTATGTAAATACAATATTCCACATAATACTCACTTGATATAGGGTTGATGCAATGCCACTAAACTTGCATGGATGCCAACGCTAATAGCGGCCAAGTGGAAGTAATCGAACAGCACTGGCAGATGGTAATGTAGCCCTCGACCTGGATGGAAATTCAACTGTAAGGTGCGTGTTGAGGCCAATGATAAAGCGCTACTGCCGTTTTGTTCACCAAACCACAACTCCAATTGCAATGAGAATTCTGCACGTTCAATGGATTCCTTCAAGTGACGACTATCGACTGCAATAAAAGAAGAAGAACATGCAGAAAATCGTTAAATTAAATGCTAAAATTGAAAAGTGGATTTGAATACGAAATGACGTTGCTGTAAGTGGCATTCAAATACACATTAAACTTGCGATAATTAGCAATTAATAAATGATTAGGAATACAAGGTTCTTCGAGTTGAGTGTAGTGTAAATGATTTTTGAAAATGTAGAATGCTAGATGGGACTAAGGAGTCATTATTGAATCAAAAAGTACTTAGAGCTCTAAATCGACGAAGCGGATAATTGAATTGAGTTGTAGACAGCAAATGTCATAGGTGTGGGAGAAAAAAAAACATTAAAAAAATGAAATAAAATAAAACAAAATGAATTGAAATATATTAAAGTAAAATAAAAAATAATAAAAAAAATAATAAAAGGAAATAAAACAACATAGATTAATGTAAAAAAATATTAATTACAACCAAATAAAGAAAATAAAATACAGAAAAAAAAATTAAATAAAAAAGAATAGAATAAAAGAAAATAAAAAAATATAAAATAATACCAAATTAAAAAAAAAACAGAAAAAACACAAAAAAATAAAAAATGAAATAAAATAGAATAAAAATAAATAAAAAATGAAATAAAATAGAATAAAAAAATAAAAAATAAAATTAAACAAAACACAAATTAAATAAAACCAAATAAAAAAAAAAAAAACAGAAAAGTCCAAAAAAAAAATAAAATGAATACAATAGAATAAAATAAAATAAAATAAAATAAAGTAAAATAAAATAAAATAAAATTAAAAAAAAAAAATAAAATAAAATAAAATAAAATAAAATAAAATAAAATAAAATAAAATAAAATAAAATAAAATAAAATAAAATAAAATAAAATAAAATAAAATAAAATAAAATAAAATAAAATAAAATAAAATAAAATAAAATAAAATAAAATAAAATAAAATAAAATAAAATAAAATAAAATAAAATAAAATAATATAAAATAAAATAAAATCAAATAAAATAAAATAAAATAAAATAAAATAAAATAAAATAAAATAAAATAAAATAAAATAAAATAAAATAAAATAAAATAAAATAATCCTAAAAGAAATGATTTTTTGTTTAATTCTTTTATTTTATTAAATTTTATTAAATTTATTTTTTTATATTATTTTATTTTACACATTTATAAACAAAAATTTTAGCAACAATACTACGAGTATTTACCATTTTAAAAGTACAACAAAAATTAAAATGTAAATAACTGCAATACACAACAAAACAAAAAATAGTGCTTGTAACCTCTTTAGTGAAGTGGTTAATTTGTCCGTAAATGCTTTAAATGTGAAATGAAAGTTGTACTTGAATTACAAACATTCATACATATTTACATATCTTCATATTGAAAAGCTTACTTATACGGTACTCGGTTATAACAAGTACTCCTTACATAAGTGCTGCTTCCATTGTTGTTGTTGTTTCTATTGTACAAATACAATAGTTGCATAAAATTGTTTGTGAATGCGGTTGATAGACGCCCACGCATAAATGGATAATACCATGCATGGATAGTCTTGTAACAGTACATTCTCAAACATATGTAACATCAGTTTGTACAACCATTTGAAGCTCGAAATGCTCCAGCTAACAGGGGACAGACAGTCTTTATGCCAGAGAAATGTTTCACTTTTTATCTGCAATGTTATCATGGAGTTTCCTATTTTTCTTTATTATTTTTACAACAGTGGCTTTGACGGGCATTCAAACTGATATTCATGTGCTTGCTGTTAGGTGTGTGTGTGTGTTTATGTAGTGCATTATATCATATTTCATGAAGGGTGATATGTTAGGAGATAAAAATGACGATGATTGTAATTTATTATTTATTTTATTTTATTTTATTTTATTTTATTTTATTTTATTTTATTTTATTTTATTTTTTTTTTTTTACTTTTTTTTATTTTATTTAATATTTTTTACTTTATTTTTTTTTATTACATTAAGTCAAATTAAAATAAATTAATTTTATATTTTATGCTATATTATTTTATTTTATCATTCTTAATTTTATATTCGTTTATTTTGTTCTATTTTAATTTTTTCACATTTGGAAACACCTTTTAGCTCTACAAAAAATTAAAAACTTTGAATGAAATTTGATGCCAGTGATATGCACTTTACATTCTTTTTTGAAAGCACTTATGCATAAACACATACCTCCGTAAAATCTCAAATAAAATATTACTCTCACAGTAGGCTCTTTTATGAGTATACATATAATACACAATGCCAGTTTGTTGTGTGGCTTTTATTTGGCTCACCACGAAAGCACTATAAATGGGCCCACGTCGCTTTTTTTTTTGCTTTTGTTGACGTTTCCAAGACAAATCTAAAGAGAACAAATACAAATAGTATGCTTCCCTAAGGTGACTTATTTCATATCAAATAAAATGAAATGAAACGAAATGACAACTTAAATCGTCTACAATATTTGCCACTGAAAAAGAAAATCTCTTATAAATACTCAACGTAAGCATTGCATGAAAGAATATTTGTTGAAAACACTACAAATATTTTATATGGGACTATTTTTTATACGCGAATTTATTTGCGAGTTGAAGGACGGGAGAAGAATTTTTGTACAAAAAAAAAAATCTGCAAAATAAATCAAAATTGAGTAAGAAGTAGAAGGAAATGGAGAAAGACTTTAAATGTCAGGCAGTTCGCGCTCGAGGAACAGAGAACAAAGTTAATATGTCGCTCACCTGTTCTAATGCATGGGTTGAGGGATGGCCCTGAGAGTATTCACGATAAAGACTTTTTGCCCTCCCTACTATACCAAACGCGATTATCGATATTTATTTTATTTTAACTTTATTTCATTTTTTTTTGTATTTTTTTTTTTAATTTTTTATTATATTTTGTATTATTTTATTTGACCGACGAGAGGTGAGGAATTTAAGATTTTTAATTACCTTTAAAAATCAAATAATTTTACATCATTTCTAACAAAGTCAATGCCATCAAAAAATTCGAGAAATTTACACAACAAACTATTTTGATCTAAATTTTTCGTAAGTATTATCTCTGCATTCTCATATTTGCATTAGAGAGTCCCAAATATGTATAGAAAAAAAAATTGGGTCAAAATCAAAATCTATTTCAGGGCGTTTTAGCCTAGATAACATGTTTGTGAAGTTTTATTGTTTTAGGATAACGGTAACCCGTGCCGGTTTTTACTTGAAGCTTTAGCTAGCAGCTTATACTAACCAAAAAACTACCTTAAGGCTTCAAAAATTACATAATTTTAATATTTTTCCCATACATTAAGGAGTGTGTAAAAAAACTCCATGTTTGATTTTTTATAAGGACAACAGGATCCTTTACAAGGATTTTAAAAATCGTATTCATGAGAAAAGGTCATTCGAATTTGAAAAGTATTTTAGTAGATTGTGTAACAATATGTTTTCTTGCAAAAATTATTGTGTATACCTTGGAACTTTGCTATTATAGCGCACTTTATATGGGTTAAACACGGCGTCAGAGCAACATTTAGCAATTCAAGTTAGAAAAGTTTCAAAATTGTATTCATATTTTGGTTGATATCTCCGAAACGGATTGAGATATCGAAATAAAACTCACACTAAGTTGAGGTCCTCATGAACACTTTTTTTTTGAAACCCATATTGTAGAATCAATTTCTAGGTTAAATTCTGTTCTCATATTGAATTATCTTTGTCAGGATAGTTTTTGATGCATAATGGTCAAAATAATGGGGGATGCGTTTAAATAAAACAGCTTTGATATTTTGGGACAGTCTAATGTGTATATGATCAAGTATATGAAGAGAAGTACAGTTTTACAATTTTTTTTATTTGTATATGGCAAAATTTATGAATTTTCACGGCCACTTGTTACACGAAAATATATAGCAAAATGCACAAAATGGCTTTGGTATTGGTAGTGGGTGACTTGACTCACATACATACAAAAATTCTTGGGTAAAATTAATGATGTAGGTATCATTTCTCTCAATGTGGTACTAAGAAGTGTTCAGTTAATCATGATGCTCTTGACTATGAAAAAGATTCCGCAAAGTCAAGTTAATTTGAATTTATCATTTTATGTATATCATCATATTTTTATTTATATCAATATTTTTTCACGAGAAACTTTTAAGTGAATAATGCTGTTTTTCGCTGTCAGAATTTATATGAAATGTAAGCTAATTGTGTAGTTTTTAAGAACAGATTTTCTCTTTTTCTATCGTACCCACCCTAAAGCCCCACTTCGTCGATTATTTTTAGTGACTGGCTGGCAACATTGTCACCAAGCCGTTGACAATATTTTATAATCTCTGCATGAGGTGTCATAAGACTACATAGAAGCTAGTGACAATTTCCTGCAGGGCATTTACAAAACGCATGAAATATGAAGGAAATGGCTATTAAGATTTTATTAGCCCATACAATTTATAAAGAAAAGCACTTAATGTTTGTTTGCGACCAAGTTGTTATGAGTACAAAAGCACTGTGTAAATGAACAATTTTGTCGGAAAGTACTCATTAAAAATATTTTTATGAAAGTCGTTTGAAAGTTTATGAGCTTGGTGGATTTTTTTCTGACAGAGGAAATTTCTGTAAAAATAATACTTAGGCGAAATGAAGTAAAAATTAAATGAATAAAAAAAAATTAAAAAAAAAAGTATTAAAAAAAAGAAAAAAAATTGAAATAAACAACAAAAAAAGATTTAAAAAATTAAAAAAAAAAACAGAAAAAAAAATTAAAAAAAAACAGAAACAAAAAAAAATTAAAAAAAAAAAAAAATTAAAAAAAAATTTAAAATAAAACTAAAAAAAAAAAATAAAAAAAAAATAAAAAAACAAAAAAAAAAAAAAAATAAAAAAAAAAATTTTAAATAAAAATAGAAAAAAAAATTAAAAAAAAGAAAAAAAATAAAAAACCAAAAAATATTAAAAAAATAAAAAAAAGAAAAAAATGAAAAAATAATATAAAAAGAAAAGAAAAAAAATAATAAAAAAAGAAAATAAAAAAAAGAAATAAAAAAAGAAAAAAATAATAAGTTATTATCATTTTGTCTATGAATATTTTAAACTAAAATAAAAAATGTAGTATGGCGAAGCAAAAAAAGCAACTAAAATGAGAAGATAAAAAAATAGAGAAAAACAAAGAAGAAAATAAAAAAAAAAATAAATGAATACAATAAAATGAAATAAATTAAATTAAAATAAAAAAATTAAATTTAAAGAAAATATTAAAAAAAAATTAAAACAAAAAAAGTAAAAAAAACCAAATATAATAAAATAAAATTAAATAATAAGTGAAATAAAAGAAAGTAATAAAAAACTAGAAATCAAAAGAAACTGAATTAAATTAATTGAATAAAAATTTTGAATTTTTTTATGCCTCAAAAAAGCCAAATTTAATCTATTTTTGTAATGTGTTGTTGCACATTTTCGCAATTACTTCAAGTCAGCGAAAAAAAGGCACAACGTCTTATAAGTAACCCATTATGTCACATTGCAACCTGCAGTGCTGTCGACGTTGAATGGCAGTCGCAGTAATTTCAATAATGCGGCTGTTGGCACGCATTGCCGACTTGCCAATCTTGCACCTCGACGCCTTAGCGGAAAGGGAACGGGAAAGGTAAAGGAAATGAATTTTATGCCAGAGCAAACACGCGGCGTTTTGGCACAACTCTAATTGAATTAAAACTAAAATGTTTGCGCCAATACATTGTACATTAGGGCGGCAAAAAAAATTTAATAAAATAAAAAATTAAAAAAAAAAAATAAAAAAAAAATAAAAATAAAAATAAAAAAAAATAAAAATAAAATAAAGTGAAATAAAAAGAACTAAAATAAAATAAAATAATATGGGCAAAAAAATGTAATAACAAAAAAAAAAAAAAAATAAGTAAATAAAAAAGATTAAATAAAAAATTTTAATAAAAAGAAATTAAATAAAGTGAAATAAAATTAACTAAAATAAAATAAAATAATATGTTTTAATAGAATTATAACTTAAATGTTTGCGCCAACACATTGTACATTAGGGCGGAAAAAAATGTAATAAAAAAAAAAAAATAAAATATGATTTACATAAAATTACCATACCATTTTTTTGGCCCACCCTAGTGTATGTTTATTAGAGCGTACCAAAAATGTATGACAAAAAATTTTGGTTCGAAAATTTATATGCATACCTATATTGGTGCGTTTTAGCCTAATTTACATGTGCGAGAAATTTTAATGAAGCATAATGGTGAAAATAAGGGCATACCCCCTTAAATAAAATAACTTAAATTTTTTGGGACAGTCTAATGTGTATGTTCAAGTATTTATGAGGCTGTGAATGGTTTGACTTTATTTAATTGAGTTTTGTTTATTAATATTTTAAAAGCTATTTAGTACATATGAAAAACAAACAAAATACTAGACCCGGTTCGTCGCACCAACCAGCTAACATAGAAAAAAGTTAGAGGGAGCGCCCAAAACATTCTACCCACTTCCCTTCCGGAAGCAACAATAAGCACTTTCCAAACAATATTTCCACACATAATTAGTCTCATAAATTAAAACTTACCCAACAAATGTGTACGAAAATGTATGACATCGCGCAACGTCACTTCCTCATTTCGGTAGAGTATCTGAAAGACGCGCGATGCACCACAACCGTTAATTATGCATGCAGAGCCCGACAAAAGATTGCCGCCACCATTCTGCAGCATTCCAGGTAATAACGCATCCTGCTGTTCGCGTTGCTCTTGCAAGGCATCGCCATCACTGCCGCTGCCACCACCGCCACCGCTGCTGTCACCACCACCACCACCACCACCATTTCCATTTAGCGTTGTTGTTGTCTGTGAATTTGTATGCACTTCCGTTGTGTGTGAATTATTGTGTGGCGTATCTGGTATGCTGGTCTCCACCTGCACGGGTAAACGCGGTGAGACACGTAGGCCGCAACGCACTTGATAGAGGCTGTGAAGGAAGAGAGAAGAGATATATGTATGTATGCAAGTTGACACACATGGATATGTGTAAATTGTGCAAGGCATAAATATTTCTGAGTAGATAATATGCGAGTGGGTTAAAGTTGAAGATTCGGGTGAAATAAGCAGTCAGCGGTCACTGTGAAAAGTCTTATCAGAGAAAGCATTTATTTGACTTTTTTCATTTATCATACAGTTGTCGATTGCCTTCTCAATGCTTTGCTTTCCTTGAAACGTCAGACGATAATATTTGCACTTTTGTTGTCCGAAAGGGCGCATTTAATTTTAATCATCTCGTCTGCGTATGTCCGCTGTGAAAATCTCATATGAGCACTCGGCGTTAATTCCTACAAATACGTTCACCTGACAAACGGAATAACAGAACAGCTTCAACAGACGGGCATGCAAACATACTATACAGTGTGTCAGACATTTTATAGAGGTGATAATTTGAATTTCTAGGTGGTCCTATTTTTAACCTTAATCAAGCCAACTTTTTGTTAAATATCCACGGTTCGGACACATTCGTTCCTATTCGCGAACGTAAACATTAAAAAAGTCCACACCGTACGTGGATCCGGAAACAATTCCGAAATGATCCGAAAATAATCCTGAAAAAGTCCCAAAATGATTCTGAGAACAATTTCTATATGGTCACGTAAAAAAATAAGGTTCCGAAGTGATTCCAAAAAAGTCCAAAAATGATAACGAAAAAAAAATTCCAAAATGGTTCCAGAAAATTCCGCAAGGGATCCCAAAATAGTCACCATAAAAGTCCAAAAATTATCTTGAAAACATATAGCGAAATGGTCTCGAAAAAGTTATAAAATAATCCCAAAAACAATCCAGTAAATGTTCCGAAATTATCCCGCAAGCAATACCGAAATGGTTCCGAAAAAGTTCCGAAGTGATCCCGAAAACAATCTCGAAATGGTCCCGAAGAAGTTCTAAATAAATCGCGAAAACAATTCTGAAAATATAACGGAAATGGTCCCGAGAAACTTCCGAAATTATCACGAAAAAATGGCGAAATAGCCTCCTCTATGAGTTCCGAAATGGTACCGGAAAAATCCCGGCATGATCCCGAAAAAAATAGCGAAATTATCCAGAAAGCATTCCCGAATTGTCCCTATAAAGTCCGGAAAACAGTCTCGAAAACAGTGCCGAAATGACCTCTCCCGAAAGCGTGAAAACACAAAAGTCCCTAAATTATACCGAAAAAAGTACTGAAATGTTTCCAAAAACTCCAGAACTGTCCTAATAGAAGACGTGCAATAGTATTTTCCAAATTTACTACTCCAACATGATGAACGACAAAAAGAACTTTCGCAAAGGTATCGAAGATACTTTGAGATGATTAAATTAAGAGTCTACCAATATTGATTCGTGAATGCTTTCGCGATCGCATAACTTAAAAAATTGAAGGTCTTTATTCGCGAACGCATATAATTTGGATATTTTTATCCACGAACTAAAATTAATATTCACCTTTATGATCCCGAAAACATTACCGAAATAGACCCAAAAAACATAGGGGAATTGCCTCAAATAAAATCCGAAATGAACAAAAAAAAAAAAAAAAATCCGAAATGTTGCCGAAAAGGGCTGAAAATGATTCCGAAAATCCCGCAATGATTCCGAAAGCATTCCCGAATCGTCCCAAAAAAGTCTAGAACACATTCTCTAAAACTGTGCCGAAATGGCTCCGGAGAGGACTCCCCGAAATGGTCATGAAAACTAAAAGTCACGAAATATTTCCAGAAAAGTCCAAAAGTAGCACCGAACGGCTCCCAAAAAGGTCCCTACATTGATTCGCGAATGTACTTTTTGATACGTTTCTGTTCGCGAACGCTAATGACGTTGACTTTTATTCACGAAATGATTTTTTTTCGCCTATAAAATATAACAAACAAAGTAAAAATTAAAATGTTCCATTTTAACTGCTATCAACTGTACGTATTTTGTACGCAGTTTGTTTGGCATACATGGCGTATGAGTAACGCTCAAAAGATTGTATGAAAACAGACGCTGAAATGCGTCGCAAATTATTCCCCCCTCTGAAAATTGTTTGCTTTTCATGAAAGAACAATAATACTTAATCACAGCAAAAGGAAATTAACGCGAAATACAAAAAAAATATTTGTTATGGATTTATTTGTAGCTGAAAAGTGTTCGCGTAAACGACCGAAAAATTTGCCGAATAGCTGTGTGACACAAAGAAGAAGAAAGTTGCGACGAGTAGAATTGCATACAAGTCCCAGAAGTGACAAAATACTCTTATACATATATATGTATGTACTTAAAGCAACATATGTACTGAAATACTGCCTCGTCCAGACATTCTGCTTGCTCGCTTTTAAAAGTATTTTATAATAACCACCAGCAACCTCGCGCAATGTCAAATGAAATGTGCTAAAATTAAATGTTTTGCTGCTCGTGGGAAAATTCAAACACACAACACATCGAAGCACAGCGCACGAAAATCAGATGTGGGCTGGGGCGTGTTTTAATTAATTTTTAATATGACAAGTTTGCTAAGAGCACGAAGATGTGAATGTCATTGCAACGCTTAAATAGCTATCAACAATTTTCAATAGCGTTTGCTGGTAACGACATTACCGAACACGCTATTATTGGTTTTCAAATTAATCTTAATGTCACAAGTTCAATGTGAAAGTTCGTGCGTTTGTCAGGGTTGTGCTCTGATTTTTGAAAGTTTATTTATGAAGTTAAGTTGTTTAATTCTAGCATTAGATAAATTATTGAATAATTTTGTCGTGCCCAAGAATAGTTTTCCTGGTTGGTTGAATGAGGATGAATGATTGATGTAGATATTAGTAGTGAGTATATTTTCGAATAATATTATTTGATACAATTTTATGATGTATAATAGAGTGGTTCAAAAATTTTTTTTTTTGGAAAATCTAAAACGCTACCCCGAAATATGGTTCCTTGTGACAAAAAAAGAGGCTGCTATTTTTTTGTTTTTTTTTTAAGGTGCTTTAGAGGTCGCGCTACTCGTTTTTATAAAAAAATGAGATGCTTGCAAATTTAATTTAATTTTAACATGTTTAAGTGCAGTAAAAATTTGCGTTTTTGTGTGTTGTTATTCTGTTTTCATTGACGAATATTCTTGCAATTCAATAGCCTTCTTGGATGAGTAGAAGGGGTTTAACTCCTGAAAGTATGTTTCGAAATTGAAAACGGTGCAACTAAAACGCCTACACTGATCTCATCGCGCATTGGTTTTTTGTATATATTTCGCATCTAGAAGGTTTATCACATCGCTGATTATGAATCCGATGTCAGTTTTTTTAAATTCAAAATGGCGGGCCCAATATGGCGGTGATTTTTTTGAAAACTAATTGGATTTTATTGAAACTTGGTACTCGGGGGTTTATGCGTTGTCTGATTACGAATCCGATATCGGTTTTTTTTAATTCAAAATGGTGGATCCAATATGGCGGTGCATTTTTGAAAACTAATTCGACTGTGTGAAACTTGTCACTTATGGATTTATGACATCGATTTATATGAACTAGTATCACTTGTGATCGAAAATTCGACCAATAAAAACTTTAGAGGGTCAAGGGGTCGCTAGCCCCGTACCCCCATTCTTAAATTTCGGGGACGCCCCTGAAAATATACCGTCAGTTTTTTCAATTTCCTTTCCATCGGTGCATATTTCTTTTATATATATTAATATATTATATATAAGATGCCAGTTTTGCAAATTTGCATTTCCTATGCCGATGTCAATAAATCCGCCACATGAAAACCTTTAGGAACCTCCTGTGAGCGAACCGTTTGACCGATGGAAAGAAAATTGAAAAAACTGAGGTATAGGCGGTATATTTTCAGGGGCGTCTCCGAAATTTAAGGATGGGGGTACGGGGCTAGCGACCCCACGACCCTCTAAGGTTTTTATTGGTCGAATTTTCGATCACAAGCGATACTAGTTCATATAAATCGATGTCATAAATCCATCAGTGACGAGTTTCACACAGTCGAATTAGTTTTCAAAAATGCACCGCCATATTGGATCCACCATTTTGAATTAAAAAAAACCGATATCGGATTCGTAATCAGACAACGCATAAACCCCCGAGTACCAAGTTTCAATAAAATCCAATTAGTTTTCAAAAAAATCACCGCCATATTGGACCCGCCATTTTGAATTTAAAAAAACTGACATCGGATTCATAATCAGCGATGTCATAAACCATCTAGATGCGAAATATATCCAAAAGACCAATGCGCGATGAGATCAGTGTAGGCGTTTTAGTTGCACCGTTTTCAATTTCGAAACATACTTTCAGGAGTTAAACCCCTTCTACTCATCCAAGAAGGCTTTTGAATTGCAGGAATATTCGTCAATGAAAACAGAATAACAACACACAAAAACGCAAATTTTTACTGCACTTAAACATGTTAAAATTAAGTTAAATTTGCAAGCATCTCATTTTTTTTATAAAAACGAGTAGCGCGACCTCTAAAGCACCTTTAAAAAAAAAAAAAAAAAAATAGCAGCCTCTTTTTTTGTCATAAGGAACAATAATTGGGGGTAGCGTTTTGGAATTTCCAAAAAGTCCATAATTGTGAACCACTCTAATGTATAATTATAATTTTTGGGATCATTTTGGGATAATTTTTGGGTCATTTTAGGATAATTCTGGCGTCATTTTGTGGGTAAATTTGGTGTAATTTAGGAATCATTTTTAGGTAATTTAGGGAACATTTTGGGGTAATTTTGGGATAATTTTTACATCTTTTTGGATAATTTTGGGATCCATTTCAGGTCAATTTGGGATAAATTTGGGGTCATTATGAGATCATTTTGAAATCGTTTTTGGGTCATTTTGGGATCAATTTGGAATAATTTTGGGATAATTTGTGGGTAATTTTAGGATAATTCTGGGGTCTTTTTGGAATCATTTTGGGGTAAACTTTGGGTAATTTAGGAATCATCTTTAGGTCATTTAGAGATCGTTTTGGGGGTATTTTATGGAATGAAATGATTGTTCTGGTAACCCTTTCGGAGGACTAAAAAAATTGATACATAAAAAATCAAGAAATGCATCAATTAGCCGGCTGAAGGAACGACACTAGAGGGAACTTTAAGAAAAAAAAAGTTCAGAGGTCATAGAGCGAGTGTCGATGTTAGGGTGAACTGTGTAACGGTGGTTTGGAGTACAATACTAACAACGCAACTAAGCCCGGGGGAGAACCACTAAACATCTATGTTGAAGATCACAGGGACAAGTAGACGAGTTCAAATATTGAGGATAAGGCTCCTTCTGCAGTTTTGAAGCACACTCACAGCAAGGTGGCCACTAAGGCATCGAATACCGAATTTCGGGATTTAAAAGAACAATCCCCGGATTTTTCGAGATTATTCAGTCGATAGATATTTTATCAACTTCATACAAATTTGATAGAAGATTTCCATTAAGTCGATGAATGGATTCAGCCGATGTAGAGGATGTCGATAAATCGACGGTAAGCTCCGTCGGATTATTTGATAGCCCCAATAACTTTTCGCTAAAACAAAAATTTTAATTTCTGCTTTCAGATAATTGAAATCGAAATCAAAACTCGTCTTTTAATATCCCTCCCGACATTTTTGTACGCGTTTCGGTAGTTTTGCGAGCTTGTATTGTATTTATTCAAATCCCGGGTTTCGGGATCCCCGGATTTCGCATAAAAAAATGGCGCGGGAGGCCCGGTATTCGAAATCGGGATTCCCCGGGCTTGATGCCTTAGTGACCAGAGACCATGTCGTAGTTGCGCTGGCCGATTAGAGAAGAAGTAATGGTAGGAAAGATCCGGAAGGGTGCAACTCCATTGAGCGCCGGGTATTCCAAATGATCGTGGAGGAGGTCTGTCGCGCCTACTAAGTTAAGAAATACTTTGGACGCCTTTGTCAAAAGCCAATCCGGCTTCGACATACCATGGAGGCCGGAGAGTGCATTTGATTGCCCAAAACGAAGCAGGCTGCAGAGACTAAATGTTTCGAGAGAGAAAAGGAGGAAGGAAGAGTCTTTTTGAAAAAGGTCTAAAAGGTACAGATATCTGAGAGCAAATATATAATATTTTTCGACAGTAGGTATGGCAGAGAAGAGGGAAGTTGATCTTTCGCTCTTTTTTCAGTTCAGCAATACATCCTCACATTTCAATCTGCAAACTTTTGATCCCGGTCTTGCGTTTTTGAATGAAAGCTAGGTATATTATATTAAAAACAAAAACAATGCCACCTTTTGCTCACCTGAGCAAATGCTCAACTTTTATGCATGAGGCCTCATATACACATATAAACCCTCTGATTTAAATAATAAAACACAAATGTGGAAATGTCAAGTTGACTATCAAAATTATGAGTTCAGAATGAGATATACATACACATAAAAGTAGTACGCCACTTTAATGCCAACTGCTCTCACCGCACATCACACCGAATCATCAACCAACGAAATTTTGTGAATAAATTTCATACTCGTACCACTACTTAGTCATACTACTAATGGGAATAAAATGGAGCTTACGAATAAGAACAAGAATGAGCATAGAAAATAAAATGAGAGCATCTTGAACTTACCCTCGTTGAAATAAGTCAACATTGAAGAATTTATAAAGCTCAACGGAAAATTCAATTGTTGCTTGTAGGTCGCCCATGCCAATGATAAAAAGCACCAGAGAATGTTAACGTCGCTGGCACTGTGTGCTCAAGAGCTCTAGCCTGCAGCACTATGTTTCAATGTGTTGACGTGAAGTGAAGTGAGAAGGAGAGCAGATGATGTGCGACTAGCGATGACGTGGTTCCTTTTTAATCGTTGCGGTTGCGTCTGTTTACAAACCCGCCTGTGTTCCGTCGTCTTGTTGCTTTTGTGGTGGCTATCAGCGTTTATACTCACTGCTTCATTGGTTGTTTGCTTTTCCTACTTGCTCGGTAGTTTTGCCGGGCTTTAAGGCTTGTTGATGCAGGCGGCGCTACTTGTCCTTAACATAAATCGCAACAACAATTGTAAAGGTCTTCATGCAGCCAGGCAGTCTCTGCTTCCTTTCAGCGAGCGTTTTGCATTGCGTTTTAAAGAGGCGAATTCTACTCGATGATTCACTCCGACTTTTATGAAAGTTATATGAGTCTATATGAATGAACGTTTAAGTTCTTTCGGTATCATTTCGTTTGTTGAGTTTAAAAGCTGATTTTGTTGCTGCTACTTCCGTTGCTACTGCTGTTTGTATGTTTGTTGTTTTTGTTTGCTCTGCTGATTTTGGTTATGCCTCGCATATTATGTGATTTTTTGAGTTTTGCAATTTGTGTCATGTTTTCTTCTTGACTGCACTCGAAAAGCATTTTAATAATGAAGGATGAACTTTTTAAAGGCTTTCCACTGCTTGACATTTCATTCATCTGTGCCTCCTTCCTTTTATGTCGCCCTTAAATACACAGTGTATTCCTAATTCCTTTTTATGAGTATTCGCTTACTTTAACGGCAAACGATTTCTTTCTTATTAGACTTTTGTACGATTTATTTTTTTGTTTTTGTATGCACTTTTTTGTGATTTTCATATTTCTTTGTTCGTGATTTGATTTGAAGAAGCACTGAGATGAATTGCTGCTGGCAGAAATTATTTTTTAGTATGGTTTTATTTTTAATTTTTTATTTAATCTAGCACTTTTTAAATATCTTATAAAATTAAAGTACTACAATGTTGTTCACTACTTAATGCTCTGATTTAGCAGTGGAATAATTTCCACTTTTTCGGAGAGATCCAGAGCCGTATAACTCTGTTTAAAAATCTCTTTTCATTCACAGGACATGTTTTGTTGTTATGAGCAATTATAATTTAATATTTTTCCTGGTTTAAAAAAAAGTGGATCAAATTTGAAGTCCCATATCGGAATGAATAATGACTGATGAACTTTTTAAATACTTGCTTCTGCTTTACTTTTTCATTTGTGTATCCTCCTTTTTATGTCGCCTTAAGCACACAGCGTGCCCCTAATTCTGTTTTATGACTATTATCTTACTTTAGCGGTAAAAGATTTCTTTCTTATTAGACTTTTGTGTGACTTACTTTTTGTTTTTTATGCACTTTTTTTATTTTAATATTTATTAGTTCGTGATTTGATTTGAAGCAGCACTAAGATGATGTTTTATTTTTTATTAAATTTAGTACTTTCTAAATATTTTTAAAATGTAAGTACTTCAATGTTGTCCATTACTTGATGCTTCGATTTAGCAGTGGAATAATTTCAACTTTTTCGAAAAGATCCAGAGCCGCATAACTCTGTTTAAAAATCTTTTTGCATTCACAGGACATGTTTCAATGTTATGAGCAGTTATAATTTAATATTTTTTTTTTTATTTTTTTAAATGAGTGGGGACAATTTTAAGACACATATTGGAGAGATACATTCCGCTTGGGTATATATAGTAAATAATTTTTTGTTACATTTTAGCCCTTTGATTTCATCGTTAAATACAATTACCAGTATATTTCAGTGACCGTCAGGAGATTCAAATATTCCAGACAAAGTCCTCAGAATACCGGAAATTATATAAAGCGAAGTTTGACTTCTTTGCTGTGGCCTTTATTGGATGCCCAATTACTTAGCTATTTAAAATTTAAAGTTTCAACATAGCCTTCCACTCAGTAGAATAAATTTTACGTCAAAGATAACAAAACAACTAAAATAACTACAACAATTAACTGTAGATGTCCTATTGACTTGCAGTTTACGTGTCCAAATGGTTGTTGTGCTACTGTAATGTACTGGCCTAAATTGTTTTGTGGTTTTTGGGCTAGTTGATGCTCTTGTGAGGTTTCCGAAGCCCAACCGAGGTTATGAGGTCAATAGAAAACCATATAATGGCGCATAGAGAATTCATTGTGCATGCTTTTATACCTACATATTCGATGGAAAAGGTAGGCGGAGAAAATGGAATAAAATATTAAATGCGATAATGGCTTAAATGTGTAGTTATGGACATTTATACTAGGTCAGCTAATGCAGTTTATGTTTGGTTAACGGTAATACAATTTTCATTTTCTGCAAAAAGTCAAAAATATACTCATACGCCATGTATCACCAGTGAAAATTTATTTATTTTTGAATTATTTAGTTGTTTTTTTATTTTATTCTATTTTATTTTATTTTGTTTTAATTCAAATGCAAATGCATATCTATTTACATACTGTCATTTATAAAAACAATAAGCAGCATAATTACTTCAGCCAAACGTTAGGCTTATCCGTAAATGGGCCAAGTGGCTATAGCGGAAAAAATTTTATCGCCAAACAAGTAAGTAAATAGGTATGCAAAAAAAATCTTACGTGTTTGTATGTACGTACATGTATTAAAATTACCACCACATCTACTTGTCTGGGTGCATTTAAAAACTACAATAATTTAACGCCAACTCATCGTACACTCCCATATATACATATATTTACATACGTGCTTGGCATGGACACGATCTATGTTTGTGAGGATAGCGGGCAGCATCAGCGCCAGACTAAATAATTAAACGCTAAAATAATAACAGTAGGAAGTACGTATAGCGCCATATGAATAAACTGCATACATATATGAAGTATACTGTTGATAGATAGTTAATGTAACTTGCTTGGACGCAGATAATATACCAGCGCTGCAGCGTTGACAATAACGTCTGCTCATGATGGCTTAGTGAGCGCAGCTTGTTGACACAATAAAATTATTAAATGCGCCCAGTTACTATGAGAAAGTGCGAGTGAGCGAAGGGAAGGAAGAAAGAAAGGGTGTAATCTAAAGTGCTCTTGGTTGGGCATTATTGTGCTGCGCGCCATTAAAAACTACCTAGATACTACATACATACATGCTCACAGTTTCATTAAGGTGGATTTTCTTGTATTTTTTTTTATTTTTTATTTCCTTTTTTGTATTTTATTTTGACATGAGATAAAGTGAAAATATAGAATAGTAAACAAAAAGTAAACAAGGTGAGCGCCACTGAAATGACAGGTGTGGTAGGTCAGCCATACACAATGCTGTCTGTGTGTAGTGATGCATGAAAGTGTGTGAGTTTGTTCAAAAAAAAAAAAAAAAACAATTCGTGCCAGTGACAGTCAAGTGAAAGTGATGACGTTGCCAGCTCACAACACAAACATGACAAATAAACTATTTTAATGCACAACAGGTCATACAAACATATCCACACAAACATAGCCTAAATAAAAGATATAAAATGAGATAAAATAAATAAAATTAAAATAAAATAAAATAAATAAAAATTTGTAAAATAAAGTTAAATTAAATAAATAAAATAAAATAAAAATTTAAAATAAAATAAGATAAAGTAAAATAAAAAAAGAAAATAAAGTAAAAAAATAGAAAAAAAAAATAAAATAAAATAAAATAAAATAAAATAAAATAAAATAAAATAAAATAAAATAAAATAAAATAAAATAAAATAAAATAAAATAAAATAAAATAAAATAAAATAAAATAAAATAAAATAAAATAAAATAAAATAAAATAAAAAAAAATAAAATAAAATAAAATAAAAAAAAAAATAAAAATAAAATAAAATAAAATAAAATAAAATAAAATAAAATAAAATAAAATAAAATAAAATAAAATAAAATAAAATAAAATAAAATAAAATAAAATAAAATAAAATAAAATAAAATAAAATAAAATAAAATAAAATAAAATAAAATAAAATAAAATAAAATAAAATAAAATAAAATAAAATAAAATAAAATAAAATAAAATAAAATAAAATAAAATAAAATAAAATAAAATAAAATAAAATAAAATAAAATAAAATAAAATAAAATAAAATAAAATAAAATAAAATAAAATAAAATAAAATAAAATAAAATAAAATAAAATAAAATAAAATAAAATAAAATAAAATAAAATAAAATAAAATAAAATAAAATAAAATAAAATAAAATAAAATAAAATAAAATAAAATAAAATAAAATAAAATAAAATAAAATAAAATAAAATAAAATAAAATAAAATAAAATAAAATAAAATAAAATAAAATAAAAAAAAATAAAATAAAATAAAATAAAATAAAATAAAATAAAATAAAATTCAATAAAATAAAATAAAATAAAATAAAATAAAATAAAATAAAATAAAATAAAATAAAATAAAATAAAATAAAATAAAATAAAATAAAATAAAATAAAATAAAAATTTAAAATAAAATAAGATAAAGGGGGGAACAAAAATAAAATAAAGTAAACAAATAAAAGTTTTAAAATAAATTAAAAAATAAATACAATAAAAAAGAAAACAAATTAAAAAATAAAATATAATAATAAAAAAATAAAAGGAAAAACAATCACAAAAAATGAAAAATAATAAATAAATTAAAGTACAAAGAGTAAAAAGAAAATTAAAGAAAACAAATTAATTTAAGGCGTAATAAAGTTAAATAAAATTATATAAAAATTAAATATAATAACAGATGGTACATAAATATTAAATTGTTTGTTGGGTTATAAAGTGAAGAGGTATGTGTGTGTGCGTGTGAAATTGTTTCAAGTGACAGCACATGGTAACAGATTAAGCACAACATTATATTTAGCAGTTTGTTACTATTGCTTAAGCTTATTTTGTGGTAAATACGCCAAAGTCACGATTTCTAGGAAATCCATAGATTTATTAAGCAAGCTATATATTTACCTAAATCAGCTTTTGTTAAGTAAATACATAGAGCAAACGTATATTTATTAAATTTTCCTTGCCTTTTTTTCACTTCCTTTGTGTTCGATGAATGTGTACAAAACGTTGCTGTGTAAGGAAATGAGATAATGCGTTATAATTTATGCATGACAACAATGTGCATGCGTCGTTATGATATGACAGGAAGCAATATTTAGGTTAGGTCAAGTAGATGACAGGATAATCGCATGCTAGTGCCTTTGTAATTCGCACGGATAGTTTGTGTTTTGTTGTTGTATTTTTACCTTATTATTCTCTTCTCTGGGGGCTTACAAGCATACATACATATGTACATATGTAGCTACCTATAAACTTAGTGTACTTTGTAGTAAGCAAAATGTTAGCCGATATTGTAGACAAGGAACATGTCCAATAGAGCTTATGAGCTCAAGATAGATGCGACTTTTGCGTGTGATTGACAACTTATGAAATTTTTATTTACACCGTGCTAATATCAGCTGTATTTTTTCATGCCAAATCTTCACAAGAACATGAACTAAAAAAAAAAAAGTAAAAAAAAAATAAAAAAAAAATTAGGGAAGTAAAATAAAATGATAAAACTAAAACGATAAGAAAAAAAAAATTAAAAAAATTTAAATAAAGTGAAAAAAAAAAATAAATAAAATAAAACAAATTAAAATAAAATAAAAAGAATTAAATATGCAAAATAAAATGAAGTAAAAAAAAAAATAAAAGAAAATAATTAAATTAGAAGAAAAAAATGAATAAAATAAAAAAAGAATAAAGCTAAAATAAGAAAAAAATAAAAAAATAGAATAGAGTGAAAAAAATGAAACGAAAAAAAAAAATAAAAAAATTAAATATGCAAAACAAAATGAAATAAAATAATTAAATTAGAAAAAAAAAAAATAATAAAAAAGAACAAAAAAAAAAAAAAAAAAATTAAAATAATTAAATTGAAATATAAAAAATTAAATAAAGTAAAAAAATAAAACGAAATAAAAAAAATTAATAAAAGTAAACAAAATAAAATATAATAAAATAAATATGCAAAACAAAATGAAGTATAGTAAAGTAAAAAAAAATAATTAAAAAATAAAAATAATTAAATTAGAAAAAAAAATGAAATGGAATATTAAAATGAAAAAAATTAAATAAAAGTAAAAAAAAAAACAAATCGAAATGAAAAAAAAATGCATAAAATAAAACAAATTAAAATAAAAATAGAAAAAAAAGAAAAAAAGAAAATAATTAAATTTAAGAAAAACACAATAAAGTGAAAATAAAAAGAAATAAAAAACTAAATAAAATAAAACAACTTAAAATTAAATAAAAAAATGAAATATGAAAAACAAAAATAAAAAAATAAAGTAAAAAAAAAATAAAAATAAAATAATTAAATTAGCAAAAAAGAAAATGGAATAAAATAAAAAATAAAAAAATTAAATTAAAATAAAAAAAAAATTAAAAAATTAAATTAAAATAAAAAAATTAAATAAAAAAATAAATAAAAAGATAATATAAAACAAAATAAAATAATTTCAAATAAAAAGAAACAAATTAATATAAACAAACTAAAATAAATAAAAAATGAAAAAACATAAAAATAAAATAATAAAACACGAAATTTTTGATTACAAAATAAAACAAAATAAAATGAAATAAAATAAATTAAAATAAAATTAGCGGTCTTCTTAGGTCTTCGAATTTGGTTGTACTATGCCATTATGCGCAAATAACTCATTCAATAAATCTCTCAAGCGCTTTCAAAAAAGAAACAGCTCCATCAAACCCTAGCTGATTTAATCTAATTCATGATAAAACGAAAAAGCTCATTGCTCTAACTGGTTTATTCTAGCGAAGTCATTCTTGCTCATGAAAAACAAAAAAAAAATAATTTGCAAATATACTTAAGAAAGAAAATTAAAAAGTATATGTTCAAAGGTACCTCCATACAACCTTTCCTTCCCTAAGACACATTAAATATATCGAATCTGTATGCTTTCTTTGACATGACACCTCCCAACATATTCTAACATGTATTCATAAGTATATAGCGTTACAAATATATAAACATTTATACAAACTCATATATTCTTTAACATCATTGAAGAAGTTGTTAGTTAGTTATAGTTTGTTTCTGTGTCATTTCCCTTCAGTTTTCTACGTCATTACTATTATGATATTTTCATTTTTATCACATCCTTATTAGTTACATACATTCGAAAGTGTGGTCTGTGTACAAACATATTTACACACACATTCACCTTTGAACTCACATCTCATAAATAGTAATTTCTTATCATACACACAATCCAAATGGTTATTGGCTCGTTATACTCGTATGGAGCTCAGCTGAAA
Organism: Campiglossa producta; assembly: GCA_964058755.1. Lineage (NCBI taxonomy): Eukaryota > Metazoa > Arthropoda > Insecta > Diptera > Tephritidae > Campiglossa > Campiglossa producta. Next base: position 5,717,062 of record CAXKVI010000002.1, on the reverse strand, counting down.
TGAATGCGCCAATGGCTCGGAAGTAGTGAAAAGTTGGAAAGTAGCGATGCGCAATGAAATGTAACCAAGCGTGCTGAATTAAATTGGTGCTAAGAGAATTCAAATGATGTGAGGAATATTCTTTTAGATTTTTTATAAGTTGTCTATTGCCAAGAAAACATATGCTCATATAAAGCTCTCAAAGCTGCTTAGGATGCGTGGGAGCGTGCTGCGTGAAAATTTAATGATATTAAATTTTATCACATATTCTACTTTACAAGAAAACAGTTTCTGAGGATTTGATTAACTCTTAACTATACTAGCGTTAGATATTTACGTTTGTAGTCTGCCTGAAGGGCGAAATTAATCAAATACTGTAAAGTTCGTGTTTTAGAAAGTTGTAATCTAAAATAGTCCTGAAAATATATATTAAAATATTTAAGGATAACTTAAAATGTGGACAGGATATACCCTAAAAATTGATTTTAAAACTAATATGGGTATCAAACGATGAGGTGTTATGCGAGTCTCAAGTTTTATTTGATACCTTAATCCGTTTCAGAGATATCAACCACAACATAAAAAAATGTACCTGAACTTTTCTTACTTGAAAAACTAAATGTTACTCATACGCCGTGTATGATCTATAAAAAGTGCACTATAATTGCAAAGTTTCAAGATAAACACAATTATTTTTGCTGGAAAACATTTTGTTACGCAATATACGAAAATACTTTCAAAATTTAAGTTTCCTTTTCTCGTGAATACCTTTTTTTTCAATATTCTTGCAAAGGATCCTGTTGTCCTTATATAAAAATTCAAAGGAGGAAGTTTGTTACATATGAGCAAATTACTAAAATTATGTAGTTTTCGAAGCCTTGATGGACTTTTTTGGGAACTAAGCTGCTAGCTAAAACTTTAATTATAAATCGGCACGGGTAACCCCATATCCTAGAACAATAAAACATAGCGCACATGTTATTTAGGTTAAAACACACCGCTGTAGGGGGTAAGCAAATCAAACTTCCATGCATTTTTGGGACGC
>CAXKVI010000002.1:5703538-5711038 GCA_964058755.1 Campiglossa producta | reverse complement strand
CTTTTGCGCCGTAACTTTTACACACAGCCATAAACTTTATGAAGGGATCAATAAAAATGTTATAACAAATTTTCCGGTAATTTTACATTGAGCCCAGCTATGACGGTCGGCTTGTCACTTTAACGTTCCTATTCAAGGTGGCTGTTGACACACAATGAATAATAAAGTGGACGAAGCGAAAGAAGGCAGTAAGGAAGCCGACATACATACATCTTACCCGCCTGCTATAAAAAGGTTTTTGATTGTCGACTTTGTGTAGGAGGCTGAGATCGAGGTTATTATTTTACCCAGACATTGTTGGTGTGAGTATGGGTTGCACAAAATAGCCGTTAAATGTCATAGACGGTTAAAACATGACTGGGGTACCACAGAATTGTGTTGGCCAAAGGTGGTTGTACAAATTGAAGGTATAATAGGCAAGTTTGCTTGTATGCAGGGCGATATACGGCAGCAGGTGAACGTGGTAATGTGGCGGCATACACTTGACGATTTATGTGACGATGGCGTTAGGAAATGTCGCATGGGGAACGTCATGGTTACTTCTAAATAATGAAATATATATAAGGTAGGGTGAGTAATATGTGCAGGGTCGTTTTGAATAATAAAAAATAAAAAAATAAAACAAAATAAAAAAAAAAAAAATAAAAAAAAAAATAAAAAAAAAAATAATAATAATAAAACAAAATAAAATAAAATAAAATAAAAAAAAATAAAAAAAAAAATAAATAAATAAAAAAAAAAATAATAAAAAAAAAAATAAAAAAAGTTAAAAAATTAAAATTAAAAAAAAAAAAAAATAAAACAAAATAAAATGAAAATAAAACTAAAAAATAAAATTAGATAAAAAATAATATAAAAAAACGAAAAAATAAAGTGAAATACAGAAAAAAATGAAATAAACTAAAATAAAATAAAATAAAATAAAGTAAAATAAAAAAAAAAATAAAATAAAATAAAATAAAATAAAATAAAATTAAATTAAATAAAATAAAATAAAATAAAATAAAATAAAATAAAATTAAATAAAATAAAATAAAATAAAATAAAATAAAATAAAATAAAATAAAATAAAATAAAATAAAATAAAATAAAATAAAATAAAATAAAATAAAATAAAATAAAATAAAATAAAATAAAATAAAATAAAATAAAATAAAATAAAATAAAATAAAATAAAATAAAATAAAATAAAATAAAATAAAATAAAATAAAATAAAATAAAATAAAATAAAATAAAATAAAATAAAACAAAATAAAATAAAATAAAATAAAATAAAATAAAATAAAATAAAATAAAATAAAATAAAATAAAATAAAATAAAATAAAATAAAATAAAATAAAATAAAATAAAATAAAATAAAATAAAATTAAAAAAAATAAAATAAAATAAAATAAAACTACATAAAATGAACATAAATAAAATTAAAAAAAAAAATACAAAAAAATTAAATAAAATATAAAAGTAAAAAAGAAAACAAATACAATGAGAATAAAATTAAGTAAATAGCATCAAAAATTGTAAAAGCAGCTGGGCCTCAATTAAGTAAACTCCATCATAAATTGTAAGAGAAACTCTGCCTTAGTTCCTCTGAGCTATATATATATTTTTTTTTTGGGATTGTACCAACATTTTGTTATTATTATGTACTTGGGGTAACCTCTCTTTTAATAAGCTGGCGTGCTTTAGTCATTTGACAAGCTCAAACACATATGTGCTTACTGTGAGTCAACCCTTATGCTGTTGGCTATGTTATTATCCCCTACTCAACGCACTTACTTCTAGCTTCCGGCGTTGGGCAATAAAAATATTAAAATAAAACTGGTGAATAGATGCTATGCATTTTTTTGCACGAAAATTGGCATATTTTGCGAAAGAAAGGGGGTGTTTTAAGACCATTTTTGTTTAGTAAATTTGATAATAGATATTTTTCCTTGCCGTTTTCTGCATTGCCTAATGCTATCTGTAATTGCAATTAAATTTATTTTATTCTTCATTTATAAATTTTTATCTCATTATATTTATGCAAATGCTTAGTACCATGAGAAACCCTGACATGTTTTCGTAGCATTTTCTTTGCCCATCAAATACTCAAAAGAAAAAAAGAAAATAAGGAAAATTCAAATAAATATTTTGCGCACTTTTTCTACAGCTTATTCTATATTTAAAACTCTTTTTTCTGTTCGCACATTTAAATTTATTTATGTACGAAAATTCTGCTTGCTCAGTGGTTCTCTTGCTGCGTATTTTTTTATTTTTTTATTTTTGTGAATTTTCCTTTTTGCGTAGGGCGCGATGACCATCGTTCGGCTGCCGGTCATTGCCAACTTAATTTATTTGGCTGAGAAAAAAGATGTTGACGAGCGTTAAGTGGTTGTTTTTTATTATTGTACGCAAGTACCTTTTTATTTTTGGCGAGGCATGCGAATGCAATTTAATTTAATTTTAATTATTGCTCTACGTGATAAAAAATCTATATAAATTTTGCTCACAAAATTTTTTCACTGATAATTTATTTGCTATTTAAATATGGCTGGGATTTTTTTCGTACCATTAGCTACATTCGTATGCGCTTTATTTTTTGCACGTATCCCGGGCTTTGTTGTAGTTTCGTTGTTGCGATTATTGGTCATCATATTATGTGCTTTGAAAATTTATGTGGACTTTTGACCAGTCGAATGATTTTTTCTAATTATTCTATTGGGGTTTAGGCGAAAACATGTTGATAAATGCTCTAAGCCTGTAAATGAACATTTTCTAAGCAACAAAATACAAACCGATTTGACGAGATCCTTCAACGAGATCGAAATTGCCATCATCGTTGTAGGTATTGTTTGTACCATTTTTCAAATAGCCAAAATCTAAAGAAACTAATTTGATTATAATTATTCGTGTGGTCAAAAGTGGACAAAAATTTTCAAAATTAAAAAAAAAAAAAAACTAAACAAAATAAAATAAAACAAGGAAGGAGGTCTAAGTTCGGGTAAAACGAACATTAAATACCCAGCGGTGCCAAATTTCATCATTCTGCTATAATAAGTTTTAAGGTTATGACCAGTCGAATTTTCAAAAATGCCTCCCTTAAATGTGGGCGTGGCACCGAAACATAATAGAATAACTAGGGAGTTCATCCTACTCAATATAGTCAAAAAAACCCTCAAATTTGGATTTTTCTTTAGCAGAAATGGGATCGATAGTAGAGTTGGGAATTTTAGTTCATTGAAGTGATCAGAGATTTTCAACTAGCTCCCCAAAATGCTGTTTCTTACATGTTCCCTTCTTTTCCATATTTTTTATATATTTCGTTTCTATTCATTCCTATTCTTTTTGCCTTTTCCTCCCTCTTTACACCATTCAGTAATATAGTTTCAATGTTAATAAATATTTATTCTACTTAGGTCGTCTTCATACGTATCTCTTTTGCTTTAATTTGCTTTTATTTCCTCTCCTTTCATCTCATTTTATTTCTTTTGCTTTTCTTTCCTTCCCTTTTCTTTTCTTCCCCCTTCCTTCTTTTCCTTTCCCTTCCTTTTCTCTTATTTCATTTCATTTTATTTCCCTTCTTTCTTTCTTTCTTTCTTTCTTTTCTGTTCTTTTCTTTTCTTTTCTTTTCCTTTCCTTTCTTTTAGTTTCTTACCTGACCTTTCTTTTCATTTCCATTACATTCCTTTTTTCATTTTATTTTCTTTTTCTTTCCTTTCCTTTCGTTTCCTTTGCTTGAGTTTCGTTTCGTTTCCCTTAGTTTCCTTTTTTTTTTTTATTCATTTTCTTTTCCTGTCATTTTCCTTTCTCTTCTCTTGTTTATTATTCCTGCCAACAAAACAATTCATGTTCTCACACTCGGACTCTCCCCAACTGCAATGAATGCAAACACAACAATGCAAGTGGTCATACCTACACACACACATAACAGCGGCTCCATAAGGTGAATGCGTGTTTAGCATTTCATATTATAATTAATTTTTTTTTTAATTTTTGGTTTGTTGTCGCACACCCTGCTCGAGGAGACCTATCGATACATATCAAATTTTATATACCTTAGAATTGTGGTAATTGTAAAAAAGGGAGACAACTTTTGAACATTGCGCATTTATATATAGATTTGAAAAGGAAACGCCTTTTGGTCTCAATCCAAAGGCGCGTCTTCCTACACTTTTCAAAGTGTTTTTGCAGTTGACTCTTAAAGGAAACGAATACTACATTATGTACGGTAGTACAAACACTGCTAACCAGCATCGGATAAAAAAAGTACTGGGTCGCGCTTACCAAAAAAGAGGATAAAAAAGTGGGCAATTTTTTCTACCCTTGTTGGAGTTGCTAATTCGTGTCGAAAAATTATCGTTCAATTAGTTCATTTGAAATTTGGAACTAGTTCCCGCGATCACTCCATTGAACTAGTTCAATGAACTAATTAGTTCATGAACTACCCAAGTCTAATCGTTATGGACTTTTGAAGTCTTCTTTCTGACTGTGAACTTAAGCCAATTCCCGAGTTTATAATTTTTTTGTCTGTCTGTTAATATGTTTGTTCGCGCATCCCTCAAAAGCAGCTTCACGGAATCGAATGAAGTTTTCACCAATGTATTATTAGATATCCAAATTAGAATTTTGAATCCACTTTAGCACTTAAGTGATTTAAAAACCATTCAAAACACCGTATAAAAGTTTAATTGTTTTGTTTTTGTCTGTCCGTATGTATGTTTGTTCGTGCATCACTCAAAAATCACCGTATGGAATTGAATAAAATTATCAGCAATGTATTGCTATATAACCAACTTAAAGTTTAAAATCCATATTAGTGCTGAACGGGTTTAAAATAGCCATGAAAGCAACGACTTAAAATTTAGTCTCTCTGTATGTTTGTTCGCGCATCACCTTAAAACTCCTTAATAGAATTGAGTGAAATTTTCAGCAATGAATTTCTAGATCTTCAATTCAAGCTTATAATCTAATGAACCCCTGCAGTGATTTGAAAATGGCTTGACTGTCTGTATGTTTGTGCGCTTATCACTCAAAACCCGTTAAATGGAATTGAATGAAATTTTCTTCAATGTATTGCTAGATGTCTAACTTGAAGTTTAGAGTCGAATTAAGTGCTAAAACGATTCAAAAAACCAATAAAACATCCATTAAGTTACTTTTGGATTTTCACACTGAAATTAATATTAGACAAACTTAGGAACTGGAGTGTGAAGAGATTAATTTTGATTATTTATCCAGATTTCAGCATTTTACATATGTTTCAACTTTTGAATAATTCTCCACGGAAACTTTTAGCCTCAATTTTTACTTATGAACTGCTGGTTAGATTGATGGTTGATAAATATAAATTGCGTGCTATTGTGCTCACCTCATTAAAGCTTTCACTGTGTTACTTATTGCGCTTTAATGCTCACGCGCCACAACACTGCTTCACTGCATTTAATCGATGTAATTTTACTTTTTAGTTTTTTTTTTATTTATTTCTTTGTAATTTTTGTTGTTTGCTTTTCACTTCCTGCTCATTGCAACACGCACTTATCGCCTACTTGCCAAACACATTTCTGGTGTTGGCGTGTGTATTTATCAATTACTTACACCTACACACAAATACAAACACACGCAAACGCACTTTTCAAATGACTTCGTTAAATTTTCTTGTACATTTTTTGTTGCTATTGCTTTTGAGATAACATCGACTTTTTGCCTGCACCGAATATCATCCGCCCAATGCAGTAATTAGGCTATGACAGTAGTCGCAATGCGTTAACTTTACCCTTGCTATTGTTGTTTTACACACACACACACACACACAAAGACATTCACGATAATGCGAATTTCCTTCCGTTGCTATCCTCGTCGTCCCAATTTCAACTGCGGACTGTGTCGCTTTCGATTTTACTGCTCTTCATTTCCAAGCTCCATTTTACTTGTTTTCATCTGAGAATATCTACTCATATTTTGCACAAATATATTTACTTACATACAAACATGTTCACATACTTCTGTCCCTTTAAAGTTACAGCGAATTTTCACATTTTCTTTAAAAGTTTCACATTTCACTTTTACTGAATTACGATTAATTGGTTAAGAAATATCGAAAAACTAAATTTTTATTTCAAAATATCTTTTTTAAGTAAAATTTTATCATACAACAAAAAAAAATCAAATTAAATAATTTTCTATTTCACTAGAAATTTAATTAAACGGAAGAGGTTTGGCCGCAATCCTCTAAAAAACCGTTCTTAATTTAAGTATTTTCATCCGCCAACACGTCCGTAACGTAAAAATGTCTACAAAAAACTGATTCTATGAGCGGCAAAAAATTTGGTTCTATCTCTGCGCTGGCCACGTTATTTCATGTGTGAGAGCCCACCACATTGCAGGCACGCTCTGCCACCCAACCTATCCACCCAAATTGTCTGTTCGGTAAGGCGGAATTTACGGTTGTCATTGTTGGGGTTGTTGTTGCTGACACGCGCCTTTTCTTTTGCGGTCCGAGTGGTATGAATTTTTGCGTGTGACGATTGTCTACAGTGGGAATTTGCATGCTTGAGATTGTGTATAGCTAGCAGCTGACGCCTAGCATCTGTTCGGAATAACATGTGATTTTTATAGATTTTTCTCTTTGTTTTGTTAAGAGAGAGTACGAAATAGGACCTAAAAGGGTAGGATTGGTTATTTGCGAAAACGCAGGTTAGATATAAAATTGAAATATCCACCTCTTAACATTGTTGTTTTCCTTGGAGATACGTAGTAGTAACGCTCTAAAATTTTGATTAAAATGTTATACCACTATCATACCATTACCATACCATTACCATACCATTACCATACCATTACCATACCATTACCATACCATTACCATACCATTACCATACCATTACCATACCATTACCATACCATTACCATACCATTACCATACCATTACCATACCATTACCATACCATTACCATACCATTACCATACCATTACCATACCATTACCATACCATTACCATACCATTACCATACCATTACCATACCATTACCATACCATTACCATACCATTACCATACCATTACCTACCATACCATTACCATACCATTACCATACCATTACCATACCATTACCATACCATTACCATACCATTACCATACCATTACCATACCATTACCATACCATTACCATACCATTACCATACCATTACCATACCATTACCATACCATTACCATACCATTACCATACCATTACCATACCATTACCATACCATTACCATACCATTACCATACCATTACCATACCATTACCATACCATTACCATACCATTACCATACCATTACCATACCATTACCATACCATTACCATACCATTACCATACCATTACCATACCATTACCATACCATTACCATACCATTACCATACCATTACCATACCATTACCATACCATTACCATACCATTACCATACCATTACCATACCATTACCATACCATTACCATACCATTACCATACCATTACCATACCATTACCATACCATTACCATA
>CAXKVI010000002.1:5701657-5703338 GCA_964058755.1 Campiglossa producta | reverse complement strand
AAATAAAAAATAAAATAAAATAAAATAAAATAAAATAAAATAAAAAATAAAATAAATAAAATAAAATAAAATAAAATAAAATAAAATAAAATAAAAAATAAAATAAAATAAAATAAAATAAAATAAAATAAAATAAAATAAAATAAAATAAAATAAAATAAAATAAAATAAAATAAAAAAAAAATAAAATAAAAATAAAATAAAATAAAAAATGAAGAAATTAATAAAATAAAAATAAAATAAATGAAATAGAATAAAATTAGATGCAAGCAAATTAAATAAAATAATATAGAAAAAACGACGATTCCCCATTGGAATGACCCATATAATATCATTATCTGTTATTTCGTGGTTTTTATTTTTTCATTTAGGTTAGGAAGATTAAAAATGCGTTCATCCCTGATGTTTGTGTCGCTGACCTAAGCAGATTTTATGTTAGAGTAAAAAAAAGTATTTGTACGAATACTCTATGTGTGCAGCATGTTGTTGTTATTGCTTACAGGTACCTATACAGATATAGACAAGTATAATTGTAAAGTGGGTGTAATTCTGAGTTGGGTGTAATTGTACTTGGCTTGGGTGTGGTAATGGTTGTTTGGTAGATTTTGTGGAGCAAAGTGAAAGTGGACATTAAAGGACAGATACAAATGGATAAGGAATGATGCTAGTAAGATATGTAACGTATCAAACTGTTGAGGTATGAATGGCTGCTAGAATACAATGGAAAAATATAGGAGTGCTTACCTAACACATTTTTTAAAATGAAGTATCTAACAGGTAGTTTTTTCGGTTGTGATAACGGAGAAAGTGCTGTAAAGATTTTGGGTGTGTAATTAAACGGATTTAGATGGTAAAATTTTATTTTTGTTAAATATTCAACTACAACATCAGGCTTAAAGACTAGCAGACTAGCAGACTAGAGCGATTTGCTTTGGTTTAAAAACTAGAGTGATTAATAGACATAGATTTTTTGCCCAAGTGAACTATTCCCGAGATTATTGGTAAATAGGGAGGACATTCTAAATTTTTTAGGAATCCATTTTTCGGAGCACAAATCCAAAAATCACCCTAATATACCTACATCCCATTTTAATTGAGTGTTAGCTTCTAATTGAGTGCTAGCTTGCTAGTTTATTTGATTTCACTTTTCTAGTTTATTTACTGTTGCTTGCAATACAATGCAAACAACTCCAGATATGCATCCATTCGTTTATTCCCACTTCAAATATGCAAGAAGAATTTTATTCACTTTCAATTCGAAAAGCATGCCTTGCTAATATTTTGTAATTCCTACTTTTAATGTTGTTGTCAACCAATTCTTGTTGTAGCTTCAGCATTTTCCCTTTTGCACTGCTGTACGCTCTCACAAATTATTTCCTGCTTGCCACTTGTGGAGAAAAGTTTTCTAATTGAAATTTCGTTGTGGTTTAGTCAGGCAAATTAAGTTTAATTTCCCCCGAATATTGTATCGGAATTGAAATTGAATTTCAAATTAGGTTATAGTGGCTGCAAAGTATGAAAAGTTTGATAATAGTAATACTTCTTCGATTTTTTTCTACTTCTTAGACTTTTTATTTTAACTTTTTTTTACAACTTCGCTTACATTAGAAATTTACATAATTTTATTTGTAACTTGATAATGTTGTGATTTGTGTTAAGATTTGCTTACGCTTTCGCTACT
>CAXKVI010000002.1:5659157-5696657 GCA_964058755.1 Campiglossa producta | reverse complement strand
ACGATAGCTCAGTTTGTGCGCTCAAGATATTGCTTAGAAACTGGAGCATTGACTTTATGAACTGAGGATTATAAATCATAAAAAGTTTATTATGTAGAAAAAGCTGTTGGCAACACAAAATAACCTAAAAAGGAATAAAAAAATTAAATAAAAAAAATTTAAATAAAATAAAATAAAATAAAATAAAATAAAAATAAAAATAAAAATAAAAATAAATAAAATAAAATAAAGTAAAATAAAATAAAATAAAATAAAATAAAATAAAATAAAATAAAATAAAATAAAATAAAATAAAATAAAATAAAATAAGAAGAAATAAAATAAAATAAAATAAAATAAAAATAAAAATAAAAATAAAAATAAATAAAATAAAATAAAGTAAAATAAAATAAAATAATATAAAATAAAATAAAATAAAATAAAATAAAATAAAATAAAATAAAATAAAATAAAATAAAATAAGAAGAAATAAAATAAAATAAAATAAAATAAAATAAAATAAAATAAAACAAATAAAATAAAATAAATTCAATTAAAATAAAATAAAATAAAATAAAATAAAATAAAACAAAATAAAATAAAATAAAATAAAATAAAATAAAATAAATAAATTAAAATAAAATAAAATAAAATAAAATAAAATAAAATAAAATAAAATAAAATAAAATAAAATAAAATAAAATAAAATAAAATAAATAAAATAAAATAAAATAAAATAAAATAAAATAAAATAAAATAAAATAAAATAAAATAAAATAAAATAAAATAAAATAAAATAAAATAAAATAAAATAAAAAAAAAATAAAATAAAATAAAATAAAATAAAATAAAATAAAATAAAATAAAATAAAATAAAATAAAATAAAATAAAATAAAATAAAATAAAATAAAATAAAATAAAATAAAATAAAATAAAATAAAATAAAATAAAATAAAATAAAATAAAATAAAATAAAATAAAATAAAATAAAATAAAATAAAATAAAATAAAATAAATAAAATAAAATAAAATAAAATAAAATAAAATAAAATAAAATAAAATAAAATAAAATAAAATAAAATAAAATAAAATAAAATAAAATAAAATAAAATAAAATAAAATAAAATAAAATAAAATTAAAATAAAATAAATTAAAATTAAAATAATATAAAATTAAAATAAAAAATAAAATAAAATAATGAAAAATAAACTAAAATGAAATAAAAAAGGGTAAAATAAAATGAAATAACCCTAATATAAAAAAATTGCTAAGAACTGAATTCAAAAGCGTACAATATTTTACAACTCAGATTAAATCAACTCAAGGCATTTCCTTTTCCAAAGGCTTTCCTCCATCCGTGTAACCCAAGCATGTCGCGTGTGCTTTTCGCAAATATTTTCTATGACTGCACAAATGCGTAAATTGCTGGTGACTATATAACGATCTTATCGCTTTACAAGTTACACATTTTTTTTATTGCTTTTAATATATTTGGATGTGTGTGTACAATGTAAGTTAATCACATTTATATATGTACATACATGCATGTATGTATCTATGTATCTTTACTTACCAAAATCGCGTATATGTTTTTCCAGTCTGTCATTCTCTTCTTGTGACGAAATACTCACTAAATGCATGCCATGATATCGACAATATTGAGCTGCTTTGAACCAATTCGCCTGAGAAAATAAAACAAAATAATTTCATTACTTATTTATGAGATAATGGAGCTATACTGAAGTATGTTTAAAAATGCAATTAGATCATAAATATTTAATAATTCGGAAATTATAGCAAAAGTAGGCTAAAAGGAAGTTTTTATGTGCTTAAATGCCATTTTTGTGCTACTTAAATAAAGTGCAGTGAACTTTTACTAATAACTTCAACTATAAGTCGGCACGGCTTTGCGTGGTCCGCATTGCAATTGGTTTGCTTTTAAATAAAACAACTTTAATTTTTTTGGGACAGTCTAATATTCACCATCGCCTTTTTATCTATATATTCTATTTTTAAAACTCTTGGCTAACTCCCAGTTTGCCATAGTAAAAAGGTAGTTATGAGCTTTGTTTAATTTTATAGCTCAACTACTGTCAAAATGAAATGTTGAAGTTCTTAAATTCGGTGAGTGCATAGCTTCATACAAAATTTCGTTGCATTAAAAATTATAGAAACCTACAAAATTATCAACATAAATTTATATGTAAACAAGTAAGGTAGTCTAAGTTTGGGCGAACCGAACATTAAATACCCAGCGGTAGTTTTCAGAACAATATAACAATGATATAGGCCCCAGGAGGATTTACCCAAAAGTTTATACTATTTAAGCTATTTATCTTCCCGAATTAGGTCATTTTCAAAATTTTCGATATCAAAAGTGGGCGTGGTTGGTGGGCGATTTTATCCAGTTTCATCAGGTATACTCCCAATGATATTAGTATGCTGTGTTCCAAATTTCATCATTTTCCAGTCTAATTTTCAAAAAATGCCTCCCGAAAAAGGGGGTGTGGTTATCATCCGTTTTCGCCCATTTTCAATAGCAATCTACCTTGGCCAGAAGGTAACCTGTGTACCGAATTTCATGCAAATTTCTAAATTTTTACTCAAGTTATGTCAATTTATGTGATTTTCGAAATTTTCGATATCGAAAAAAGGGCGTGATTATTATCAGATTTCGCCCATTTTCAATAGCGATCTACCTTGGCCAGCAAGTTCCAAATTTCATGCAAATTTCTCAATTTTTACGCAAGTTATGTCAATTTATGTGATTTTCGAAATTTTCGATATCGAATAGGGAGGCGTGATTATCATTCGATTTCGCCCATTTTCAATAGCGATCTACCTTGGCCAGAAAGTTCCAAATTTCATGCAAATTTCTCAATTTGTACTCAAGTTATGTCAATTTATGTGATTTTCGAAATTTTCGATATCGAAAAAAGGGCGTGATTATTATCAAATTTTTCAAAGAAACCTACTTTGGCCAGAAAGTAACCTGTGTACCGAATTTCATGCAAATTTCTCAATTTTGACTCAAGTTATGTCAAGTTATGTGATTTTCGAAATTTTCGATATCGAAAAAGGAGGCGTGATTATCATTCGATTTCGCCGATTTTCAATAGCGATCTACCGTGGCCAGAAAGAAACCTGTATGAACTTAATGAACTTTTTTTTTTCCAACCTAAGAACTTTCATATATGGAACTCTATATCTATCTCGATTACTTTGAGCGTTACGTAGTACCGTTATGTGGGCAAAATTATAATACCCTTGTACTAGTACTAGTACGTTGGGTATAAAAACACTCATGCATAAAAACAACTCCAAGTGACTGTTTCATTCCCTTATAAACAATTTGTTATCGTTCAATTCAGTTAGCAAGCTATTAACCACAATTGCGTAACTTTTAAATGTTATTGACAGCAACAGTTGTTGTCAATTGCTTTTTACCATTTTGGCTTCATACAATTTTGATTTCATGCGTAACGAATTACAAAAACTTTTACAATAACCAATTTAAATAAAGTCATTATTGGTTGCATAATCGATGCTCATGATTTTGAATGACTGCATTGAAAAGTGAGGCTGAACCAATATAACCTATTGAAAATTCACTCCAAGTGCATAGCGGGAAAAAGTTAGCCAATCAAGGGCGGTTATTTCAGTATAAGCAATATTTGATTGTCGTATGTTTCTTTATACACTCAAAAATGAGTTTTCTTATTTCAAGGAAAAATTTCCCTTATTTGGCTCTAAGGATTTTTTCCTCAATTTAAGGAAAAAAGTCTTTAAGAAAAAGGAATATTTTACTTAGTTTAAGGAAGCCATGTCTTTGGAGCTGAAATAAGGGAACTTATACATTTTTATTCATTTCCTTTATCGAAAATCATCTTTTACTATAGCCTTCACCTACCTCTTCATCATCCTCACTCATCCCTTTCTTCTTTACTTAACGCCATGTTAAACATAAGTCACAAAGCTATTAGATCTAAAGATGTCCAGCATAGATTGGATTTTGAGGTTTAGCGGATGACCACAATAACCACAGAAAAGCTAAGAAGAGTATCTAATTTATGTCTTTTGTATTTTCTTAGAGTGTAAAATAAATTCGAAGAAGATAAGTTTGTATATGAATGGAAATTTCCTTGCCAATTTCACCCCTTATACATACGCCCAAAATAATAAATAATCAAAAAATTAATTAGTTAATGTATTCGGCATCTAATTGAGTCCATTCAACCCTTTAGAGGACATACATTCAGACATATAGAGATAGAATGGTGTGAGTAATGAGAGACTGGCATCGATGATTTTTGGGAACATACACGATATGTCATAATCGATAATTTTTAAGTACGGAGTGAGCATTGATTTTTACCGCATATAGACAGACGGGAGGTGCGAAACTGGTCAAAATATTGGTCGAGTTATCGAGATAGGGAATATCTCAAATTTTGATATAGACGTCTAGTAATGCAACACTGAACGCTTCATTCAATTCCATTCAGAGAGACACACAGAAATACAGACAGAAATTTACAACTTTATTATATGTAGAGGTTCGTCATTTAGGACTCATTTGAGTTTTGCTTTAAAACTGTCTGAGCATTGTAATTTTTTAAAAAAAGTACGGAAATCATCCAAAAAAAAAATTTGAAAACCGTTTTGAAACAATCCGAAAAAGTGCTGAAATTTACCTAAAAAAGTACGGAAATTATACCAAAAACTGTCGAAACAATCCAAACAAGTTCCAAAATTTTCCCGAAAACCATATTGAAACCATCCCGAAACGATCCGAAAAAGTTCCGAAATTATCCGAAAAACATTTCCGAAATTTTTTTCAAAAAAAATATCGAAACTATCCCAAAAACCATATCGAAACAATTGCGTAAAAATACAAAAAACGTTTCGAAATGATCCCATAAGAGTCCCGAAAAGAGTACAAAAAAGTTCAGAAATGGTCCAAAAATGTTACGAAATGCAAAAGCATTCATGGAATGGTCTCGAAAAATCCCAAACAGAACACAGGACATGACTTCAAAGAGGCAGGATACGAAAATAAACTATTTTGGAACACAACTTCCTCTTTTTCAGTATATGAACCGTTAAAGCGATCCGTTTTTACTTTGAAATGTAAAAAACGAACCGGAAACCTTTAAATAAAAAACTAGCAACACAAAATACAATACAGTTGACAGTCCAAACCAAACGACATTCATGACGTTACCATACCCCAAAAATTGAGTGTTTTAAGCTTATGGGTCGCATAATCAAAAGTTTATTAGACTGCCAAAAAAAAATTAAATTTGTAAAAGTTTCAGGCCTTAGCTAAGGCTAATGTGCTCTTCATGCTGAGCCTGCATTTTGCATTTTAGCATTCAGCCCAAAATGCAGCATTTTTTTCATATAATTTTGAAAGCTAAACGCAACTAAATGCTACTTTATTTCTGCATTAGCTTTAGCATCTTCGAAGATACAGTACGAACAAAAATTTCCTTGTACGAAGAAAAAGTTGCATACTTTTGGGCGAACCGCTGTTTATATTAGGTTATCTAAGCAATTTTCGAGGTGAAGAGTTTCTAAGTTTGTTTAGAAAGACGGTTTCTTTACCCACGAACTCACTTTTATAAAATAAATGGAGTTTATCTGAAAAGGCAAGCCTTTCCACTTGCGATGTATGAACGCACCTCAAGCATTCGAAAATTAGCTAAATGCGCATTTTCAAAATGCGGCAGCATGAACGCATCTTCAGCAAGTGCGACCGAAAATGGTTGCTTTTAAAACTCAGCATGAACACTACATAACATTCTCGCTCTGTAAAAGTATGGTTATAGTCGTAAAACTATCGTGTAGAAAATATCGCTACAGAATGGATATGTATCGGCGTGCACTCGTATTTTATCGAATTACTTGTTCCTCACTAAACGTAAATAGATGAAATACTTCGAGGTCGAGTATAATCGATATATATCTTAGTGAATATGAGTATTGAAATCGAAAATCCAGTAGAGTATTCTAGAAGTTATCGATTTTTCGTAAAAAGTTCTATCACAATAAGTTTTAAGGTTATTTTTTCAAAAAAAAATTTAATTTGTAAAACATTAAGGCTTTAATAAGTCTAAAATTCTCGCTTTGTAAAAGTATGTTTATACACGCAAAAATACTGTGTAAAAAATATCGGTATTGTTATTGGTATGCACTCGTATTTTATGGAATTTCTTGTCCCTTATCAAAGGTCAGTAGTTGAAATACTTCGAGGGCGAGTAGAATCGATATATTTTAGCGAATATGAGTATATTCATCAACATTTTAGTAGCATAATTTTCAAAGATATCGATAATTTTCTAAAAAGTTCCATCACTAACAAAGCCTATAGCAACATTGACAAACACATGCAGACTTACGTACACACTTATCTACCATATAATAAATACTAAATATATATTGATATCTAAGCTCAAAGTTCAGCCTGTTGCACAATTTAATTAACACGAACTTAATGAAGCTACGACATAGCACACACACGTATCTAAGTAAAAATTTGTGTTTAGAAAAGTAGTGTAGCACATAAAATATTTAAGACTTGCCAATACTAGCAAACAGCCACATTCACTCTTGTATTTGTCAGTTTCTATCAGAGCACCCAATTAATTTTGTAGTCAGCGTTTGTTGCATGCCACAGCTTTCAACTTTCATGACTTGAAACATTGTCGCTGCTACATACATACATATGTACATAAAACCAACATCCTTTGCTCACTTACATACGTATTCCGCAACGGAAAGTAGTCAAGTAAAAGTGTTTTGTTAAAGACCCTTTGGTTGCAAAAATTATAAGCACACACATACATACGTATATGCTTTAGTTAAAGTGTTGCAAATGAGGCGTCCACTAATTGGATGAATTGTCTGCATATAAAAAAGGTCGAAGGTTACTCACTCACTGCTTGTATGGCCAACTAAAACAAAAGGGCACAAAAGAAAGTGCGTATGTGTTACAATTTCATAGACATTTTTATATGTATTGTGAATGCCAAAAGAAGCATTAAATTTTAATTACGGAAAAGTGAAAGTAAACAATGACTTTAATTAGGTTAGTTGTGCTTATAGTTATTTTGAAACTACTTTTTTTTTTTAATTTCTTTTAGTTATATGAAACAAACATTTTGAAAGTAGATTGCTTTAAGCTATTCCGAAAATTGTATAAGATATATTTATACGTAAATGGGTCTTTCCATGTCAAATCATCAGATAGTCAATAAAAAGAAGTTTCGCCAAAAAAAATTCAAATTTTTTTTTATTTATTTTCAACAAGCAGAAAAATATCTGGCATTTTTGGAATTTTTTTTTGGCAAAACTTCTTTTTTTATTTTTTTTTTTTTTGTTTTTTTATACCTTTCATGAACATGAAATGGTATTATAACTTTGGTCCGATGTTTGTAAATATGAGAAGAAGAAGAGATGGACCCATCAATAAGTATACCGAAATGATCAGGATGACGAGCTGAGTTGATTTAGCCATGTCCGTCTGTCCGTCTGTCTGTTTGAACGCAAACTAGTCCCTCAATTTTTGAGATATCTGGCTGAAATTTTGTATGTGGCCACCATTTTGTAATATAGGAATCATTTGTCGGAACTGACAAGATCGGACCAGTATAACATATAGCCCCCATACAACCGATTGTTCAGATATAAGGTTTTTTGGCCAAAAATTCCGCAATTAAAGAGTTAGGAACGTAAAATTTTGCAACTCGAGTACTTTCTATTTATGTAGTGTATATAGTGAAAATCAACGAAATCGGGCAAATGTAACATATAGCCCCCATACAACCGATTGTTCAGATATAAGGTTTTTTGACTAAAACTTCTGCAATTAAAAAGTTAGGAACGTAAAATTTTGCAACTCGAGTACTTTCTATTTACGTAGTATATATAGTGAAAATCAACAAGATCGGGCAAATGTAACATATAGCCCCCATACAACCGATTGTTCAGATATAAGGTTTTTTGGCCAAAACTTCTGCAATTAAAAAGTTAGGAACGTAAAATTTTGCAACTCGAGTACTTTCTATTTACGTAGTATATATAGTGAAAATCAAAAAGATCGGGCAAATGTAACATATAGCCCCCATACAACCGATTGTTCAGATATAAGGTTTTTTGGCCAATACTTCCGCGTTTAAAAAGTTAGGAACGTAAAATATTGCACCTTTAGTACTTTCTACATATGTAATGTGTATAGTGTAAGTCAGTACAATTGAACACGTATAATATATAGCCTCCATACAATCGATTGTTCCGATAACTCGGATCCTATTATTTTCTAAGTTTTTTTAAATTATAACAAAGATGTGTAATGTGTATAGTAAATATAGTTAAATTGAAACAGGCTGTACTGGGGATCGAACAGTGAAAATCGTGACGCTTATTCATGAAAGGTATATAGCCTTCGGCACAGCCGAAGACAGCTTTCCTTACTTGTTTTTTAATGTTATCTTTCTTTATTTTATTTTATAACTTTAAACGAGCTATTCTTATGTATATGTATATTTTTATATGGATATTTGGTGTTGCCACTTAAAGTATTTTACAGGGTTGCCAGCGTTGAAATTTTTAAGTATTGAGCAAAATATGGCAATATGTGAATAAAAAGAAAGGTATTTTCGTCGACATGCCAACTGAAACATTTTTTTAGGGTTGCCACCCAACTGCAGTATATTTGTATATGCGCTACTATCTCGACAACCGTCTGCCCGATTTCGATGAAATTGGCATAGGAATAGTTTGGTTGGTTTGTAAGACTTTTTGTTAGCTGTTGCCATTTGGGGCGATTTACAGAGTTGCCAGCAATGGCAATTTTTTTTAGTATTGAGCAAGATATGCCAATATTGTTATCAAATGAAAGGTATTTTCGGCGACATACCAACATAAATAGTTTCAAGTAGGGTTGCCGTCCAGGGTTGCAATTTTACCGTATTGTATTTGTATATTTTCGGGTCATTTTGTGATCATATTGGGATTATTTTGGGTCGTTTTGGGATCACTTTAGGTTCATTTTGGGCTCTTTTATCGGTAATTTTGGGATCATTTAGGAATCATTTTGGGTCACTTGGGGATCATTTAACAGTCTTTTAGGGGTCATTTTAGGATCATTTTGGAGTGATTTTACGATCGGCTTGGGATAATTTTGGGTTCAATTTGGAATCCTTTTGGGCTCATTTTGAGTTCACTTTGGAATAATTTGGGGTAATTTTGGGATCATTTTGAGGTTATTTGGGGATCATTAAGGGTCTTTTTGGGGTCATTTTAGGATCATTTTGCGGACATTTTAGGATTACTTTCAGATAATTTTTCAGTCATTTTGGGATCAAGTTGGAATAATTTTGGGGTCAATTTGGGATCATTTTACTGTTATTTTGGGGTTATTTTGAGATCATTTTAGGGTAATATTTAGGTCATTTTTGGATCATTTTGGGATAGTTTTGGTATCATTTTGCACCGCTCAACCGATTTCATTGAAATTTGGCATAGAGATAGTATTTCCATTTGGGTGTTGCCACTTGAAGCGGTTCACAGGGTTGCCAGATATCTCCTTTTTTAAATATTGTGCAAGGTATGCCAATGTGGGCATCAAATCAAAGCTACTTTCAGCCGCACACCAACCGTGGTGTCTTAAAATGAGTTGGCGCCTAGGGTTGCCACCCTACTGCCTTTTATTTTTTTTCGTCGTATGTAGACTGATTTGGATACAATTTTGTATGTGGCTTCGTACTTGAATTTGCCACTTGAGGAGGTTCAAAAATTTGCCACCTGTTTGATATTTTTTTAGAAATCAATTTTGAAAACATTTTGGTCAGTAAGTCTATTGGAAAAAATCGAAAAAAAACCCCGGTCACCCGGGTATGTACTATTATTTTATTTGCAAAATCAAAGTTTCCAATCTCTGGAATCTACCTACAAATAACCAATTTACTGGCACACTCAGCCTATGTGCAATACGTACTCGTACATTACCGTAACTTTGTTGTGGTATAGATAATTGATTTTTGAGTTGCAACCACAACATAGCGCAATCAACTTTTTCTTCATAATCACATATGGTAGTGCGTGAGTCTGAACGTGTCAATTAAGGTGTCACTATGTTAAATGTTATTTATTAAAGTGTGTCATAAAATCGATTCTAATAAATATTTGTAAATTTTATGTGCAAAATATATGATGAAGAAATTACTCACTGCAGCTTTGGGTATTTAAATGTTTCGTTATGGTCGATTTATAAATTTAAAATAAATGTGTATGCGCTTGTGTAGTTCGCTGCGAAATATGAAACTTTATTTTAATCACTTAACAAGCCATTTAATTAATTTAATACAGATATGTTTTTGCAATTTGTCAAATGTACAAAAGTGAAATGCGCTTTAATTTGACATCAAGTTCAATCAAATATAAATAATAGTTATATAAATAGTACATTAGAGCGTATCACCAAAAAAAGTTGAAAATGTTCCCCCCCAGTTTGAACACTTACCGTATGAGGTTTTCAAAAAAAATTTTTTTTAATTTTTTGTCATCCTGTAAAAACAGCGAAATTCGTTTTCTTTCTATAACTTCTATATTTCTAGTTCGATTTTCAAAAGTGATACATTTTTAGAAAGGTATTCACCAAGGCAATATTTCATCAATAGAAACTTTTAGCCCTTTTTTTCTTAGTTTTCCGGAAAAATAGAATAAAAACTGAACTTGGCATGAAGGGCTAAAAGTTTCTATGGATGAAATCTTGCCTTGGTGAATACCTTTCTAAAAATGTATCACTTTTGACAATCGAACGAGAAATATAGAAATTATAGAAAAAAACAAATTTCGCTGTTTTTACAGGGTGACAAAAAAATAAAAAAATTTTTTTTTGAAAACCTCATAAGGTAAGTGTTCAAACTGGGGGGGAACATTTTCAACTTATTTTTCCTCCATACACCGTGATACGCTCTATAGTACATACTTAAATGTGTGCGGTAAAAAGTGATGAGGAAAAAAAGTAAAATTGTTTTTGCACGCAGTGATTTATTGCTTGTGGATTGGTTTGCATATTAATGTTGAGTAAGGCTAGGTTAGGATTATCAAACATTTTGCTTCAGAAACCTCAGCTCTAAAATGAATTTCGAACCACCGATTTTTTACTATAAGTCTAGAAACCCAACGGAGAATCACTCTGGCCAACAAGTGTTACTTTGGACCATAGGCCGGCAATTGCTTTCTTGGGAGGAAAATACTAATGCTTTAACATAGCGAGCGCTCTCTCCGTGCCGACCGCTGCTTTGGACTGAGTAGACAATTGAGAAGTAGAGTCCTCTCTCGAAGAACACAGATCATGCTCTATAAGTCTCTCATCATACTTGTCCTGATGTATGGCTTGGGTTCATGAACAATGTCAAGAGTAAGGGGGAGGCCTCGACTGAGATGGAAACAACAAGTGGAGGATGACTTGAACTCCCTTGGGGTTCCCAATCGCTAAAAAGGAATGACTGGCGTGCTTTGATAGGCAACGCCCAAAATCGCTTAGGCGGTTAAGCGCCAATAAATGATGATGATGATTTTTCCTATCTTTTTTCTATCGGGCTATTTGTAAAATTCAAAATTACGATAGGTGGCGCGCTGATCGATATATTTAAAAAACTCTGAAATGACGGAAACTTGAAGCTTGATACGTACTTCAAATTCCGTTGACAATTAAATTTTTGAAAAAAAAAAAAAAATGTTACGCAAGGTTGTGCGCGAGTCGTGCTATTGAAGTCTATCAGCTATTCCGACGGCGCTTCCCGTTGGGAATGATTAGTCGATAGATAATTCATCGACTGTATTGAAACTTGGTAGAGGATGACGATTAAGACGATGAAATATCTATCGACTTTCATGAATTATTCTCTACCGTAAGCTCCGACGGAATAGCTGATGAACCGAACATTAAATACCCAGCGGTAATTTTCAGAACGGGATAACCATGATATAGGCCCTAGGAGGACTTACCTAAAGTTTTTACTATCTTAGCTATTTACCTTACCGAAATATGTCATTTTATGTGATTTTCGAAATTTTCGATATCGAAAGTGAGCGTGGTTGGAGAGCGAAATTTCATCGTTCTACCCTAATCAGTTTAAAAGTTACGACCATTCGAATTTTCAAAAATGTCGCCCTTAAAAAAATTTATTGAAAAATCATAAGAGAATGACCAGGGGGATTTACCTATAAAATTATATCATTTTAGCCTTTTCAGCTGCCGAGATATCATCCGATTTCGCCCATTTTCAATAGCAACCTACCTTGGCCAGAAAGTAACCTGTACACAGACGGACAGACGGACGGACATGCCTTAATGAACTTCTCTTTCCAACCTAAGGACTTTCATATATGGAACTCTATATATATCTCGATTATTTTTATGCCGTTACGTACTACCGTTATGTGAACAAAATGAATATACCCTTGTATTAGTACTAGTACGCTGGGTATAAAAATTAACTGAATTTTTGTTCAGGTTATACGGCTGATACACTAGCGCAAATTCCGAATTAACTCCGCTTTTGGGAGTTAACTTGAGCATAATCTTCATTATAAACTCCCAAAAATTAAGAAGATTTGAGCAGTTTTAAGAAATTAAAAATTTGCACTGGCAACAGTCTGTAGATAAATAGACAATAACAGCAAGAAGCACTAGGAAATTAAGGGTAGCTGACAGATAAGCGTCGCGCTGGTTTGTAAAATCCGACTATTGACAGCTAGATGTCGCCGAGGTAGGTAAAAATATGGTGCAATAACAACCAAAGTAGTAATTCTTACTGCTGTTAATCTTCAATTTTGTGTGTGTCAGGTTAAAATCTGGATCTGATTTAAGAAGATTTATTGGAGATAATCTCTGTGTGTGTATCCATAGCATAAGGCTGGGTTCGGATAAAAAATATAGGTCTAGAAACCCAAGGGAGAATCACTCAAGTGCTACTTTCGACCATAGGCCGGCAATTGCTTTCTTGGGAGGAAAATACTAATGCTTTAACATAGCGAGCGCTCTCTCCGTGCGGACCGCTGCTTTGGACTGAGTAGGCAATTGAGAAGTAGAGTCCTCTCTCGAAGAACACAGATCATGCTCTATAAGTCTCTCATCATACTTGTCGTGATGTATGGCTTGGGTTCATGGACAATGTCAAGAGTAAGGGGGAGGCCTCGACTGAGATGGAAACAACAAGTGGAGGATGACTTGAACTCCCTTGGGGTTCCCAATCGCTAAAAAGGAATGACTGGCGTGCTTTGATAGGCAACGCCCAAAATCGCTTAGGCGGTTAAGCGCCAATAAATGATGATGATGATTTTTCCTATCTTTTTTCTATCGGGCTATTTGTAAAATTCAAAATTACGATAGGTGGCGCGCTGATCGATATATTTAAAAAACTCTGAAATGACGGGAACTTGAAGCTTGATACGTACTTCAAATTCCGTTGAAAATTCAATTTTTGAGCAAAAAAAAATGTTACGCAAGGTTGTGCGCGAGTCGTGCTATTGGAGTCTATCAGCTATTCCGACGGCGCTTCCCGTTGGGAATGATTAGTCGATAGATAATTCATCGACTGTATCGAAACTTGGTAGAGGATGTCGATTAAAACGATGAAATATCTATCGACTTTCATGAATTATTCTCTACCGTAAGCTCCGACGGAATAGCTGATGAACCGAACATTAAATACCCAGCGGTCATTTTCAGAACGGGATAACCATGATATAGGCCCTAGGAGGATTTACCTAAAGTTTTTACTATCTTAGCTATTTACCTTACCGAAATATGTCAATTTATGTGATTTTCGAAATTTTCGATATCGAAAGTGAGCGTGATTGGAGAGCGAAATTTCATCGTTCTACCCTAATCAGTTTAAAAGTTACGACCAGTCGAATTTTCAAAAATGTCGCCCTTAAAAAAATTTATGGAAAAATCATAAGAGAATCACCAGGGGGATTTACCTATAAAATTATATCATTTTAGCCTTTTCAGCTGCCGAGATATCATGCGATTTCGCTCATTTTCAATAGCAACCTACCTTAGCCAGAAAGTAACCTGTACACAGACGGACAGACGGACGGACATGCCTTAATGAACTTCTCTTTTCAACGTAAGAACTTTCATATATGGAACTCTATATCTATCTCGATTATTTCTATGCCGTTACGTACTACCGTTATGTGAACAAAATGAATATACCCTGGTACTAGTACTGGTACGCTGGGTATAAAAATGAACTGAATTTTGGTCAGGTAAGACGTTTTTATAAGTCGTTCTGAGATATGTTTCGAAATGGGCCGTTAATGAGAAAAAATTTGCGGTAGTGAGTACGCCCGACTCATTCTGAGACAGAGCGGTCCAATAAAGTATTTTAATATAGGGTGATTTTCCACTCAGCCTTTGACTGGTAAAAGTAAGAATCTGCTGGGAAATATGTAGAGCTTTTTGAAGCTTATCTGGTTCAGTAATTTTCTACTTTAACGAATCTTAAGTTAATGCAGATAAAACTGTGCTTTAAGTCTCTAAACATCTAATAGTTGGCAGTGATGGCTTATAAAAAATTTTACTCCGTTTCCCAAATTCCCAAAAACATTGCACAAATACACCCAAAGCGAAATTGATGCTGCTGCTGCGGCAATGCGCTTACAAAATTTATTTTTCAAATGTTTGCATTACTTGCACAAATCGCGCCGTTAGCCTGTCTGAGCATCTTATGAAAAATGTATGAATGTAAAAAACTAACAAAATTTTAAAGCAAGATTCCCATGGCGTACATGCTATCTCAGAGCAAAGCGTGCTGATGTTGCAGAATACTAAAAAAAGTAAATAATAAATATCTAAGAATGTATAAAATGAAATAAACCAAAAAAAAAAATAATAAAATAAATAAAAAGCTTTTGCTAACATTCTAGACACATGTACTACAACAAAATAGATCCAGTTCCATATGAACGTCTTAGAATACACATAGCTCCACATGCATACATTTATGGCCTGCAGTAAAAGTGCAAGAACATTCATGTGTGCGCGCGTGTGTATTTGTTTGATACAAAATGTCAATAGAACCGGAAACTTGCTTACCTTGAAGAAGATGCCGAGGTAATAACGTTTCTCGCCCAGTTTAAGCAGCGGCATTGTCCATTTATTCGGGTATTGCGACTCGTCCACACAGTTCGGACAATCTGCAAAAGCAACAACAGCAGTCAGCATTCGGCAGTAGCAACAATGTTTAGCCAAATCAAGTCACACCGCGACATCAGTTTGTACGTCAGCCAGCATACAGGTGAGCCACCATACGCGAATTGGCAAATCAATGGATTGGCCAAACCATAAACAGCAATGCAAATAAAGAAGAGCGAAAAAAAGAAGAGCAATTAATTACAGTTTTATACATACATATATAAAGCAGTACTGGTCAACAGGTTATATAATAAACAACAAAAGCTAGTAAGATAAATTTTGGGGGACGAATTTGGGTATGAATCGCGTGTTAAAGTTAATTGCCGCAATTTTTCAGCGAATTTACAAATTTTTTTAAAACGTTATAAATTTGTTTAACGGTAATGGGTACTAGAATGGCGCTTTATATCTTATACATCCATGAGTTGATTTGTATTTTATTTTTAGGGTTTGGACTTATGTTTTAATTTATGTAAATACATTTTAAATTAATAGAATGTTGGCAGTGCAATGAAGCTGAGATTTATATTCAAGTTGTATGAAGATTTGTTACCCACTTAAGAATTTATGGATCGTAAATATTTTGTGGTTAGAACAAAAATATTTATGAGATGGTTATTTTAATAGACAGGTCTTTTAAAAGATTTATTATACCTACTCGTACTAATTTTTTTATTTTTTCTCAGTATGTTCCTTAACTGTCAAATATGTATGGTCAAAAGTCAACTTTTGGTATGGCCCAAATCCATTTTTGGCGAGTTTGAGATAACAGGATAGGTTTCCTATCTTCACATGAATTCGGCAGCAGAGGAAGGGGGAGGCCTCGACTGAGATGGAAACAACAGGTGGAGGATGACTTGAACTTGGGGTTTCCAATTGGCGTCAGTTATCGCTAAAAAGGAATGACTGGCGTGCTTTGATATGCAACGGCCAAAATCGCTTAGGAGGTTAAGCGCCAATAAATGATGATGATGATGAGATAACAGGAAAAAAGCTTTAATTTCCTTTCTTTCTTTTCTTTCCTTTCCTCTTCTTTTCTTTTCTCTTCTTACGTTTTTTTTCCTTTCCATTCCTTTCCTTTACTCACATTTCCTTTCTTGTCATTTATTTTCCTTTCCTTACCTTACTTCTTCTTTCCGTTCCTTTCTTTTTCTTTCCTTTCCTTTCCTTTTTTGCTTTCTTTTTGTCCTTTCTTGCATTTCCTTTCCATTCCTTTCATTTCGTTTGTATTACTTTCCTTTCCGTTCCTTTCCTTTCCTTTCCTTTCCTTTCCTTTCCTTTCCTTTCCTTTCCTTTCCTTTCCTTTCCTTTCCTTTCCTTTCCTTTCCTTTCCTTTCCTTTCCTTTCCTTTCCTTTCCTTTCCTTTCCTTTCCTTTCCTTTCCTTTCCTTTCCTTTCCTTTCCTTTCCTTTCCTTTCCTTTCCCTTCCTTTCCTTTCCTTTCCTTTCCTTTCCTTTCCTTTCCTTTCCTTTCCTTTCCTTTCCTTTTCTTTCCTTTCCTTTCCTTTCCTTTCCTTTCCTTTCCTTTCCTTTCCTTTCCTTTCCTTTCCTTTCCTTTCCTTTCCTTTCCTTTCCTTTTCTTTCCTTTTCTTTCCTTTTCTTTCCTTTTCTTTCCTTTTCTTTCCAATCCTTTCCTTTCCTTTTCTTTTCTTTCCTTTCATTTCCTTACCTTTGTTCTCCTATCCTTTGCCTTCATTTCCTGTCATAACTTTTCCCTTCTCCAAATTTTCTTTCGTTTCTTTTCCTTCCCTTTTCTTTCCTTTTCTTTTCTTTCCTTTAGCGAGCATTCGAAATCCTGTGATGGAAAATTTTTATTTTAAGTTCATATTTTCACACATGAACTCAGCTGTTTTTGGCAGCAAGTGAGGACAATTTTGGGAATATTTAATTTGTTCCGTCTCGTAAAAATCATACCCGCTTATTCATAAAAAATGTTAAAGGCTTATAAAGCTTTTTAAAATGACATTTCCATAGACATTTTTAATTAGAAAAGCTTAATAAAATTATTTTAATTTTTATTATGAATTAAGTGGTTAATTATGCTCATTTTGGCAAGGAGTCATTCATAAATTTTGTGAGCCATTTTTCAAGAATTTTCGACCGCCATCCCTCTTAGGTTAGACTTAAGCAGATTTAGTTAAGGAGATTGTCGAAAGTGATACTCGGTGTCTCAGATCGAAATCTAGAAATTTTTCTATTTATAGCACTTAATGCGAACCAGCACTTTTCTAGCGATACTTCCAACATGACTTATTCTGAGAAACCTACATTTAAATATGTAAATCTACTGCAGGCTACCTCGATTAATTTTTCATGTCCGATGCCATCAATCAAAACTCGACACTTCACACTGCAAGGTCAAATTGCCAACGGTATTGTTGGAACTTGCTTTCAACAAATGCAAAACAGTCAAAGCGTTACGAATAAATCAAACAATGGCATAGTAACACCTCATCATATTTCAAATGTGCAAAAACAAACGAAATAAACGGAACATTGTGAGCGGAACAAACAGAAAAAAGATGGTGATAGCTAACACAAACATATGATTTTGCAGATCATATAACGACGACGCCCTCTCTAAAGAGTTACTTATACATACATACATACATATGTATATTTTGACAGGTGTCTTTAAATAATTGCAACGGCCGTTGCCACCGTACAGTTATGGGCCTACTTATTTTAACTAAGTACTATTTACCTATTCAAAAAAAAAAACGCATTTGCTACTAGTTGTCTGCGTGTTTGTGACTGTCGAAGGGCTCAAGGCAATAAGATTATTGCAAAATCGTCAGTCTCGGTTCGCATGACTAAACCATAAACTTGTGGGAGATTTAAGAGATGACAGCGAAGGTGACGGCTTCGGCTCTTGTTTTCATTAAAATGTCTATGGTTATTATCGATTGCAATTAAATTTTGACGGAACGAACTGTTGATAAATTATGCATGCATTTCTGACGTATGAAGATGAGTTTAATTTATAAGCGGAAGGAATTAAAAATAGGATATGAAATAAACATAGTAATTATAATAAAATTAAATGAGGTTAAATAAAGTAAATTAAAACAAAATGAATTAAAATAAAATATGAAAAAAATAAAAAAAAATTAAATAAAAAATAAAATGAAATAAAATGAAATAAAATAAAATAAAATAAAATAAAATAAAATAAAATAAAATAAAATAAAATAAAATAAAATAAAATAAAATAAAATAAAATAAAATAAAATAAAATAAAATAAAATAAAATAAAATAAAATAAAATAAAATAAAATAAAATAAAATAAAATAAAATAAAATAAAATAAAATAAAATAAAATGAAATAAAATAAAATAAAATAAAATAAAATAAAATAAAATAAAATAAAATAAAATAAAATAAAATAAAATAAAATAAAATAAAATAAAATAAAATAAAATAAAATAAAATAAAATAAAATAAAATAAAATAAAATAAAATAAAATAAAATAAAATAAAATAAAATAAAAAAAATAAAGTAAAATAAAATAAAATAAAAAATAAAATATAAAAAAATTAAATATAAATATCTCACCCTCTCATCTTCTTTTATTATTATCTATCATAAATTTGCCCCCAACAGTGAATTAGTTATCTAGTAATAAAATATCAAATCAATTAGCTATATTCTGCAAATGAGAGATTTTAAACAGCCTTCGTGTAAACCTGAAATTAAATCTTTTGGATTGCGTGCATAAATCTGTAAAATGAATTAAAAACCATGACTACCTTAAAACACAAAAAAACAAAAAAAAAATGCTCTACCAAAACACAAAATACAATTGCAAATGACAAATGCTATGCGACATGGAAATGTGGCCGACATGTAAATAGCTGCAAAAGCATGTTTGTAACATTCAATTGCACCCAAATGTGGGCTACGGTCGCAATGTCTTTTAATTAAATTAAGATAAATTCAATGTCAAAGTGTTTAATAGCCTAATCCACCGCAAGCAATAAAATACTTTTGTTTGTTTACAAGGTTAAGTGCAATTTTCATTACCAATGCAATTTAAAAAATCCAACACGCAAGTATTTAATTTGGTATCATTTAGTTTATAATGATTTTGAATTTATCAAATGTTCAAGCTGTGATTTGTATGCGCGCATTTATTCTTGAGCAGAGCGAGTTGGTTTAGATTTTTTATGCAGATAAAAAGTGCTAATATTTATGACTCTTGATATTGATAAACAAATCTACAAAAAATTAGATTTTGTATTTCTGAACTGTTTTTTTTTTGATGTGTAAACATCTTAGCGCTGGGGGGTCATCCAAGGAAGTTACGTCATAAATAACTCGTGGAAGAGTCATAAATGATTCGTGGAAGAGTCATAAATGACTCGTGGAAGAGTCATAAATGACTCGTGGAAGAGTCATAAATGACGCGTGGAAGAGTCATAAATAATTCGCGTGGAAGAGTCATAAATGACTCGTGAATGAGTCATAAATGACTTATTGATGAGTCAAAAATAACTCATTGAAGAGTCAAAAAATACTCATTGATGATTCATGCAGAATACACATGTTTACACATCAAACCTCACGAGTTCAACTGTTCTTCGGTTCTACTTTAACATTTTACCACAACAATTTTAAGCAGAGTTTAAGTCAGTTTTTAGAAATTTCATATTCAATTCATCAAAAGAGCTTAAAATGTGAGTAATTACACTTCCGTATTAAATTAAACTTATTTAAGATTCAAAAACTATTAAAGCGTGAAAAACGTGTTTGTTTTCTTTAATAAAGATTGATTTATCGCATTTCTGCGGCTGTTTTAATTAATTAAGCCTAACAATATTAAACTTAAATTCAAACTTGTTTGATTTTTTGATACGCATTGTCGAAATTTATATATTAAAAATTCAACATAATTGCTGATAATGACTAAATTAATTAATTTCACATCTTAAAGAAAATATTTTAAGTAAATTTCAACATGAGTCAGATAAGCGGAAAGTTTCAGTTGGCCGAAGATAAACAAAAGAAAAATTGTAAGGAATTCGCTATTGGTGGAAGATTTTTTTTTGTCAGCGACAAACGCGAGGTATGTATATCTTTCGGGTCGGGTGTCAACCACTGCCAACGCAGGACCATGGGTTTTAAACATTTTTCTGTATTATTAAAAAATTGCTTTCCCTTAACGATTTTACTTACTTTGAGACGTTTTTCTCGTCTTGCCCAAGAATTTTACTATGTACATTTATATGTGGACCTCAATAGTGCTATGGATACACACACGGAGATTACCTCCAATAAATTTTCATTAATCAGATCCAAATTTTACCCTGGCACACACAAAATTGAAGATCGCCTTCATGAAATCCAGAATCAAGGTCGGCCATAGTTGATGTATGTGCTTGCCTGCTAGAGTTGTGGATCCTAGGATTCAGAGATAGCGATAGCGTCGCATTGTATACTATGTGCTCCGCGGTTTCGTCCTCGTAATCACAGAAGCGGCACTGGCCTGCAGTCGCCAGTGAGCACTCCTGTGATGATCCTAAGGTTGTTCTTGGACCGACCGATTACAGCTTAGAAACGCTTAGCATTGTAACCGCCCATCATTGCCTTCGCCAGGAAGGGTTCTGGGCCTATGGGTTGCGTCCCTCTCTTTACACGGCTAAAAATTAGAGCCAAAGTTTAAAACTTTTTATATGACCAATTCAAATTTGGTTTCATATTTAGAACAGTTTTCAAGAAAATTGGTGAAATAAAAAGGGTGTTAATTTTTTTCTTTACTATCTTTTTAAGGAAAAATATGTTTTGCTTTTTCGTTAGCCGGGATCGAACCAAAATGACTTGAAAAAGTTAAAGAAAAAAATAAAAATGACACAAACAATTTTAATTTAATTTTCATTCCAAAAAATTTAATTTAAAACTGAAAAGTTTTGATTTTAATCCGAAAAGTTTTAATTTTAAACCAAAAAGTTTTAAAAGAAAATAAAAATAAAAAAAATTGTGTCAGTTGGCAAGATTCGAGCCGAGGCGCTCTGAATGACAGCCGACTGCTCAAGCGCTGAGCTATGCCGCATATCAAAGTTTTGTGGGCAAAATGCAATGACTTGGAAAATCTTTTAGAAAAACCAAAAAAAAAAAAACAAATTTTTCATTTGGATCTTAAATCGAAACCAAGGGAAGATGAAATTCTTTGTAACTAGGTAATTGAAAAGTTTGGAATAACGTACAAAAAAGTTAAAAAAATTGCTTGAACTTTATACGTGTACCTCTTCGCTTTGTTGTTGTAGTAAGGATGAGTATCCCTCTTCAATCGTTAACTCTTCATAAATCTTTTCTAACCGAAGTCCGAGGAAACGACCAGTTTAAATAGGGTTGGACCAAATTGAAACTTTTATTAGAAGAGTATGTTGAGCAGATAAATATGTGGCTGTTATTATGGGGAGAGGAGCCACATTCCGGACAAATAAAAGTGAGCTCACGATTCAGTCGTGATAAGTAGGAGGTGAGCCAAAATGACCTTTGTACTGCCCCGGTTATCGAAAGTCTAGGCAAAAGCTGTATTCTTGGACTATATTTTTATCTGCATAAATCTAGAAGGTACAAAGCATAATGAAATTTACACACACAGAAAAAAATTACACTATTAAAATCAACAATCTCGTACTGTTATCCTGAAGTTGACCAAATTCTGTTAAATTGAACAAATTTTGGCTATTTGAACGAATTTTTTTGTTGAATCGACTGCATTCAATTTTAGATTGCACAGACAGACATACAGCTGTAAATTTTTAGTTAACAAAAATTTGTAAAACTGACACAAATTTTATTGATCAAACTAAATTTTGTGTTCAAACAACAACTTCCTCTAGTTAATTCAGCATTTCAAATTTTTTGCATC
Organism: Campiglossa producta; assembly: GCA_964058755.1. Taxonomy (NCBI): domain Eukaryota; kingdom Metazoa; phylum Arthropoda; class Insecta; order Diptera; family Tephritidae; genus Campiglossa; species Campiglossa producta. Next base: position 5,674,585 of record CAXKVI010000002.1, on the reverse strand, counting down.
ATCTCATTAAATTTGGTAGAACTTTTGTTGATCAAGCAAAATATTGTGTTGAAACAACAAACTCCCGCAGTTGATCTAACAGCGAAGATGCCATGATAAAAATATTACAAGGTAGAATCGCTCAATTGCTTTTTCTCAAATTTTTATAAATTTGACATCAATTTGTAGGAAGAAACTTTCAAAACTTGAGAAAAGGTGAAAGCGAAGCGGATGTGCCTCCTCTAGCAAGCTCATCTGCCATCTAATTTCACATTGTCCAGGCATTCACCAACACATGCAATGTAAAATATTTTTTAATTATTTTCAAAATTGTCTTATTTTTAAGTTTTTTAATATAGTTTTTCTGTTTGACTTAAATACTGACATATTTTATATTGTTTTAAAACGTCATAATAAAATCAGCAGGGAGAAAGGTGCTTGCTGTATTTTTATCATAAGTAGGTACGCGATGGCATCATGGTAGTTACCGAATGAGTATTAAGCGTTCAGCAGTGAAATATTGTGAGCTCGATTCTCGGTGAAGGCAACAAAACAACGCTAGAAGGTGTGGTGTCATTTGGAACAAAGCTGTAATTAGACGCTGACAAGCATAAGTATACGATGGCATCATGGTAGACACGTGGGATCGATTCTCAGTGAAGTCAATATGAGAACCCCGAAAAAAATTTTTTTTTACTTTTTTTCACTTTGACTACTTTTTGGTGTTAAAATAACACTTATTTTAGTTTATATATAGAGCAACACCTTAAACAACAATTTTTTTTTGCTTTTTCTTTGACACTGTTCTTTATCTAACCTCGTAGTGACGAATTTTAAATACAGCCATAACCAGTCTGAAGCTGACGTAAAACAGGCAGGCTATCAATAAATAAACACAATTTTATTTTACTTTCAGCCAAACACAATTTGTTTCGATCAACATTCAAAACGAGCACAAAACCAACAGCAAAATTCACAGAAAAAAAAATTGCGAAATAACTTTGCTGCAGTGATGACAGACATTTTTCAGATAACAAAAATGCCAAAAAACATACAAAAAAATTACTTAGGCTTTTATTCAAATTAAAAACAGACGACCTCATTAATTTGTGGAATGGGAGCACAGCGGCTTTTCAATTTTATGCGCTTTACAACAAAATTTACAAACCCACCTGCTGATAAGTGTTTGGCTGGACCAGCGAGATGCCCCACATTCACTTGCAGATACAATATCACAGATAATAACAAATATTTTTGCATGTTGTTGTTTTTTTTTTTTACTAATTTGTTTTGATTAAAGTTGTTAATGAAAACGAATTTGATTTTTTTTTTTTGATTGAACTCGCTTATTAACTTGAATAAAGGCAAACAAAATACGGAAATTATTTTTATTTTTACGCACTTTGTTAACATGCAAACTGGTACAACGGAAACCAAGCTTTTGAATAAATATTTTAATTTTTAATTAATTTATGCACAACATTTCATAAGGCAATTATTTTTTATTATTATTTATTTTTTTCGATTATTTACGAAATACTTTTAAATTTGAAATACCAACACGATTAGTAAACGTTTCAGCTAAAGCTGTTGAATTAAAAATGCTGCTGCTTCGCGAACAACAAGCGTAAATGGCATTTGCATTCCTTATTTTCAATCAATGGATGAGCAGCAACAGCGACGCAGGAGCAAACACACAACTACAGACACACCAAAAGCTGTACGGCGAATTGATCGAACCGCAATTGAGTTAATTGCTTTTTGTAGATTGCGGCGAAATGCAACGAAAGTAAAAACGACGACGCCGTTAACTTGAGCGACGCAGCGTCAGCGTAAATGAAATTGAAAGTTTGTGTCTTAAGTCTTTCGTTCCGTTTCGATTTTTCTATAGCGCTGTTTTGCTGTTAAACTGCGCATGTGCGGCTGTATTGAACGTTGATGAAGAACTAATTTTTGCGCTAAGTACGACAACAACTACCTCCGCCGCACAGCTGCTGCGGGAGGAGCACGAATAGCGACGCTGCCGAATAAATCAAGTTTACAAACAAGCGAGGAACCAGTTAGCGGGAAGGTAAAGTAGCTGATGAGACTTTTGTTGGGTTTGAAGAGCTTAAGAGCTTGAAAAGATATAGCTTAAAGGCGCTTAAGAGTTTTTAAGGTAGAGCTGGTGTGGCGAAAGAGCTTGTGAAATAGAGTGAGCGTGAGATACTCAGTACGAACCTGAAGGATTCATATGAAATTTCATTCTCTGTTTATTTGAAATTTTTAGATTTTTTCTTAATTATGGAAGAGTAGAAAAATATATTGAAGCGCGCATATATAAAATTGTGTGAATGTTTTTTATTTTATTTTATTTTCATTTATTTTTTTGATTATTTTTTATTTTTATTTTTTAATTTTGTTTTATTTTATTTTACTGTATTTTATTTTATTTTTCTTATTATTTAATAAATTGTTGTTCATTTTTGTATTTTTTTCTTTTTATTTCACTTTTTATTATATACAATATTTATTTTTTAGTTATATTTTATTTTGTTTTATTTTTAATTTTTTTTAAATTAATTTAATTTAATTTTTATTTTATTTTATTTTATTATTTTTTTAATGTTATTATAATATTTGTTTTATTTTTTTTTTTGTGTTATTTTAATTATATTTTATATTTAATTTTTTTTTTTCATTTTTTTTTTAATTTTATTTGGTTTTTTTATATATTTTTTTATATATTTTTTTCTATTTTGTTTTATTGTTTCTTTTTTTTCGTTTTATATTATTTTTTAATTTAATTTTATTTTTTTATTCTATTTTTTTCATTTAATTTTTTTTATTTCTATTAAATTTTCTTTAAATTAAATTTTTTTATTTAATTATATTTTTTATTATTTTTATTTCTTTTTATTTTTAATTTAATTTAATTTAATTTATTTTTTATTTTTTTATTTTTAGTTTTTTTATTTTTTATTTTTTTATTTTTATTTTTTTTATTTTTATTTAAGTTCTTTGAGATTGCGACTTAAGAGTGCAACTCTACCAGCTCAGCACATCTTCTTTAGCGCTCATAGGCTACCGGCAATTCTGGTTTTTTGAGTTTGCAAAGATGTGAATAAGCAAAATGCAAAAAATGTGGGCAGCTCAGGCAGACGATTTGTTAAACTACATTTTTCATACAAAATTTAAATATTTAAAATAAAATCTAAGACTTATTCGCTATTGCTTGGACATGAAGGGTGAGACTAGCTGCAAATACCTGTTGTAGCAAAGTTATTTAGTTATTTGAAAAAAAAAAAAAAAAAAAAAATATTCTTTTCAGTTTCTTTGCTTAGGTATTCAAGGTAAGACGAGTTTGTGCTAGTACGTCAAGTGTGGCGTAAGAAAAATAAAAAAGAAACAGAAAAATTTTATAACAAACAAAAAAATTTCAAAAATGCATAAATGTTTTGTTAGAGTGCAAATGCACTTAAGCAATGCGCATTTTACACACACAAAAAAAAAAAAAGAAAACAAAAAATGCCAAGCCGGTATATTGTTACGCAGCACTTACGCATACCAACAACATTTTGTATGTGCAACGCTAGTTGGAGTAAGTGTGTGGCTTTCATAAAAGAAAAAAACATTTAGCAAAAAGAGAAAAATCTTCGAATGAATGTCAAATGTGCGTTTTTCTTCAAATAGAGTAGGTTTAAGGAGTATTAGAAATGTAAAATGTTTGCAAATATTTTTCATATTTTTTATTATTGATTGATTGATGATTTATTTTAGGTTTTTTTGTGTGATTATGGGCACTCCAGCTTATAAAATTCCTCACATTTTTTACAACGGAATCAATCTACTTTTATCAAAAATAAATATGTAAAGTGAAAGGTCTATTAAAAGCTAAAACCGAAATTATTATGATTTTTAAAGTCGATATATTAAAAGTATTTCGCAAGCTTTCAGCTATTTTTTTTGATTACTGAACTAGTAAATGCACAAGACTTTGACTTCGAAACCTACAAAAACTGATCAGAAATATGTTTATTTAATATCCTGACTCAAGCGCCACCTAGCGGTGGATTTTAAACAGAGTTTTTGATTACTCGACTCCGGCGCCATCTGTCGAATTTATATTTTGAAACAGAGTACCAACCATATGTGCAAAAAAACATACAGAATCGGATCATTAAAACGCATTTTACGAATTAAGCGACTTTAGCGGCATCTGGCGGGGGGAAAAATAGCGCACGTTAAAGGCACTTAACTATAGAAAGGCAAAAAAGCTGTTTCTAAAGTTGAGAAAAACTTAGTTCTCGACTCGTATTTAAATGTGATTTTTGAGTCGGCACTTCCCAACCGGTGGCGCACGTCTCCCTAGGGGGTACGGAAAGCGTTTGAATTCTTTTTAATTGTCCTTTCGAAAATGCTGACATAAACTTTCATTTGCAAGTGTTGGAAAATGAATTTCGCCGTTTTTTAGTTTAATGAAAGGATTAGTTCGCTGCTAGTTCGTTAAAAAAAAATTGAACTAGTTCTTTAGGATTTTAGTTCGGTCATATTGTTGCACTATAGTTCAATTGAACTAGTTCCATCTTTTTTAATAGCAACCTAACTTAATATTGGTTGAGAAAAGCCACTTTTACTTTTTGAAAGGAATTTCATTTTGTTTAATAATAACAACCAAAGTAAAATTTAGTTTAAAATAATCCATTCATTGTCGACGTATGACAATTACCAGAAGTTGTTCGAAAAAATTGCTAGAAAGGATGGCTGATTCGTTAATGGAAGATGATTTCCATCTTTTGATATTACAGAAATTTTGTATCAATATATATTACCACCGTGCTCGACCTACTTAACCAATATTCCGGGTTGTCATGCCGGCGAAAGCCACATCAGAAATTTTCTAGAGAAACGTTTTTAAAACGGGGTTGCCCTCGGCAGTGGTTTCGCAAACTCTCGGAGAGTTTTTCTGCCACGGAAGGCTTCTCTGCTTTGTAGGTGCTATTCGGAGTCTGGAACAAATTGGAAGAGGAGCTCGGCGCAGAAATCTCTTAGATGTTGTAACCCTTCAAAAAATATTTGTCAATGTCAGTTGAAGGTTAACGCTATTTTATGCGATTTTTATTTCGATTCAAATATTCAGACAAGGAAATTTGTCATTATCTTATCTCTTTTTACTAATTTTTGTATTTTATGTATTTATGACCATCACTCAGAAATAATATACATACATGCATTTATAAGTTATGTTCCAATTAAATTTTTTTAATAGCTATTTATTTCATAGAAATTGTCATTTAGGAAGTTTTGATTAATTTGGACCATTTTTCTATACAATTCATGAACATGACTGATCAGTGATCTGCATAATCGGTCGATATGGTACAACTGGTTCAAGCTTGAATGTGAAGTATAGATTGCGAAAAAATGGGAGACTTTTTTAAGCTTCATTAATATACAGAAATTCTACCATTTGAAAGTCAAGTTTGCGCTTGTGAAGTTATATAACATTCTATCTGGTTTTTTGTATTTTTTTGCCCTTTTTTGCAGTTTGTCTCCAACACATTAAAATAAAATCTACACTATCAAAAAAAAAAAAAAAAATTAAGGAAAGAGAGAAAGGTTATCTTATAAATATTTATACATTCAGGTATAACTATTGAAAAAATTGTATTCACTATTAGGCTTAGAAGGCTTAGAAGGCTTAGAATAATATATGGTACATTCACCTCAAAAGATGATTAGAGTTCATTGATCTTAAAATATTTCCTTCACCTTTCTGAAAATGCCGTTATCAAAAGATCGTGTATCGCATTTTATCGCGCTGGCAAACTCGAAAACCGACCAGTAGTGGAATTCAGTAAGCTATTTTAACAAGAGTTGTCATTGCTACGCTGACTAAACAACAATTTTATCGATTTCGCTATTCACTACAATTCACTGAATTCTACTACAGAAATTGCCTTCAGGCATATCCAAGGACAACAATTCAAATCAAGCCTAATCTGAACCCGGAAACCAACTGAGACTATAAGGAAATAGGTACATCCCTTAGGTACGTCCCTTATTTGTAGGAAGTCGATTTTACCATAAGATTTTCAAAGTCTCAAACTCTAAGTCGATAGTAATATAGCCGAAGATATCACACACAAATTTTGGTCGCGATTGGAAACGCCCAAGGCGTGTCGGAGGGGGGTTCAAGTTCAGACTACCCGCCCCCCCCCCCCCCAAATTTTGTATGTTGTTGTTGTTGTTACCGAAAAAACTCCCCGAAGGTTTTCGGGAGTGATGTGACATCTCCGACCATAGTGCTATCGATTTTGGGTATTTGATAAAAATGAAAAATCACTTTTATTTTTTGATCTCCATATGGCAATCTGAACTTTGACCCCCATGCGACACGCCTAAGCTATCTCCAATCGGGATACAAATTTGTGTGCAATATAGTTGACCGTGATGCAACCTATCTAGGGGGTAAGACTAGAAAATATTGCACATTTGTTTATAAGGACCACCCTACTGTACATTACGGTGTTTCTTTTTAAAGATTTTTTTATTTAGTTCCTGTAAGAAAGTGGATTTCGGTTTGTACAAAGAAAAAAAAAAGGACGCATATCGCTTTTTATCAACTTATGCAATTATAACATTTATAAAAACTCAATTTTATGTAATCGGCCTGCTGCTAACATCAGTACAACGTCATACGCCTAAATGTAGGCAACACTTATCTTTATTTTTTTCAAGTTATGTTGCTAAAGCCGAACCTTTTAACATTGAAAAAAAGCCGTTACTACGAACTTTTTTAACATTAACATTTTTTCATTTCACTCCCACCCTAATGTACAAGTGTTTTCAATTTGTCCGTACTTATTATTGAAAGCTGAAATATATTTTTGTGAACAAAGCTAGATCTAGCTATTCATCAAACTAACTAAGTATTCAAATAGTTTTGAATGTTTATAGCAAAAAAAATCCATCTGCATTCTACCACTAAAAAAAAAAAACTAGTTTCCATAATTCTCTGACTAAAAACTTTTTCAAAAAAATTATGATTTGGTATGTCAATACATCAATGTCAGTTGTGAGTTGGTGCTAACTCCTGAGTTACTAAATACGTAAGCCACACACCAAAATGTGATTGATTTTTATATTTCATGCGATTTAATTTATTTTTGAAAGTGTTTTGTAATCAAATTTAAGCTGTAATTAAAGGTGAGTAAATGACACACTTTGAATGAGGCTAGGCTGTGAATCAATGGAATTCGCAAAAGAGCTTTTGAAGGCAATCTGAAAATCATTTACTAAAAGACAAAAAATCAAAAGCAAAGAGGATTAGTTTAGTTAATGCTCGTAAAGTTATTTGCAAAAAAAAATGTTTAATGCTGCGTCCATTGTCAAGGCCATAAAGAAAAATGAATTTGCCTAGCTTTGCTTTAAATTTAAACCATAAACTATTCAAAAATATGTAACTTAGTTTGAGTGAAGACAATTATTTCAAAATTTATGAAATTTATATTTTCCAGGAAATAAGATCGCAAACTGTAAACATTTTTGGTATTTTAATTAAATAAAAATTATTTTTTCAAAAATTTAATGAAAACCGAATTTTGTTATAGAAATTAACATATGAACAGCGTGTATAAAACCAGCTTACATTGGTTTGTATATCACTTAAAGTTAAAAACAAAAATTTTAATGATATTCGTAACGCGTTTATATAGACTATGTAGAGTTTGCCCAGTGGTTGAAATTCATTCTAATTAACTACTTTTTTGAAGTCCCTTTCCTTTAATTTCACTATTTTTTCTTTTCATTTTCTATATTTTTCCATTTCCCACATTATTTTTCCTTCTGCTTATTACTCTCTACACCATTAAGTAAGTTTTAGTTCGCCATTTATTTTCCTTTCCTTTCCTTTCCTTTCCTTTCCTTTCTTTTTCCTTTCCTTTCCTTTCCTTTCCTTTCCTTTCCTTTCCTTTCCTTTCCTTTCCTTTCCTTTCCTTTCCTTTCCTTTCCTTTCCTTTCCTTTCCTTTCCTTTCCTTTCCTTACCTTTCCTTTCTTTTCCTTTCCTTTCCTTTCCTTTCCTTTCCTTTCCTTTCCTTTCCTTTCCTTTCCTTTCCTTTCCTTTCCTTTCCTTTCCTTTCCTATCCTTTCCTTTCCTTTCCTTTCCTTTCTTTTCCTTTCCTTTCCTTTCCTTTCCTTTCCTTTCCTTTTTTTTCCTTTCCTTTCCTTTCCTTTCCTTTCTTTTCTTTTCCTTTCCTTTCCTTTCCTTTCCTTTCCTTTCCTTTCCTTTCCTTTCCTTTCCTTTCCTTTCCTTTCCTTTCCTTTCCTTTCCATCCTTTCTTTTCCTTTCCCTTCCTAACCTTTCCTTCAGTTTCTTTTTTTTTCTTGTATGTATCAGGTTCATAAGGAAATCTATTTTTTTTCATTGTCTTCATCGACTTATTGAATTATCAAATAATTGTTTTTCTTTTTTTTCTTTTAGATTTGTAATTGTTTGTCAGCTACAAGGTCGCTCATTAGTGAAGTAACATTGGATTATTGGTTTATAATGAACATAAAAAAAAAAATTAATTAATCAAGCAAAGAGTGGGTTCAATCACCCACAATATGTATAAATCATTACCGAATTGCTTTTATTGTTTAAGCCAGGCATCGCCACCTAGTGACTCTTTTGGCCCAAAGAAAAGCAGCAGATCTACTGGTTGGGTTTTTTAGTTCAATACGATGTTGTAGAATGTATGACGTTGTTGTTGTATGACCCAGTAGGTTGAAAACCTGGTGACCCCTGGCTTGAACAGCTAAACTTTTTTTTTAAAGATTTTTTTTTAATGTTTTAAGCAATTAGAAACGTAATCGGATTTATATTCATATGTTTTTTCGTATTGCATGTACAAAAACGTGAACATTCCCACAAAATTTTGAAGTTTTTTTTTTATCTTATAAATTGTTATAATATTTACTTAAATCGCATCAAGGAACTGAAAGTAAGTATATTTCTGATGCCATATTTTTAAACTTTTTTTATTATATTGAGGAATAAGTAATATTTAGGCCATATTTCAGCTAAACAAGCATCCGTGTTTGGTAATTTAATCATATTAAAATCTGTCCTAAAAAATTTAATAGAAATTTATAAATAAAAAAATTAAATTTTTAAAATCACATTCAGTTCTCCATTAAGTTATAAATCTTGTTAAGTGTTGTTAATCCTAATTTGATGGGTTTTGATTTTAAAATTAATTGAATAAATGGGTTCTATACTCGAAAATTTAATTATTGGTAGACGTTCTTACTTACAATATATAATTTAATTAATCGAATGAAAGTGCTTGTCGTTAATCCCGTTGTTTCTATGAGTTTCACCAGAAGCTGTACACAGTTAAAAAAATGAGCCTAACTTTTAAACCCGTCTAAAGTTTAAACGATTTAAACGATTTCCAAAAGTCTAAAAAGAATTCCAATTTCTTTTGGTTTCGATTTAAGATCTAAATAAAAAAGCAGTGTCAACTTTTAAGTTTAAAATTAAAACCATGCGATTTAAAGTTTAAAATTTTTAGAAAATTTTTAGTTTAAAATTAAAACTTTTTGGTTTCAAATTAAAACTTTTCGGTTTAAAATTCAAACCTTTTCGGTCTACAATTCTCCCGTTTCATTTCACCAATTTTTTTGAAAACTGGTCTAGATTAAATTTGAAACCAAATTTGGTTTAGTCATATACATATGTATGTAGTCCAAAAAAGTTTAAAATTTAGGCTCAAATTTTCAACCGTGTACTAATCTAAGCAAACACAACAGAGCGATGAGATTTATGCCCAAACATTTCAATTACAATTAATTGGATTTATATCACAAAAACACATTAATAAGCAAAGTCTAGACAAATTGAAATTGTTCACCTAAATACACAGAAATTAAAGCAGAGAGATGAAAGAAGAGAGGTTAAGATACATAAATTATTGGGCAGAACCCGTTTCGAATTTATTCTGAATGCGATAAAAATTTGTTTGAATAATCTTTACGATTGCTTAAAAAAAATTCTAAAAAAAATTTGCAAATATTTTTCTCCGATATAATTTTAAATGTTCAGAAATAAACAAAACATACCATTCGACCCGAGCATGCAAGAAGATTTCAAGGTTTAACTATGATTATGGGTATTGAACTTTTCATCCTGAGTTTAAATTATTCCGCTCCCAAAAATGCTATCGATACTATTATGACCCTTACTGTCAAAGAATTGCAAATAAATCATTTAGCAGCTGCAGTTTGATAATTTATTGCCTGAAATAAAAGCCGGAAAATTACTTCGATTGATATCGAACATCCTTGCAGTTATCTACTGAAGTTAGCAGTTAAGTGACCTTTTCTTGTCGCGCCCTTGATGAGCGCGAAAAATATAAAAGCATTCCAAGAAAGTACTTAACATAACGCAAGCCTATTTAATACCCAATGAACCACAGAAAAAAAATCTCGAATGCATAAAATATTAAATTTGAATCGAATATGCCAGTAAACCTAAATATGATTAATCAATTTTAATTATAATTATCATCTCTTCTCTACATATAATAAAAATTTATTGGGGGAACCATTATTAAGCCAGTAGAGTCCAAATCAACCATTTAAAAAATTTTTGTATGTCAATCTGTCTGTCTGTCCGTATGTTTGTGACCGTATCACTCTGAAAGTAATGAATGGAATTGAATGAAAGTTTTTTCGTTGGATTGCTCGACGCTCAACTTAAAATTTAAGATATTACTTTTTTCGATATCTCAACCGGTTTTGGAGTTATCTCCCGATATGTTTGTGGTCGTAACACTCTAAAAGTGCTGAATGGAATTGAATCGTTGGATTGCTGGACGCTCAACTTAAAGTTTAAGATATTATTTTTTGCGATATCTCAACAAGTTTTGGGGTTATCCCCCAATATGTGGACCAGGGGTGACCAAAAATATCTTAGTACAATATGGGTGTCAAACGAAAGGTGTCAATGAGTGCTATAATGTGCAATGTGATTCATTGAAATATCTGAAATGATTTGGGAGATATTTTGAAATTTCGATAGCTCGACCGGTTTCGGAGGTATCGACGAATATTTCCACAAAAATGTGTTAGTACATAATGGTACCCTTAAGTGCTGAACTCCAGTCTTTTTGTTGTCTTTTATACGCATACGAAGTCGCGGGCAACAGCTAGTAAATAATAAATGATTAATCTAAAAGAATAATTGTATGAGAATAGTTCTCGAGTCCTTCACAAATTGTACTTGTACAAAAATGCTAACTGGGTTAATGAAAAAAGCCTACTACTTAAGGAAGTAAACAACATTAGTATACAACTTAAGTAAAACAACAACAACCAAAACTATGTTGCAAAACCTGATTACTTAAAGGCCCTTGAGCTGACCGCAGCTTACAAAGGGCATTGCCTAAACCGGAACGAATGAATTTTGTGACAGATAAACGGAAATTTATACGCTTTCAGATGGGTTATTTTAATCGAACTTTTTTGTAGTACAAAACTTCATTTAGGCGCCGCGTGAAAAAGGCGTTGCTAAACGTGACAATGATGCATCGGTGTGAATGCACTTTTTGTAATGCAGTTGATGTGACCTTGTGTATTGAATTCCATTACTAGATATTGATTAACGATTGGGGTTTTGAATAAAAGGTCATTGACCGGTGGGCAATTTTGAGTGACGTTTAGAGCAGTTTCAACCAGTTAAAAAAATAAAATTATAAAAAAAATAACAAAAAATTATATAGAATAATTTTGTATCACCTTTACTAGTCATCGAAGGAGATTAGGAATTTCTAACAATACAACGCAAAGCGGGTTGACAAGATCCTTCAACAAGGCCGAAATTGCAATCAACGTCTATAGATGGTATTGTTTGTGTTTGTAGCATTTTCAACTTGATTTTGGCAAAAACTCAAAATAAAAATTATTCGACTAGTCAAAAGTGCACAAAAATTTTCAAAGTAGAAAAAAAATCTTTTTGTACCATTTTCACATCCGTTTGCTCATAATAACTCACTAATCTAGACAAGTATTACTAATTTAAAACAGTCCACTTAGTGAATGATAGTTACATATATACGTGCATATTGGCGATTTAATTTAAGATAACCCAATCAGCTCAGCGCTTAAGCGTGCGATCATGAACGTGTTATGATTTTCCCATCAAAAATGTTAAAGCTTTCAACGCCAGCCGTAGCATTACCCACTCGATCAATGTCAAAATGAGTGCAAGGCAGGTGGAATGAAACATAATGGCATATAGTAGGGTGGGTTGATTTTTTTTTTTCGATTTTATTTTATAAATTTTTCAGAAAAAATTTTACCAACTCAAGCTCGAACAGAAGCTTTTAAAATAAAAATAAAAAAAAAACATATTAGCATATTTGACCTAAATTAAAATAATAAGTGGCAACACTATTGCATACCAAAATACAGCCAAATCGGATAGTTGTGAATATAAAATAATAGAACGACACTTACCGCTATCAATTTCATTTTCTCTCGGATCACGATTAAACACATCATTATAGTAATGATCGTGCTGTTCTGATTCGACACTTTGCAATGATTCTTGTCCCTCCTCCACCACTCCATCTACGTCAGCATTGATATCATCATAGAAGTCGGGCTTTTGTAATGTTGATTGTGCGTCTTGTTGTTCTACTTCTTTTTCTTCTTCTTCTTCTTCTTCCTCGTCATCATTGCTCGTTCGAGCAACAAATTGTTGGCTTAGTTTACCAGCTCTTTGACGTTTATTATTCTTATAACGATCGCTGCCATAACGTTTCCTTGCATTTGTTTTCAGCGAGCTGTTGCGTCGAAAATTGTGAAAATTCGCCGAGGTGGCAAAGCCGCGTGGCGGTGGGCGAGGCGTTGTTGTGCTGGGTGGTTTTGGCAGTATATCCGTGATGGTAGGTAAACGTTCGTTTGTGCTACGATTTGGGAAAAGTCGTCGTTCTAAGTATTTGGCAAAAATTTGTTGTGTTATTTGATTTTGCCGCGCGATTTCCGCTTCGTCCAACTCCAAATTTGTGGTGGCTGGAAGTGAGAGAAAACGAAGAGGAAATTGATAATTTTAAAACAACAAACAAATTAAATAAAGTAAAATAAAATATATTAAAATTGAATAAAATAGAAAAAAAAAAAAAAAAAAATAAAAACCAAAAAATAAAAAAAAACAATAAAAATAAAATAAACTAAAATTAAATTAAAAAAAAAAAAACGAAATTAAATAAAATCAAATTAAATGGAATAAAATAAAATAAAATAATATAAAATAAAATAAAATAAAATAAAAAAAAAATAAAATAAAATAAAATAAAACAAAATAAAATATAATAAAATAAAATAAAATAAAATAAAATAAAATAAAATAAAATAAAATAAAATAAAATAAAATAAAATAAAATAAAATAAAATAAAATAAAATAAAATAAAATAAAATAAAATAAAATAAAATAAAATAAAATAAAATAAAATAAAATAAAATAAAATAAAATAAAATAAAATAAAATAAAATAAAATAAAATAAAATAAAATAAAATAAAATAAAATAAAATAAAATAAAATAAAATAAAATAAAATAAAATAAAATAAAATAAAATAAAGTAAAATTTAACTAGACTAAATTAAAATAAAGAAATATTATAACCTAAATTAAAAAAAATAATAAAATAAAATATAATATTTTCATTTTATTAATTTAATTTTTTATTTTTTATCATTTCAAATTTGTTTAGAAATTATCCACATTTCATATACAATTTCATTATTAAGAGATTTGAAGCATAATTTTGTATGTCATCAATCAAACAACCGTGAAGTGGGTAAGTAGTGCATTTACATCCATATCCATTGAAATCATAGTTTTAATTGATGTTATATACTTAAGTACTTGAAAAATCGATTAAGTTTATTTCGTTATACACTTCACTACCATCCCAACTGTCAACTGTCATCTCAAGATTTATATGCATAATTGCATGTAAATAAATAAAGAAAAATTACATAAATTTTTGGCAATTCCATATCCATAAGCATAGCGTCTGGCGAGTCTTGCATAACTTTTTCATTGACACCTTAACATTTTTAGGCACTTTTCGCTTAACGCATTTCCAATTAAAAATTAATTGATTTTAAATTTTATCACCATTGTCAATTTTATTTACAACTTCAATCACAAGTTACATTATTGGTAAGTAGATAAGTAGTAAACATTTGGTAAATCCTGCTTGCTGCGCATGCGCTTTGTTTATACATTTTTCATGAGTTTAAGGTAATAAACTTTCCCTCCTTGACCTACATACATTTGATTGTACTCAACTTCCACGCAACAGCTCCAGAAGATATGCGAAAAAAATTTCATAAAAAAGTAGCCGCATTCCAAACAAAGTTATTTACACACCTTTATATAATCACAACAAAAACATTGTAATAATAAATATTTGGCCAGCAATATAATAAAACTGAAAGCAATAAACATTTTCGTAAGTGCTAAGAAGCCCAAAACAATGTTTGGATTGCGTGTATGAAGAAGCGAAGCTAAAACGGCCGCGCATGCGCAAATTCTCGTTCGTGCGTAAAATAGACAATTTTTGGTCAATACCCCGGAAATTTGTAGGATAAGCGATTTTTCGTAATTAATATAATAAAGTTTCATAAATTTATATTTAACACCAACCAAGATTTTACTACTTTTTTTGTAAAAACTCTCAGTGAAACCACAAATGAAATTGTTCAGTTTTATTGCAAATCATAAAATCCAATCTCATCATTGTCTCAAGTGTCAGATATAGCCATACGAGTGGTTAAGTATATATTTACTTAAGTAATTACTCAAACGTTTTGCAAAATGTATTTCTACTTTTTATTGCCTTAATATAAAATTTAGTACGATTTCGTGCAATTTTGCACAATTAGCTGCTATGCTACGTACACATTAGCTTTAATAACTGTCATTAAGAATTGGCTAAACTGGAGACAATTAAACTAAGTTAACAACAATTCAAAAGATTAGCCGCAAGCAAGTAATTATTTGTGTAATGATTGGAGTAGGAAGCCACAAACAAGCTTAAATGGATTCGGATTAAATTGTAGGACAGTACTAAAGTAAATAAAGAGGCGCTTAAAGTAATCGTTGGCAATTCGCGCGACAAGCAAGCTGGCTTTAAAGATTTTTATTGTGATACTTGAAAAATTATTGTAGTTTAAGTAATAAAGTCGAGTTGCCAACAAAAAACTGGAAGCGAAATGATTAATATCTGAAATATAGCAACATTAACGAAAACACTTGAAATGAACGGAACGAGAAGATGTTTATAAACGGGTGTGAACAACACTTAAGTGTTTTACTTTAATTTTATTTTTTTTTATTTTGTTTTATTTTGTTTTATTATATTTTTTATTTTATTTTATTTTGTTTTGCCTTATTTTTTATTTTTTTTAAATT
>CAXKVI010000002.1:5541400-5658957 GCA_964058755.1 Campiglossa producta | reverse complement strand
TTCACTATTCGATCCCCAGTGTGAATTTAACTTTAGCTCATACCGAAATTATCGGAACTATCGATTATATGGGGGCGATGTGTTATATTGGTCCAATCTTATTGATTTTTAACATCGACATTCCACATTCTAACAGAGCAATAGTTATGAAATTTCACGATCCTACCTCTTCAGTTACAGGAGTTATCTACCAAAATCCGTTTATCGGAACAATCGATTGTATGGGGGCTATGTGAAATATGTTTCCCATCTCAATGATTTTCAACATCTATACTGCACATACATATAAAAATAGCATTACTTACAAAATTTCACGTTCCTACCTCTTCAATTACAGGAGTTATGGCCCAAAATCCGTTTATCGGAAGAATCGATTGTATGGGAGCTATCTTGCTGGTTCCGACAAAAACTGAGGAACTAGTTTGCGTTCAAACAGACGGACGAACAGACGGACATGGCTAAATCAACTCATCCCGTCATCCTGATCATTTCGGTATACTTATTGATGGGTCCATCTCTTCTTCTTCTCATACTTACAAACATCGGATCAAAGTTATAATACCATTTCATGTTCATGAAAGGTATAACTAAAAATCATTATGAAGGGGTAGTTCTACTGCCGATTGGTGAAAAGATTTTTTTTTTTTCATTTTTTCCGTAAAAGTTAAAAATAAACGGCATATATGTAGATGTTCCATAGTACAAGGGGATAGTTGCTCAGAACGCAAACGCAATTGAACGACGGTTGTGACTAAATTGTTTGGCTTCACCAATTTCTTGCGCTTTCGTCTGTTCGTTGTGTAACAGCCAGGCGCGTATTCAGGAGAGGGGTCCGAAATACGCAAGTTAGTGCAATTTTTTTGTATGTGATTGTAAAAAAGAAAATTTGGAATATGAATCTCAAACTCATGGGATAACATTTTTTGATTTCCGGTCAAATTAGATATTTGAAATAACAAAAATTGCGACAGAACCAAATTTTTGTAGAGAAAGAAAATTTCAAAAGTCCCCATTAATACTATGTGTGGTAGAAAAGTTCTTTGGGGTCAAAGTTATTTGGGGTCAAAGGTGAACATATAGTGTTTTCGAATTTTTCTGGTAAACGTTAATTTTTACGAAAAATTACCTTCGACCAAGCTGTACACCTGAAAATTCACTATAAAAATCGTCATAGCATTTTTCTAAATTACTAGCTGACCCGGCAGACGTTGTATCTCCATCCCGATCCCTATCGCTGTCTACATATTATTAAAAAATTCGATTTCAGTGAAATTCGCTGAAAGTGATCTGCTATGTAAGAAAAAAAAATATCACCAAAAAAATTTTAAGCCAGTTTCTGCAATTCACTTCCGAATAAAATTCGTGTAAATTTTGTCAAATAACATAGCAATTTCAAAATTTTCACAAATTTTATTCGGAAGCGAATTTCCAGAACCTGCCAGTTTATTGAAAAAATTTAGTAAAAAATTTATTAAAAAAAATGTATCAATTTTTTTTCAAATTTGGACATTTCTAATATTTTTTTTATTTTAATTTAAAACTTGATATTTTTCCTTTAAAATTATATTTTTTTTTTAATTTTCTTTCAAAAGACAATTTATTTATTTTTTCTTAGGTTCCTCTAAGATTTGATAAATTTGGTTCGCGTCTGCACTAGTAACAAAATTAAACTTTAGCTTTGTCATTTCCATTTCCAGTCAAAATGGTTATTATGAAAAAAAAATTTAGTTTTTTGTTTAGGTTAGTTTTATTTATTTTTTTTTTTAATTTTATATAATACAATAATATTTCATTTCATTGAATTTTCGATTTTTTTTTGTTATTGTAATTTAACTTATTTAAATTTTTTAATTTTATTTAATTTAATTTTTTTTTAATTTTTATTTTTTATTTTATTTATTTTTTTGTTTCATAGTCTAGTTTAATTTGGAAAATGAACTCATTGGTATGGCATGATTGAAGCCCATAAATTTTGGAGTTTTGTTTTTTACTTATTTTTTTTAATTTAGAATTTATCTTAGTTGATAGCTCAAAGTAATCTACTACCATTGCAAATAGCCAAAAGCGTGGCTACAAATTATAAAGAACAATAAACGATCACGATTCACGCATTCGATTACATATTTTGATTTATTGTAAAAAATCATTTTTGCTCTGGCTGTTAGTAGCCCAATTGTAGGCTATGCGTCACGCATTCGCATTAGAATGACACGCAGTCCAGCTAAAACAAATTGGCAGCAATCAATAACCCCCAAGCGTAACATCCCCCAAACGTGCAATGCAACTAATTGAACACAACACAAAGCAACAACAATTAAACCACAAAATTTGACAGCCAAATAATTGCATACAGATGGAAAATATGTATGTAGATACAGCAGCAAATTCTAATTGGAAATGTATTACTACTCACTGATCCATAAATCAATCCAAGCAGACTTCAGAAGTTTTGAGAATTTTGCTACTAACATAAATAAGTATATACTCAAATGTCGGTCTGTGCAAATCTATGCTAATTTGCATTTTCATACAAAGTGGTACAAACAAGCCACTGTGGCACGTAAGTTGATCTTCCTGCCTAGCCGTCGACATCAGGGATTTATGCTTGTGATTGCTTTATTGTCTAGATATGTACGAGAACACTGCCATTGTTTTGTTGGCGGCTGGCAACGCTTCAGTGAAATGGGGTTAATTACGAGGAGAACCACCTGCTCAAATACAAACCAACTATCTTACAATGTTGCAAAATGTCTACCAAGTAACACATACAAACAACAACTTTTCATTTCCATTCACACCAATAGAAAATATACGCCTTATATAAGGCTTATACAAGTTAATATAAACCTTAATATTTAAGGACTGCAAGCAATAAAACGAAAAACATTTTGGTTTAAAATAAAAACTTTTCAACACTTTTTCAAGTGGTTTTTTAAATCGTACTTCCAGTATAGTATAGAAAAAAACATTCAAAATAAAAAAAAAATAAAAAAACGAAAAAAAAAAAAAATAAAATAAAATAAAGTAAAATAAAATAAACAAAAAAAAAATAAAAAAACAAGAAAATAAAATAAATAAAATGAAATAAAATAAAATTAAAAAAATAATATAACATAAAATAAAATAAAATAAAGTAACTTAAGCTAAAATAAAAAAAAAAAAAAACAAAACAAAAAAATTAAAAAATTAAAATTAAATAAAATAAAGTAAAATAAAATGAAATAAAATAATACAAAAAAAAATAAATAAAATAAACATATAAAGTAAAATAAAATAAAACAAGAAAAACTAAAGAAAAACTAAAAAAATAAAAAAAATAAAATAAAAAAAAAATAAAATAAAATAAAATAAAGCAAAATAAAATAAAATAAAATTAAATCAAATTAAATAAAATTATTAAAATAAAATCAAATAAAATAAAACTAAATTAAAAAAGAAGCAAAATAAAATAAAATAATTTAAAATAAAATAAAATAAAACAAAAAAATTAAAAAAGTAAAATTAAATAAAGTAAAATAAAATAAAATAAAATAAAACAAAAATAAAAAAAAATAAAAAAAACAAAATTGAAATAAAATAAAAGTAAGAAAAGAGATAAAACAAAATAGAAAAAATAACATAAAATAACGTAAAAACGAAAAGTGAACTAAAGTACCTAAAATCCATGACTACTTACTAAATTTTTTGTTGGGTAGAAATATCTGTAGGCCTTTGTATTTGAACGCCAGCAGACAGACGTTCTGTACATCTTTGTTTTTGTTATTTTAGTTTATTGCATTACGTTAATATGCCGCAATTTTGATGTTGCAACCACAGAGCCCAAACCAGCATCCGAAACTATATTAACATATAATTAAGGGCCAAAATTGTGGTGAATGGCACAAAATTATGGTAAATTGAGGAGATGAACTTTCGTTCGAATGCACATCGACTGAATTTTGTACGCCTATCTTGGTTTGTCTGTTTGCTTAAGATTTTGGCTTTACAAAATGAATTGTATAAAAAAATGAATTTTCGTAAGTAAGGTACTTAAGGGCACAGCTTGCAGCATGTTATTATTGGATTTGATTATTTCATCAAAGCGATATCAATAGCTAATCGAATTTATTTGTAAAAGCATGAATATTCAATGAGATGCAACGGTTTTACAGCAAATTAAAGCGTTTAATTAAAAAAATAAATAAATAGATACATATTGGGGTGAATTCATTATTATTTTAAGTGAGTCAAGGTTATATTAAGCTGGGAAAAGCTTAAAAAAAAAATTTCACAAAATAAATAAAAATTAAATTTAATTTAATTAAAAAGAAAAAATTAAATTAAAATAAATTAAATAAGATGAAATAAAATTGAATAAAACAAAACAAAATTAAGTCAAGCTAAATTAAGTTAAATAAAATAAAATAAAATAAAATAAAATAAAATAAAATAAAATAAAATAAAATAAAATAAAATAAAATAAAATAAAATAAAATAAAATAAAATAAAATAAAATAAAATAAAATAAAATAAAATAAAATAAAATAAAATAAAATAAAATAAAATAAAATAAAATAAAATAAAATAAAAATAAAAATAAAAATAAAAATAAAAATAAAATAAAATAAAAATAAAACAAAATAAAATAAAATAAAATAAAATAAAATGAAATAAAATAAAATAAAATAAAATAAAATAAAATAGAATAAATTAAAATAAAATAAAATGAAATAAAATAAAATAAAATAAAATAAAATAAAATAAAATAAAATAAAATAAAATAGAATAAATTAAAATAAAATAAAATAAAATAAAATAAAATAAAATAAAATAAAATAAAATAAATTAAAATAAAATAAAATAAAATAAAATAAAATAAAATAAAATAAAATAAAATAAAATAAAATAAAATAAAATAAAATAAAATAAAATAAAATAAAATAAAATAAAATAAAATAAAATAAAATAAAATAAAATAAAATAAAAATAAAAATAAAAATAAAAATAAAAATAAAATAAAATAAAAATAAAACAAAATAAAATAAAATAAAATAAAATAAAATAAAATGAAATAAAATAAAATAAAATAAAATAAAATAAAATAAAATAAAATAGAATAAATTAAAATAAAATAAAATAAAATAAAATAAAATAAAATAAAATAAAATAAAATAAAATAAAATAAAATAAAATAAAATAAAATAAAATAAAATAAAATAAAATAAAATAAAATAAAATAAAATAAAATAAAATAAAATAAAATAAAATAAAATAAAATAAATAAAAATAAAATAAAAAAATTAAATTAAATAAAATAAAAAAGTGAAAAAAAAACAAATTAAAAAAAATAATATAAAATAAAATAGTATGAATATTAAAATAAAATAAATCAACATTATATGAAATAAAACAAAATCAAATAAAATAATATTAAAAGATAAAGTAAATTGTATAAAGTTAAGTAATACGCATAAAATGAAATCAAAACAAATAATTATCGATTAATATTTTTAGATGCCGCCATCCTTCAAACTTGCTTTTATGATTAAACCTTGCGAACTGTTTCAAAGCGTATCACATTTTCTCCTTATAATACCTGAAATAGGTGGGTGTGAATGTTTGTATGGTCTTTATTTTAACCTATTAAGTGTGTGTTGGCATTTACGTTGCTACTGCTTTTGTGTTTACAGTATCCGCTTAACTTCTTTTTTTTTTTGTCCAAACAATAAAGCTGTTTATGTCAATGATTTATGGAAGTTATTAGACCTTTTTACGACCCTTAACATACTTAGCGCGCACCGCAAACCGCATTTTGTGGTATTCGCAAATAAAGCGTAAAGTCAAGCGAATCTAATTTGAATTTACGAATTTATGTACGTTCGTATATTGATTTGTCTAGACGAGAGAAGTAATTATGTTTGTATAGCTGTATATAGAAACACCTGTCAGCATAACATAGAAATTTTAATTGGTACCTACAGTTCTGGAATAAAATTTCCAAGAACGCCTTAAAACCACCAACAAAATATATTCTTTGGAAAATTAGATCTCACATCTTAGTTCCGTTTCACTATGGAATGTCGAAATTAGAGTAGCTGCAATCTATTTTAGCAGTCGTATCTTTTTTAGCCCCTTAAAAAATTAGTGCACGTTTGAGTGTATCATAAATCAAAATCTTTTGTTAAAACACAAAATCTAGTTTACAAACTGCTGTTTAATTTTGCAATGTATTGCAGCGCGCTCATTAATCTTACTATCACATTTTTGATCGTCTCATTTATTTCGCGATTTTTTAGACAGTTTAAAAAAATTACTCCAAGTAGCTTAAATAATGATGGCATATTTGGGAAGTTCAGAAAAGCAAATAAGCAAAGCAAATGCGATTTGATTAAAATTAAATATATTTCACCTTTACATTGTTGAAATATTTAACATCCCACTAAGCATTAAATGCCTTAAGTTAGGTTAGGTTAGGTTCAAGTGGCTGCCGCAGAGGCACACTTAGGCCAGTTTTGAAAGGCCCGTTGTGATACCACCAACACAAGGAAAGTCAGTCCCGGGACCCAGCCATATGGAAAATCCCTGAGTTGTTGGGATTTTCCACATAGCAGAATCCCGAGACTGACACTCCTAAACCGACACCGTTACTCCTCCTCGAACCACTTAGATGACTTTATGAAGCCCATCAAGTCCTTTATGTCCAGTTCCGCGATCTGGCTTAGGCTATCCAGGAACGGAACTCCCAAAAAGCGCGTTCTCGCGCCGCTTAAAGCCGGACAGTTGCAGATGAGGTGATCCACTGTTTCCTCCTCCTCATCATCTTTGCAACTCCTGCAGCATCGTCGGTAGGGCACACCTAGCCTTTCTGCATGCCTACCAATGAGGCAGTGACCGGTTAATACCCCTATCAATATGCAGATTTCCCTCCTAGTTAGGGCATAAATGCGTCTAGACCTTTTAAGATCCCATTTTGGCCAGGTTTGTTTCGATATGCGACACCCTGGGGATTGCAGCCATCTTTCGTTACTTAAAAAATAAAAAAAACCTTTAATTTTTAACAAAGTTTTAGGTACGAATTGACAAAAGTAAAAATAATTTAGCGCCATTTATCTACAAGTAGTTTAAAGTCGAGCTTCTTCCAAAATTTTTCAAAACTTGTTTTTTTAGGTTACTTTCAATTCATTCGATCTTTTGTGATTTTTCGCCTACAACATTAGACTAAATTATATAGAAAGTTCTTTTTAAAAGCAGTAATTCCACTTCTAGAAAAGTATATGGACTATCATAAATAAATTTGAATAAAGTGGAATTTTTTTGGGCAATAAATTGAACTAATTAGCTTATTTTAGCAAACTAGTTTTTTAATTGTACCATTTGCAATTAAGTTTTATTGTCTCTCATGTATGTATGGTTATAGATAATTCATCATATTTCAACTTTTTTTAAGTAATATAAACTCTTTTTTATTTCAGTTCACTAGAAAGATGTGTGAATGTTCCAAACAATCAAAACTTGCAAGTCAGCAAATTATAATTTTGTTAAAATTTGGCATAAAGCGATCGATTCGTGACTGGCTAAAAAATAGATGCAGAAAAGTGAACGTTCTATTTATTTTAAAGCAGCTTAATTAAATTTTTATTTGCAATTCTAACTAAGTATCACTAGACCAGTAGGTAACAGAGGAGTAACCACTTCCGCGCCATTCCATAAATTTGTCCACCTTGAGTGAAACATAATTGTTTCACTCCTGCTAAGATTTAGTGAGTTATTTTGCTACAAATTACTATCACAGCTCGTGTAGCAGAAGGTATGCAATTACTTACATTTACTAGTTTAATGAAAAAAAATTAAAGCAAGTTCGTTTCTTAAGTCTTTTGTTATTTATCCTATCAAAGATCAAAAATTTCAATGTTTTTTTATTTATTATTAAATTTTTTGAATCAAACAAGAGAAAAGCAACAACAATGAACATCAAAATGTGTGGTTTCCACTCAACTTCTTTGATTTTTGGTTATTTTTAAGTATTCAATTTTTTTTTTTATTAATGCATTACATAATACTATAAGCACTAAACATTTACCCTGTTTTTTATTTCTTCTTGTTTCTAATTTCTCTTCTCATAAACACCGATACATAAGGGCATGCATACACGTATGTACTTATATCGAGCTAAAATAATGACAATCAAGAGAAATGCTCTAAAATACGCAACATCCCAAGAAACTCTTAATAGTTCTAATGATCGTTTTATAGACATTTTTGACCGGTCAGTGACTCTTAACTTAATACCCAACGAAAGGCAGACTAATTCAAAAAACCTTGAGTTGAATAAACTATTTTCTTGTTACCATCAAGTTGATGCGAATAGAAGCTTCGGCCAAAGCGTAAAGCAAGTTAAATAGCTATAAAATTATGAGCAATTCTATTGAGTCCCTACCATTCTTGGGACATTTCAAAAACTTTTTAGAAAGTTCGAATAAATTGCATTAAAACAAAGCTACTCGAAGCATAAATGAAGTGTGGTCTAAAATATATTTAAATTTTTTAGAATATTTCTAAAATAAATAAGCACATACTTATTTCTAACAACACAAAATATCTTTACGCTGCCAAAAAAAAACAAGTTTTCAGAAAAAAAACGAAATATGTAGAACTTTTAAAGAATACATTTGGCAACATCAAGAAAATTAAAAAAATTATAAAATAAAATTAAGAAGTTTATATTCTAGAAAGGAAACTAGAAAGTAAATTTTTAGTTACTCCAATAAAATCAACTCTAAATTTGCATAAACTTTTTTAATGAACAAGCGAAACTAGTTTAACCAATCATTCAAACAAACTTTATTGCATTCTAGCGTTAAAAAAAAATGTCTTACGTAAACAAAGAATTATTGCCGCGAAAGCTAATAAAACATTCATGAGCTGATGGATGACCTGAGTAACCAATGCTCATCCTGTTAGCGGAGATTTTTATTAGTATGGTAATGGTATGGTAATGGTATGGTAATGGTATGGTAATGGTATGGTAATGGTATGGTAATGGTATGGTAATGGTATGGTAATGGTATGGTAATGGTATGGTAATGGTATGGTAATGGTATGGTAATGGTATGGTAATGGTATGGTAATGGTATGGTAATGGTATGGTAATGGTATGGTAATGGTATGGTAATGGTATGGTAATGGTATGGTAATGGTATGGTAATGGTATGGTAATGGTATGGTAATGGTATGGTAATGGTATGGTAATGGTATGGTAATGGTATGGTAATGGTATGGTAATGGTATGGTAATGGTATGGTAATGGTATGGTAATGGTATGGTAATGGTATGGTAATGGTATGGTAATGGTATGGTAATGGTATGGTAATGGTATGGTAATGGTATGGTAATGGTATGGTAATGGTATGGTAATGGTATGGTAATGGTATGGTAATGGTATGGTAATGGTATGGTAATGGTATGGTAATGGTATGGTAATGGTATGGTAATGGTATGGTAATGGTATGGTAATGGTATGGTAATGGTATGGTAATGGTATGGTAATGGTATGGTAATGGTATGGTAATGGTATGGTAATGGTATGGTAATGGTATGGTAATGGTATGGTAATGGTATGGTAATGGTATGGTAATGGTATGGTAATGGTATGGTAATGGTATGGTAATGGTATGGTAATGGTATGGTAATGGTATGGTAATGGTATGGTAATGGTATGGTAATGGTATGGTAATGGTATGGTAATGGTATGGTAATGGTATGGTAATGGTATGGTAATGGTATGGTAATGGTATGGTAATGGTATGGTAATGGTATGGTAATGGTATGGTAATGGTATGGTAATGGTATGGTAATGGTATGGTAATGGTATGGTAATGGTATGGTAATGGTATGGTAATGGTATGGTAATGGTATGGTAATGGTATGGTAATGGTATGGTAATGGTATGGTAATGGTATGGTAATGGTATGGTAATGGTATGGTAATGGTATGGTAATGGTATGGTAATGGTATGGTAATGGTATGGTAATGGTATGGTAATGGTATGGTAATGGTATGGTAATGGTATGGTAATGGTATGGTAATGGTATGGTAATGGTATGGTAATGGTATGGTAATGGTATGGTAATGGTATGGTAATGGTATGGTAATGGTATGGTAATGGTATGGTAATGGTATGGTAATGGTATGGTAATGGTATGGTAATGGTATGGTAATGGTATGGTAATGGTATGGTAATGGTATGGTAATGGTATGGTAATGGTATGGTAATGGTATGGTAATGGTATGGTAATGGTATGGTAATGGTATGGTAATGGTATGGTAATGGTATGGTAATGGTATGGTAATGGTATGGTAATGGTATGGTAATGGTATGGTAATGGTATGGTAATGGTATGGTAATGGTATGGTAATGGTATGGTAATGGTATGGTAATGGTATGGTAATGGTATGGTAATGGTATGGTAATGGTATGGTAATGGTATGGTAATGGTATGGTAATGGTATGGTAATGGTATGGTAATGGTATGGTAATGGTATGGTAATGGTATGGTAATGGTATGGTAATGGTATGGTAATGGTATGGTAATGGTATGGTAATGGTATGGTAATGGTATGGTAATGGTATGGTAATGGTATGGTAATGGTATGGTAATGGTATGGTAATGGTATGGTAATGGTATGGTAATGGTATGGTAATGGTATGGTAATGGTATGGTAATGGTATGGTAATGGTATGGTAATGGTATGGTAATGGTATGGTAATGGTATGGTAATGGTATGGTAATGGTATGGTAATGGTATGGTAATGGTATGGTAATGGTATGGTAATGGTATGGTAATGGTATGGTAATGGTATGGTAATGGTATGGTAATGGTATGGTAATGGTATGGTAATGGTATGGTAATGGTATGGTAATGGTATGGTAATGGTATGGTAATGGTATGGTAATGGTATGGTAATGGTATGGTAATGGTATGGTAATGGTATGGTAATGGTATGGTAATGGTATGGTAATGGTATGGTAATGGTATGGTAATGGTATGGTAATGGTATGGTAATGGTATGGTAATGGTATGGTAATGGTATGGTAATGGTATGGTAATGGTATGGTAATGGTATGGTAATGGTATGGTAATGGTATGGTAATGGTATGGTAATGGTATGGTAATGGTATGGTAATGGTATGGTAATGGTATGGTAATGGTATGGTAATGGTATGGTAATGGTATGGTAATGGTATGGTAATGGTATGGTAATGGTATGGTAATGGTATGGTAATGGTATGGTAATGGTATGGTAATGGTATGGTAATGGTATGGTAATGGTATGGTAATGGTATGGTAATGGTATGGTAATGGTATGGTAATGGTATGGTAATGGTATGGTAATGGTATGGTAATGGTATGGTAATGGTATGGTAATGGTATGGTAATGGTATGGTAATGGTATGGTAATGGTATGGTAATGGTATGGTAATGGTATGGTAATGGTATGGTAATGGTATGGTAATGGTATGGTAATGGTATGGTAATGGTATGGTAATGGTATGGTAATGGTATGGTAATGGTATGGTAATGGTATGGTAATGGTATGGTAATGGTATGGTAATGGTATGGTAATGGTATGGTAATGGTATGGTAATGGTATGGTAATGGTATGGTAATGGTATGGTAATGGTATGGTAATGGTATGGTAATGGTATGGTAATGGTATGGTAATGGTATGGTAATGGTATGGTAATGGTATGGTAATGGTATGGTAATGGTATGGTAATGGTATGGTAATGGTATGGTAATGGTATGGTAATGGTATGGTAATGGTATGGTAATGGTATGGTAATGGTATGGTAATGGTATGGTAATGGTATGGTAATGGTATGGTAATGGTATGGTAATGGTATGGTAATGGTATGGTAATGGTATGGTAATGGTATGGTAATGGTATGGTAATGGTATGGTAATGGTATGGTAATGGTATGGTAATGGTATGGTAATGGTATGGTAATGGTATGGTAATGGTATGGTAATGGTATGGTAATGGTATGGTAATGGTATGGTAATGGTATGGTAATGGTATGGTA
The DNA here is from genome assembly GCA_964058755.1 of Campiglossa producta. NCBI lineage: Eukaryota > Metazoa > Arthropoda > Insecta > Diptera > Tephritidae > Campiglossa > Campiglossa producta. Next base: position 5,646,892 of record CAXKVI010000002.1, on the reverse strand, counting down.
ATGGTATGGTAATGGTATGGTAATGGTATGATGCCACTGGATCTGTCGACGGTGCTGCTAATGCGCCCGGGAGACTATACAACCAGTCTGATACTGTTTCCAATGCCCAGCCACCCTCGATAATTCTGCAAAATGATGCTGGTGCTCCTGCCACAACTTCTTCTGCAACGCCAATTCCTGTTGCCCCTGCTTCGCAACTTAAGTCACCTACCTCTGTTACTAATGATAATTCGCCTGAAGTTGATGGTAACACGAATGGATGGAAAATTGTGGAAAATAGAAGAATTAATCGAAAAAATAATACTAATAATATTCAAAAAGATGCTAACGCAGAGGCTGGTATTGGCACTATGCCGAATGGTTCTAATAATGCAGATATGGAGTATGGCAACAACAGAGCCATTCAACGTAATTCGCGCTTACGTGCGCGACCGTTAGTTGTTGGGTCGGGCATAAATAGTGATATTAGCGCTGTGTCGAAAAGGGAATGGCTGCATCTTTCGCCGTTCTCTGCCTCTGTTACTTCCGAGAAATTGAAAGCGCATATATCTCAGCATACTGGAATTAGTCAAAATGCCATCGTTTGTATACCACTGGTTAAGAATGGTGTAGATCCTAGCTCTCTGCGATATGTTAATTTCAAGTTGGGCGTTGATGCCATTTCGCTTCCAAAGTTGCTGGTTCCCGATTTATGGCCTACAAACATTGCGGTGCGTCCGTTTAATTTTGGCTCAAAAAACGACGAGGGCCAACTGATGGCGGGGGGCAATCAGTTGGGTCCAACGGATTAATGAGTGGCTTAAATATTAGTTCTAATGCAGATTGTAATAAAAATAATTTTAATTTAAATATTTATTTTCAAAACATCTCGGGAATGCGAACAAAAGCTAATGAAGTTTTTTTATCTACTTCTCGTTGCGAATTTGATGTTTATGTAATTGTTGAAACATGGTTAAACAGTAATTTTGCTGATGCAGAATTTTTTGATCCGAACCTTTTTCATTTATATCGCAAGGATAGAGACGCATCTAAGACTAATTGCTTAAGAGGTGGCGGGGTTTTAATTGCAGTAAATCGAAAGCTTCGCTCATCTTTAGTCCAGTTGGAAAATGATGATACTCTTCTTGATCAGCTATGTGTATGCATTTTTGGAAATCTAAATAAAGTATATATTTGCGTATCTTACATACCACCTTCTAGCCCTGATTCTTTATACGCTGCTCATACAAGCAATATTATGAGTCTTCATGAAGCGAATGAAGACAGTCATTTTTGTGTCCTAGGAGACTTTAACCTGAGTAAAATTACTTGGTCAAATTTTTTTAATAATGGTATATTAACGCCTACAAATGTTAATAGTTCGCATGAAATAAATTTCATTGATAGCCTCTTTAGTATCAATTTCACTCAAAAAAAAGTGGATTGGCTAACAATTTTCGATTCGAAAAGTGTAGCGGAATGCTTCGATGCTTTTCTGGGAAATATATATGCAATTTTTAATAATAATCTTACTTTACTCCCCGGGCGGACTCATAAACTTCCATGGTATACCAATCGTCTCAAGAAACTGAAGAATCTTAGGAATAAATATTTTAAAATGTATAAATCTTCCAATAATGTTCTCCATAAGGAAATATATTTACGCTATAGTAAAAATTTTAATGTACTTGATAAATTTTTATACAAGCAATATATTTCCAGATATGAAATCGAGTTGAAGGAAAACCCTAAAGCCTTCTGGAAATACATACGTTCTAAGAAGGGTTGTTCCAATATTCCGGTTTGTATGTCATACTGCGGTGTATCTTCTAATTGCTTACTAGATTCTGTAAACCTGTTTGCTGATTTTTTCAAATCCAATTTTGTTTCAAGCACGGCTAGCAGTTTCTGTGCCGATGTTGAGAAAACGGTCTGTTTTGGGTCTTTGTCAATCTCGGAAATTGACGTAATCAACGGTATTGCGGCTCTTAAAACCTCATTAAAATGTGATCCTGACGGATTCTCGTCATTTATATTGAAGAAATGCAGTTTGTCATTTTGTAAGCCTTTGAAATACATTTTTAATTTTTCGTTAGCGTGTGGTGTTTTTATTGATCGATGGAAAATAGCCTCAATCACACCAATTTTTAAATCAGGAAACAAGAATAATGTAGCTAATTATAGACCGATCTCGAAACTTTCTAACTGCTCGAAACTTTTCGAGAAGGTGGTCAAAGAGAAGTTATTATTTGCAATCAAAGGATCCATAGATGAATGTCAACATGGCTTTCTTAGTGGTCGGTCCACTGTTACGAACCTAGCTTCTTTTTCACAATTTTGTGTTTCGTCATTTAAAACTGGCCTACAAGTAGATGTTGTCTATACTGACTTTGCTAAGGCATTTGATACTGTTACTCACAGTATATTATTTTACAAGCTCGAAAAAATGGGGTTCCATTCTACTTTTTTATGTTGGTTGAGATCTTATCTCACCAATAGAATCTCCTTTGTGGAGATTGAGAACACAAAATCTTATTCATTCGAAGCCACATCTGGAGTTCCTCAGGGAAGCATTCTCGGGCCCATTCTTTTTCTTCTATTCATTAATGATATAGGATCTTGTTTTAGGAATTCCAAGTATCTGCTCTATGCAGATGATTTAAAAATTTTCAGAACCATTGCCAGTTTCTCAGATGTAGTCCTGATGCAGGAAGATCTTAATAATTTAGCTAATTGGAGCCTTGTGAATAATTTACGTCTTAACATAAAAAAATGCTTCCATATGAAGCTCACGAAAAACCTCAATGCTCATATGTCTACCTATAAACTTTTTGATGACAACCTTTCTTCTGTTAGTGAGTTTGTTGATCTTGGAGTAATGTTTGACTCGCGATTTACATTTTCGAATCACATAAGTTGCATTTTACCCAAGGCTTACTCCAACTTGGCTTTTTTGCGGCGATATGCCAAAGATTTCAAAGATCCATACACTAGAAAAACTTTATATGATAGTCTAGTGCGCTCGAAACTAGAATATGCCTCCATAATTTGGAATCCGATTTATGCTGTTCATTCTCAGAGAATTGAAAGAGTACAAAGAAGTTTTAGTAGATTTGCTGTTCTACCGCTCCGTTTCACTGATCCTTTGCCATCTTACAGTGCCCGTTGTGCCCTCATTAGCATGAAGTCTCTGGCGTCCAGGCGTTCTATTCATACTTTGATGTTCATATATGATCTAATTTGTGGCTCGGTTAACTGTCCGGAACTTTTATCTCTAATAAGTTTTAATATCCCGTGCAGAAACCTCCGCGCGCAATATCCTTTTCATATCAAGATAATCCGTGCTAACTACTATAATTTTGATCCCATCTCGAGGGCTCTCGCAGAATTTAATAACATTTTTCATAGTCTTGATCTAGATTTCGCACTTCCGAGATCATGTTTTGTCTCTAAACTTGCTTTGTATTATGTTTAACAGTTTATGCTTATATTCTACTTATATTTAAGTTTGCTTATGATTTGGATTTGTACTTCTAGTCTGTAAGATTTATAAAATCATAGACTTAATAAACGGAATTGAATTGAATTAATGGTATGGTAATGGTATGGTAATGGTATGGTAATGGTATGGTAATGGTATGGTAATGGTATGGTAATGGTATGGTAATGGTATGGTAATGGTATGGTAATGGTATGGTAATGGTATGGTAATGGTATGGTAATGGTATGGTAATGGTATGGTAATGGTATGGTAATGGTATGGTAATGGTATGGTAATGGTATGGTAATGGTATGATAATGGTATGGTAATGGTATGGTAATGGTATGGTAAGGTGTAGTAATTTGAAAATAGAGCAAATTTGATTGAGAAAAGTCTTCTGTAGCACTTATGTCGAAAAATCGTGATAGTTCCTAGAGTTGTTCTCGGAAGAAGACACTCATAAAACGCAGTTTAGAAATCAAAGGTAACATCTATTACAGTACAAACTTACCTCTCTTCTCACGCGCCTGCATCGAATGCTGTTGTTGCTGCGGCTGTAGCTGATGTTGTTCTGGCTTCTCTGGTTGTATGATTTCTTCTTCTTCTCCATGTGTTTTGTTATCAAATACGCTTACTACACTAGATGCTGGATGATTGATTACACGCGTACTAATAATGCTACTACTATGTATAACACTGCTCAAGGGGCTATTGAAAATAGTCATTTTGTTGTTGCTGTTGCGTCTGTTATTGATGTTGCTGCTGTTGTTTCTCATATAACTGTGATTGCTATTGCCTGAGTGAACAATGCCCAGTGACAAAATTACGAATATCACTGAAATGCGCGGCATAATGATGGATTTTGTTATGAAAATTAATTTGTTGGTAGATGAATATTGCACCGAAGAAATCACGTTTATTAATTCTTGTTTGTTTTTTGTTATTAATTAATAATATTTATTTCTTTTAAATCACTTTTTATTAGCTTATGGTGAGTTAATTTATTTTTTAATTATATAATTAGTATCAATTATTATTTTGTTTGTAGTTTGTTGACTAAATTCCTAATTTTGTAGAGCGCATGCGCAATGCGCTTTGATTGAGGCGCTAATAAGTGTTTGAAACTAATTCGCTTTTCTTGATAGTGCTCTGCTTAGAGCGAGAGCGTTATCAGGCACATTTTACGACGTTTGAAACAGTAATCAAATTTCGCTTTAGGAATGCACTGACTCCTAAGACTTCAAAATTCACAGCGAAATTACTTCATAGACACCACGGCGTATACTTGTTTTTGTGTGTGTGTGTGTGTATGCGTTCTCCTGTTTGTGTTGTTGTTTCTATCGCACTGCTTATAGTTTGGTGTCTATCTATGAACTGTAACGCAACTTTCAAATCAATAATAAACAAATTTACGCCACACCAAAGTCCCCGATTGCGCAACAAACATATAAACAAGTTTAGTTTGGCGTCGCGCATGCGCAATTTGCACCCGTTTGACTTGCAGTCTCTGCTGTTAAACACTTTACGTTTTACAAGTCCAGTCTTTCGCCTGGCTATTTTGCTAGTTAAATTTTACTATCTACTCGAGTTCATAGCATATCCTGAACACCTTCACTTCACACTCACTTTCAAGACACAGCGTCTTTTTGTCTATGCGCGAATGCTTGTCCAACCTGCTTCGCACTCAACCGCAACAGAAAAGTAGTTCACACTTGTAAACGCTTTCTAAACACAAAATGATGTTTTGACAATAGTTTGAATGCATTCCAAAAGGTAGCAGGCGTTGACATTTGGACACTGGCGCAAATTTAACCACCAGCCATGGCATATCTAAATTTATGCATATTTAACGCATGAATTAATTAATTAGTGACATTCGAAAGATAACATAGTCGTTTCTTCATACCTTTTTTCGTTGACAAATCTTGAAATTTGAAAAAAAAAAATCTTAGCGACGACAACTCGCTTAGCGCCCGCTAAAATTAGTTAGCGATGCAACGATTAGTTAGTTCGCTTCGTTTGTTCCAATATTGCTTTAGGTATTTATCAATCAACTCATTTCTTTATTGTTTTTATTTTAGTGATGCTGTAACAATAGCCATGAAATTTCCAAACCAACTTTTATTACTTCATTTCTTATCAAAGCGCTCAATGGCTCATAAAGTCACTCTCAACAACTTCATAGCTTGCGCTCTTTATTTTTTAACCAGTTCACTTTGTACTATCTTATTTCTCTCGCGCTCTTGATACTTTTATATTATTTTAGCCTTCTCACAGCTTCATTTCAACAGTCTTTTGGCATTCGCTCCTAGACTCGCGCACTGTGAACACCACACTGCCTTGCTTTTAGTCTTCTTTTAAGCCAATTCGTATTAATTTCCAATACCCGACAGTTGAGTTCAACGCGCAACCGCTTCTCTGCTTGCTTGCTTGGTTATCAACACACTAACTGTTGGCGACCTGAATGAAAAAGTCACTAACTATCAGCGTTTCTCTGAATTGTTCGGTCGCTCTTAAGATTTTCACTTAAGCCGCTCTTTAGAGTTTGCTGCGATAATTTCTGATCTCTTTGTTTAGATGTGATCCATGAGACGGGTTTTGTTTGACTCTTCCTTGAACTCTGACTTTCTTACATTTTTGCTTGAATTTGCCTCAAAACGTGTATCAATAAAATAAAATAAAAAATAATAAAATAAAATAAATTAAAATAAAAAAATAATAAAATAAAATAAAATAAAATAAAATAAAATAAAATAAAATAAAATAAAATAAAATAAAATAAAATAAAATAAAATAAAATAAAATAAAATAAAATAAAATAAAATAAAATAAAATAAAATAAAATAAAATAAAATAAAATAAAATAAAATAAAATAAAATAAAATAAAATAAAATAAAATAAAATAAAATAAAATAAAATAAAATAAAATAAAATAAAATAAAATAAAATAAAATAAAATAAAATAAAATAAAATAAAATAAAATAAAATAAAATAATAAAATTAAATAAAATTAAAAAAAAAACAAAGTCTAAAAAATAAAATAAAAAGAAATAAATAAAAAATAAAAAAATTAAACAAACCAAATTAAAATAAAATAAAAAAAAATCAAATAAAATAAAATGAGAAAAAATATAAAATAGTAATAATTATAATAAATATAAAGAAATAAAAAAGTTAAATTATATAATTTAAAATAAAAAAGTGAAAAGAAATAAAAACGCAACAAAATAAAAAATAATAATTAAAAAAAATTAAAAAAGAAAAATATAAAATTAGAAAAAAAATACCATAAAAAAATAAATACAGTCAAAAAGAAATAATTAATAATTAAACTAAAATAAAATCAAATAAAAAATAAAAGTGAAAAGGAAATAAAATAATAAAAAAATATAATAAAATAAAATATAACAAAATTAAATAAAGTGAAAACAAAATACTAAAAAAATAAAATAAAATCTAACAAAATAAAATAAAATAAAAAGAAATAATAAATAAGATAAAAAATAATAAAATAAAACAAATTAAAAAAAAAATAAAAAAAAATGAAATAAAATAAAACAAAAAAATCAAATCAAGTAAAATAAATTAAAAAAAAAAATTTAAATAAAATAAAAAAAAAATTTAAAAAATAAAATAGAGATAATTTAAATAACATATAAATTAAATCAAATATAAAAAAAATAAAAAAAAAATAAAAAAGTGAAATGAAATAAAAAGGCAATAAAATGCAAAAAAATGCAAAAAAAAGCAAATTAAAAAAAAAATTAAATGAAATAATAAATATAATAAATTTAAAAAAAAAAATAACTAAAAAAAAATAAATTAAAATAAAATAAAATAAAATAAAATAAAAATATAAAAAAGTTGAATTAAATAAATTAAAATTAAAAAGATATAAAAAAATTTTAAAAAATAAAATGAAAAAAAAAATAAAAAAATGTAATTAAATTAAATTAAATATACACAAACAAAATAAAATAAAATATAAAAAAATAAAGAAAAAAAATTATAAAAAATCAAATCATCGAAAATAATAAATAAAAATAATATGAAACAAGTAAGGAAGTTCGGGTAAGCCGAACATTAAATACCCAGTGTATGGAAACAATAGTAGTACCTATAAGTTATATATTTTCTATATATATTATAATTTGGGAAAAACGAACTCAATAAATTTATTAGTTAGTTTATAAAATTAATATTTATTTATGCTACGGTATAACATATATGTACATTGTTCGTGTGCCCTCAAAATATTACTTATAGTTGAATACATTTCTTACTTCTAACTTCTAACTTACGCCCAATTTGTGACAAAGTTTTAAATTGAAAAAAATACGTTTGGGCCAGTTTTTCAAAATTCAAATTATTTTCAAAGTTATAGCTATCACCACTTTTCGAAATTCCTTACTTTTTGATGTAAATAACTTCCGCTCCCTTAAAGTGCCAAAAAATTTTTTTTGCTAATAGTTACTAATGCAATGCCCAACAACATCATACAAAAGCGCCATCTCGCCACGATGGAGAAGTTAAAAATTGCGAATAATGTTTGCAAAAAAATTTTTTTTTTTACAAAAATTGGAAATGTCCTTTTGTAGAAGATACCATCTTTTATATATATTTAAAAAATTAGCAGAATCGGTTTGACCAATCGTGAGAAAATCATCAAAAAGTGAGGAATTTCGAAAACTGTTGATAGATATAACTTTCAAAATAATTCGAATTTTGAAAAATTGTATACGTATTTTTGTTTAATCGTTCTGAGCCATACTACCCACTTTCAATAAAATACATGGCCGTCGAAAAAATTATAGGTGGCTCACTTAAAAAAATTAACTCATCTTTTAAGACTCGTTAATAGTAGACAATTCCTTACAAATTTAACTACCAAATTATACTATAATTATACTATTTTAGTTATTTACCTTACCGAATTATGTCAATTTATGTGATTTTCGAAATTTTCCATATTGAAAGTGGACGTGATTGGGAAGCGATTTCGTTTAATTTCAACAGGTAGACTTCCTATAACTCTAGTATATTGTGCCGAATTTCACGATTCTACCGTAATCAGTTTAAAACTTACGACCAGTCTTTTAGGTGATTTTCTAAATTTTCGAAATCGAGAGTAGCCGTGGTTGGACGGGGATTTAATCCAATTTCTTCACGTATACTCCCAACAGTACTAGTATGATTTGTGCCAAATTTCATCGTTCTACCATAATTTGTTTAAAAGTTACGACCAGTCGAATTTTCAAAAATGCCTCCCTTGAAAGTGGGCGGTACCACGCCCACTTTTTAAAATTTAACAGAAAGTCATAATAGAATGATAAGAGAGATTCACCTATGAAATTATATCATTTTATCAATTTCAGCTACCGATATATGTCAGTTTATGTGATTTTCGAAATTTTCGATACCGACAAAAGGGACGTGGTTATAATCCGAGTAATCTGTATACCAAATTTCATGCAAATTCCTCAATTTTTACTTAAGTTATGTTAATTTGTGTGATTTTCGAAATTTTCGATCTCGAAAAAGGGGGCGTGGTTATCATCCGATTTCGCCCATTTTCAATAGCAACCTACCTGGCCAAAAAGTAACCTGTATATAAAATTTCATGCAAATATTTTAATTTTTACTCAAGTTATCGTGTACAAAGACGGACGGACATGACTGAATAGACTCCTCTTTTCAACCTAAGAACTTTCATACATGGATCTTGATTATTTTGCGACGGTACATAGTACAGTTATGTGGACAAAATTATAATACCCCTGTACTAGTACGCTTGGTATAAAAATGCCTCCCTTAAAAGTGGGCGGGGCCACGCCCACTTTAGAAAATTTATCAAAAAATCATTATATAATGACCATGGGGATTCACCTATAAAATGATATAATTTTAACCATTTCCGTTAGCGAATTATGTCAATTTATGTGATTTTCGAAATTTTCGATATCGAATGTGGGCATGGTTGGAGGGCGATTTTATCCATTTTCATCAGGTATACTCCCAACGATACTAGTATGCTTTGTGCCAAATTCCATCGTTCTATCGTAATCAGTTAAAAGTTACGACCAGTCAAATTTTCAAAAATGCCTTCCTTAAAAGTGGGCGGTGCCACGCCCACTATAAAAAATTTATGGAAAAATCATAAGAGAATGACCAGGGGGATTCACCTATCAAATTATATCATTTTAGCTATTTCAGCTGCCGAGATAAGTCAATTTGTGTGATTTTCGAAATTTTCGATATCGAAAGTGGGCGTGGTTGAAGGGCGATTTTATCCACTTTCATCAGGTATACTCCCAACGATACTAGTATGCTTTGTGCCGAATTCCATCGTTCTATCGTAATCAGTTTAAAAGTTACGACCAGTCAAATTTTCAAAAACGCCTCCATTAAAAGTGGGCGGTACCACGCCCACTATAAAAAATTTATGGAAAAATCATAAGAGAATGACCAGGGGGATTCACCTATAAAATTATATCATTTTAGCCATTTCAGCTGCCGAGATAAGTCAATTTGTGTGATTTTCGAAATTTTCGATATCGAAAAGGGGACGTGGTTATCATCCGATTTCGCCCATTTTCAATAGAAACCTACCTTGGCCAGAAAGTAACCTGCGTACAAAATTTCATGCAAATATCTCAATTTTTACTCAAGTTATCGTGACTCAACTCCTCTTTTAATCCTAAGAACTTTCATATATGGAACTCTATATCTATCTCGATTATTTTGTGCCGTTACAAACAGCCGTTATGTGAACAAAGTTAATATACCCTTGTACTACACCTTTTCCACCCAAAAATGAGAAAACGTAAATTAAAATGAGAAAACATAAATGATAATAAGAAAATAAAAATTTATGTTGAATGAAAATTTTCCCATTACTAATTTACGATTTCTCATTACAAGTTTACGTATTCTCATTACAACTTATGTTTTCTCAATACAATTTTTTTTTTCTCAATACAATTTACTTTTTCCCATTATAATTTATATTTTCTCATTATAATTTTTGTTTTCTCATTTTAATTTACGTTTTCTCATTTTTGGGTGGAAAATGTGTAGTACTAATACACTGGGTATAAAAATAGAATTAAAAAATGAAAATAAAACTAAAAAATAAGAATAAGTAAAATTTAAAAAAAATAAAAATAAAAAATAAATAAAAAAAGTATAAAATTAACAAATTGATTTGAAATAATATAAAATAAAATATATAAAAATAAATTGAAATCCAATCCAGTAAAATAAAATAAGGAAAAAAATCAAATGAAATCAAGGAAAATAATAAAAAAAAATAAAAATTAAAATTAATAAAAAATATGAAAAAAATTGATTTAAGTTAATTAATAGTAATTAGACCACAAGACAACAACAACAACAACCTTTATTCTTAAATCTGTCAAACTTGAGTAAAACACTTGTATGCCCTTTCTTACTCCCAGCCATACATTTTTTTTAAATATTAAAAGATCACCGCTCATAAAACAGTTGTCAAGTCTCAAATTCCGCCAATGCAAAATTAAAAGAAGAGCATTTAAATATGCCCCCCAAGAATTGTGACACTTCAAGGTGAGTAGCGCATCAATCATTTTGCTTATGATTTGGCTCCTTTGCTATCTGCTAGTTAGGTATAATCTCAACAATTACATAGCAATTAAAATTCCATATCATTAAGTTAAAATAATTATTTTAAATATATAGCGAGTTAGTCTCTGCATTTGCCAAACTTGTTGCTAATAGCCTCTGCCACTTTTAAATGGATATTCAAAGATTCAAAGATACCTAGAAACAAGAATCCGGTGCTTAATAAATAAAATCTTCATACGACTGCCTCTGAAGGTGGACGTGTGCATCCGACGAGCATCTGTAACCGCTAATAATATGTAAATTGGACCAACCATGTGTGACGAGTGTGTGTTTGACAAACACACAAAACTGACCACCGCACTGTTGTTGCTAATTGTTGCTTTTGTGCTTGAGAATTATAGTTGAATGTCATTGATTAAGCTGCTAAAAACTCATTTAAGTGAGTAAACTTGAGACACAACACAACGCCAACGCCATAAGCTATCTTTGCATAGCAACAACAACATGATAATGAGTATGGCAGAGGATCGCGAAATGTTTTCAGCTGGAGAACGATCGTTATTTACATACATAAAACTCGATCCGATGTTTTTCGAAAGATTTATTTGCAGAAAACGGCGCTGGTGTGAGCAACTGTTGCAGCGGTAAAATAAAATAAAGTAAAATAAAATAAAATAAAATAAAATAAAATAAAATAAAATAAAATAAAATAAAATAAAATAAAATAAAATAAAATAAAATAAAATAAAATAAAATAAAATAAAATAAAATAAAATAAAATAAAATAAAATAAAATAAAATAAAATAAAATAAAATAAAATAAAATAAAATAAAATAAAATAAAATAAAATAAAATAAAATAAAATAAAATAAAATAAAATAAAATAAAATAAAATAAAATAAAATAAAATAAAATAAAATAAAATAAAATAAAATAAAATAAAATAAAATAAAATAAAATAAAATAAAATAAAATAAAATAAAATAAAATAAAATAAAATAAAATAAAATAAAATAAAATAAAATAAAATAAAATAAAATAAAATAAAATAAAATAAAATAAAATAAAATAAAATAAAATAAAATAAAATAAAATAAAATAAAATAAAATAAAATAAAATAAAATAAAATAAAATAAAATAAAATAAAATAAAATAAAATAAAATAAAATAAAATAAAACAAAATAAAATAAAATAAAATTAAATTAAAAAAATCAAATAAAATAAAATAAAATAAAAAACAAAACAAATAAAATAAAATAAAATAAAAAAATATAAAATAACATAAAATAAAATCAAATAAAATAAAATAAAACAAAATAAAATAAAATTAAAAAATCAAATAAAATAAAAAAACAAAACAAAATAAAATAAAAAAAATAACAAAAAAATAAAAAAAATTAGTTTAATTTAATTTAAAAAAAATAAATAAATAAAAGAAAATTTAGAAAATTAAAAAAAATAAATAAAATAAAATAAAACAAAAAAAAAAGTGAAAAAAATTAAAAGTAAAATTAAAAAAAAAAAAATAAATAAAATAAAATTTAAAAAACGAATTAAAATGAAATAAAACAAAATTAAAAATTAAAATTAAAACAAAAAAATAAAATAAAGTAAAAAATTAGATAAAATAAAATAAAACAAAATAAAATGACAGAAGATAAAATAAAATAAAATAAAAAATGAAGTAAAATTAAATTAAGTTAAATATAATAGAATTAAATTTAAATAAATACAATCTTCAAACGATCCCACTGTGCCCTGCGCATCGTCAAGCCACACAGAAATGTCGCAATGCCATAAAACCAGGCGTCATAAGACCAGGCGTCATAACACCAACAACACGAATAAAAGCAATCGAGCCAACAGAACTTGCAAGAAACTACAGAGAAAAACGCCAACATCAGTCGTAAATTGCATCCATGCAGTAGATTTTCATCAATGGTAGCAATGATAGCAAGCGAGTAGCGAGCAATCAGTCAGTCAAGTCGAATGAGGTAATTGTGCGAACGAGCGTTTTTCCATCTTTATGGTTTAAAGTTTTTAAGCGGAGTTTATGGTCCACGCTATTGTGGTTTGCGTGTGTGTCGGTGGTGGTGTTTTGCTGTGATAATTGGCAAATGTTGTTGTTGCTTTTGAGTTCTGTTACAATTACCACTATTAACAGAGCAACAATGCAAACAGCAGTAAATGCAAGTGTCTATCAGACGTGCCAACAATAACAAGTTGTTCTCAAACAATGTTGCGCGGCTTCCTCATGCCAATCGTAGCATTTTGCATTGTAAAGGGTGTTTTATTTCGAGTCGAGATTTTTATAAAAAAACAATGAGATTGAAATAAATAAAAATAAAAAAATAAAATAAAAATAAAAAAATAAAATAATATAAAATAAAATAAAATAAAATAAAATAAAATAAAATAAAATAAAATAAAATAAAATAAAATAAAATAAAATAAAATAAAATAAAATAAAATAAAATAAAATAAAATAAAATAAAATAAAATAAAATAAAATAAAATGAAATAAAATAAAATAAAATAAAATAAAATAAAATAAATAAAATAAAATAAAATAAAATGAAATAAAATAAAATAAAATAAATAAAATAAAATAAAATAAAATGAAATAAAATAAAATAAAATAAAATAAAATAAAATAAAATAAAATAAAATAAAATAAAATAAAATAAAATAAAATAAAATAAAATAAAATAAAATAAAATAAAATAAAATAAAATAAAATAAAATAAAATAAAATAAAATAAAATAAAATAAAATAAAATAAAATAAAATAAAATAAAATAAAATAAAATAAAATAAAATAAAATAAAATAAAATAAAATAAAATAAAATAAAATAAAATAAAATAAAATAAAATAAAATAAAATAAAATAAAATAAAATAAAATAAAATAAAATAAAATAAAAAAATAAAATAAAAGATATAAAAAAATTTAAAAAAAATAAAGTAAAATAAAACAAAACAAAACCAAATAAAATAAAATTACACAAAATAAAAATTAAAACAATAATGCATCAAAATGTCATTATTCGGAAAATCAATAGTTGCGATTAATCTATAATGATTAGTTGGCGCCTTAGCTTAATTAATAGTACACCCATACTTTCAACTAATTTTTTTTGTTGTTTTTTATTTTGTTTTCTTTTTTAAAAATAAAAATTCAATTTATATACATTTTCGAATTTGAGCGCAAATAATTTTTAATTAATTTCAATTTTAATTTTATTTCTTCTTCTTCTTTCCCTTCTTTCCTTTCTTACCCTTCTTCTTGCCACCACAGAGTGCAGCAAGCGCTTCGTCTAGCTCTTTATCGGTAATCTGTGTTTCGGTGGTCATTTTCTGTTTCGGCAACACAATCGGTTGTTTCGGTGTCTTCAGCTCGATTTCGATGGTATTTCGCTTACGGCGATGATGTTGTTTATTACCCAATTTTACTAAGAAAACGTCGCTATCGGTGTCCTCGCAAGTTTTGTAGCAAACCTAAAATGAGTAGAAGTTTTGGGAATTAGACAGGAAGTCCGAAGATTAAAATCGATTTAAAGGACTTCAATATTTAGTAGACAAAAATATTAGTTCAACCTTTGTACTTCTAACCGATGAACCTTATCCCCTCTTGATTGTTAACCCTTACCCTACCCCACTCTTTCGAAGCCATTTTTTTTTTAATTCTTTTTTATTTCAAACCTCCACCAGCTGGCCTATTGCATTTTGATTTCTAAAAATACTTTCGAAATCAATAAACCAGCTTCGCATGCTAATTACCATCCTTGCGCTAAATGGAGTGTTTATGCAACACATATGGGGCATTAAAATATTGCAAACGTGCATACAGACATTCCTACTCACAAACTATTGGTTTGAAATAAAATCATTTCTGGTATGCATGAAAGTAAAATGGAAAAGCAAAAAAGTAGGGCAAAACGGTACTCCAATTTAATTTTATACAATAAGTTTCAATTGCAATGGATAGGAATTTTTTTTGTTTATTTTTCTGTTCTTTTTGCTTTTTTCTTTTGTGGGATTCCATTGGTGTAACTTTGATGTGGCTGATATGCTGCAGTGGCATTGCTGACGTAGCCGATACCACGCGATCGAAAGTATTCGAATGGAAATGCAGCGTGTTGAATAGACCAACAATTTATTTGAGCAGACAATTATCCAACTGAACAGATGTGCTGCTACGATAGGACCCTGCTGGAGCAGTTATAAAATAAAATAAAACAAATAAAATAATAAAAATTTAAAAAATTAAATTAAATAAAAAAAAATTAAATAATAATAAAACAAAATAAAATAATATAAAATAAAATAAAATAAAAAAAAATAAAAAAAAATAAAATAAAATAAAATAAAATAAAATAAAATAAAATAAAATAAAATAAAATAATATAAAATAAAATAAAACAAAATAAAATAAAATAAAATAAAATAAAATAAAATAAAATAAAATAATATAAAATAAAATAAAATAAAATAAAATAAAATCAAATAAAATTAAATTAAATTAAATTAAATTAAATTAAATTAAATTAAATTAAATTAAATTAAATTAAATTAACTTAAATTAAATTAAATTAAATTAAATTAAATAAAATAAAATAAAATAAAATGAAATAAAAAAATAAAAGAAAATAAAATAAAATAATATAAAATAAAATAAAATAAAATAAAATAAAATAAAATAAAATAAAATAAAATAAAATAAAATAAAATAAAATAAAATAAAATAAAATAAAATAAAATAAAATAAAATAAAATAAAATAAAATAAAATAAAATAAAATAAAATAAAATAAAATAAAATAAAATAAACTAAAATAAAATAAAATTAAATTAAATTTAAAAAATTTAATAAAATAAAATAAAATAAAATAAAGTGAAATAAAATAAAATAAAACAGAATTTAAAACTTAAAAAATTTAATAAAATAAAACTAAAAAAATAAAACAAAATAAAATGAAAAAAATAAAACAAAATAAAATCAAATACAATAAGATAAAAGAAAAAAAAAAATTTTAAATATATATAATAAAATAAAATAAAATATAATTAAATTATATTAAATTAAATTAAATTAAATTAAAAAAATAATATAATATAATATAAAAAAATAAAATAAAATAAAATAATATAAAGTAATATAAAATGGAGTAAACTTAAAAAAAAACACAATAAAAAATAAATAAAACAAAATAAGAAAATGCAAATAATATAATATTAATAATAAAATAAAACTAAAAAAATTAAAATAAAAAAGTATTTCAGATAAAATTAAATTAAATAACAAAATAAAATAAAAAAAAGTAAAATCGAATTAAATAAAATAAATTAAAAGACAATTGTTAAACTGAAATATCTAATCTAATAAAATAAAATGGAATCAAACATAAACAAAGAAAATTAAAAAATAAAAACAAAAGCAAATAAAATCAAATAAAAAAATAAAACAAAAAAATTTAATAAATTCAAATAAAAAATTAAAAGTAAAAAAAAATTAATTATATAAAAATTAACTGAAATAAAATAATAAAAATACGATAAAATAAAAATTATTTATATGAAATTAAAATATATATAAAATGTGATTAAACTAAACTAAACTAAATAAAATATGATAAAATAAAATAAAACAAAGTAAATTAATATGAAATAAATAAAAATAAGAAAATTGCATTTCCAGCAGGGTCTTTTGCCAGTTTTACACACGTCAATGTACATATGTCGACCAGCAACAAGTGCAAGTAATCTTTATGTTGCGCGTGGCAATAGGTATTGTTATCTACCGTTTATAGAGCGCAATAACATGCAGTTGCTTATATAAGGCAAAAACTAAGCTAGCAACAACAATGCGAAAAAAAAACAGAAATACCAAAATTATTGGCTGCATTTTTTCCTCAGCTCCCGACTGACTGAATTGTGTTGCACTGACGCAATACAAACTTACATACGTTTAACAATGCAGCAAGACAAAAAATCACTGCTAGCTGACGTCTATTTGATCAACGTGCGAGTATGAAGATATGCGAATGTCTATGACCACGCGTGCATGTGGCGCAAGGGGATTTAACAGAGCTAATTTTTGATTTGACGTTTTTAAGTGTAATGGAGTGTGGTTGCTAAGTGACCTTGCTCAATCCCGACTCTTGCGTCCTCGTTCGTGCACTCTGGGCAACGGGAGCTACCTAGGCTCGCGGCAGAAAGAGAGGGAGCCCCGGTGGGGCCACTCTGACATACTTGGTTTAAGGGCTCACCGAGGTTTTTGCGCAGCGTCTGTTCACCATGAGGTGCGGCTGCAAGCGGGCGTCTGTCTTGAAGCAAGCGGCTCGCTATATAAATGTGTAAATATTTTCCAAAAACCCCGAAACGGGTTGTGCGCTGGGTTTGGGACCCGCCACGTAAAAAATTTAGTCCAATGAAAAATAAATTAAAGCCTCGGATGAGAACCCCCTTTAATGTTGACGACCCGGCAAAACGAATAAGGCATAATGATTTGGATATTAGGGCATGTACCGGGAATGTCCGGACCCTTTCAAGGGACGGTACCGCTGCCCGACTGGTTGATGTCCTCGTTAACGCAAAGGCTGACATCACCGCCCTGCAGGAAATGCGATGGACGGGACAAGGAAAGACGACCATCGGACCTTGTGACGTATACTACAGTGGCCAGACACGCGGCAAAGCGCGTGGTGTAGGATTCGTGGTGGGAAAGAGACTTCGCCGCCAAGTACTAGCGTTCACCCCCGTGGACGAGCGTCTCGCTGCGATCCGCATCAAAGCGAAATTTTTCAACATAACATTTATCTGCGCCTATGCGCCGACTGAGGAGACGGACGACGCAGAGAAGGACTCCTTCTACGATAAACTTGAACAGACTTATGATCGCTGCCCCCAACATGATATCAAAATCGTGCTCGGCGACTTTAATGCGAAGGTGGGCAAGGAAGGAGTCTTTGGTCCAACAGTTGGAAAATTTAGTCTCCATGATATAACATCCCCCAACGGCACTAGGTTGATTGATTTCGCTGCTGCTCGCAATATGGTCATCAGTAGTACCAGGTTCCAGCATAAACGAATACACCAAGCCACATGGCTGTCTCCTGATCAAAGAACAAGAAACCAGATTGATCATGTCATGATCGACGGCAGACATAGCTCCACCGTTCTGGACGTGCGTACCCTTCGTGGTCCCAATATCGACTCGGACCATTATCTTGTTGCAGCCAAGATACGCACACGCCTCTGTGTAGCAAAGAAAGTGCGCACAGTAACGGAAGGAAAGTTTGACGTCGAGAAGCTGCGCACGACACAGACAGCTGACAATTTCTCCACTCGACTCTCACACCTGCTATCGGAGAGCAATCCTCGACCTAACGATGCAACCGAGCAATGGAAGCATATCTCTCACTCATTACGTACCGCCGCTGAGGCCACTATAGGGTTCCAGCGAGCCCGCAAAAACAACTGGTACGATGAGGAATGCAGCACTGCCTCGGACAAAAAGGACGCTGCCTACAGGGAGACGTTGCGAACGGGCGCAACCCGCAGTGTATGGCAACGCTATCGTGAGGCAAAGAAGGAAGAGAGACGCCTTTTCAGAAAAAAGAAACGTGAGGCCGAAAGGCGTGAGTGTGAGGAGCTTGAGATGCTGGCTGACAGGAATGATGCCCGAAAATTCTATGAAAAGATCCGGCGGATGACGGAAGGTTTTAAGACCGGGGCAAGTTCCTGTAAGGACAATAATGGCGACCTGGTAACCGACGTACAGAGTGTACTTAAATTATGGAGGGAGCACTTCTCCTCACTGCTAAATTGCGAGGGAGACGTCGAACCCGATACCCCAATCCCTGACGATGGAAAAGTCGTCCCACCACCTGACTATGATGAAGTGAGGATAGCTATATCCCGGCTGAAAAACAACAAAGCGCCTGGAAAAGACGGACTGCCCGCCGAGCTGTTCAAACACGGAGGCGAAGAGCTGGTAAAAAGCATGCATCAGCTCTTATGCAGAATATGGTCAGACGAGTGCATGCCTCCAGATTGGAATTTAAGTGTGCTCTGCCCAATCCACAAGAAAGGCGATCCCGCTAACCGCACCAACTACCGCGGAATCAGCCTTCTTAATATCGCGTATAAGGTTCTTTCTAGCGTATTGTGTGAAAGACTGAAGCCCATCGTAGACAAGCTGATTGGACCTTATCAGTGTGGCTTTAGACCTGGTAAGTCTACCATCGACCAGATTTTCACGATACGCCAAATCCTGGAGAAGACCCATGATAAAAGAATCGACACACACCATCTCTTTGTCGATTTCAAAGCCGCTTTTGACAGCGCAAAAAGGAGTTGCCTGTATGCCGCCATGTCTGAATTTGACTTCCCTGCAAAGCTTATACGGCTTTGCCAAATGACGTTGAGCAATACTAACAGCTCCGTCAGAGTCGGGAAGGACCTCTCTGAGCCATTTGAAACCAAACGAGGCTTCAGACAGGGCGACTCCCTTTCGTGCGATTTCTTCAACCTGATGCTGGAGAAGATAATTCGAGCAGCAGAGCTAAACCGCAATGGTACAATCTTTTACAAGAGCGTGCAATTGCTGGCGTATGCCGATGATATTGATATCATTGGCCTTAACAACCGCGCCGTAAGCGCTGCCTTCTCTGGACTGGATAAAGAAGCGAAAAAAGTGGGTCTTGCGGTCAACGAGGACAAGACGAAGTATTTGCTGTCATCAAAGAAAGAATCGGCGCACCTGCGCCTTGGCAGCCACGTCACTGTTGATAGTTACAAATTTGAAACTGTGAGGGACTTCGTCTATTTGGGAACCAGCATTAACACCGAAAATAATATCAGTCTAGAAATCCAACGGAGAATCACTCTTGCGAACAAGTGCTACTTTGGACTGAGTAGGCAATTGAGAAGTAAAGTCCTCTCTCGAAGAACAAAGATCGCGCTCTATAAGTCTCTCATCATACCTGTCCTGATGTATGGCTCAGACTCATGGACAATGTCAAGAGAAGATGAGATGGCCCTTGGAGTATTTGAGAGAAAAGTTCTCCGTAAGATTTATGGTCCTTCCCGTGATGCCGACGGCGAGTATCGAAGGAGATTTAACGATGAGCTGTACGAGCTTTACGCAGATCTGACCATAGTCCAGCGAATTAAAGCCCAAAGGCTCCGCTGGCTGGGTCACGTCATGCGAATGGACAAAGAAGCTCCAGCCCAGAAGGTTTTCCAATCGTCACCCGAATTCGGCAGCAGAGGAAGGGGGAGGCCTCGACTGAGATGGAAACAACAGGTGGAGGATGACTTGAACTCCCTTGGGGTTTCCAATTGGCGTCAGTTATCGCTAAAAAGGAATGACTGGCGTGCTTTGATAGGCGACGGCCAAAATCGCTTAGGCGGTTAAGCGCCAATAAATGATGATGATGTTTTTAAATCGAAGTAAAAAATAGCAAATGTATAAATATCAAGGCAAAATTAATGCAAAACATGACGGAGCTAATCCAATTAAATAGGTAAATATATCGTTATTTAGGTAATCATGAAAAGGTAGACAGATCATATCACTCACTTATTTAAAAAAAAAAAAATTCTAATCCCTCCCAGACACTCCTGATGAATGCAACAGATTTTTCATATTGCTGCTATAAATCTGATGACTCATATGATGGTCAGCTGCATTGTAGCAATCTCTTTTTTAACTCACCTCTATGCCCTTCTTGCGCGTATCCGCATTTATACCCTTTAGTGTATCCTTGATTTCTTGTGGATCTACTTGCAAGCAACAATTTCGTGTATCCTGCGCCGGCAAGGGTGGTGCTAAGGGACCACAACTATCATCACAGCACGGGTTCTTACGTCGATAGAGTTCCAAATTTTGAGTTGCATTACATATTGATTTGATTTTACTGAATGGGACACAATAGTTTTCAGCATTGCAAGCATCATTTCCGGAATATTTGATATTGGCACGTATCTTTGGTAATCTTGGACCGTTTATAATGTGACCGTTAGTACGTCGTTTAACATGATTTTTTGCAAAATTGCTACGTTGCAATATTTCGTTGATGGTCTCACAGCGATTGTTGTCCTGTAAAGGAAAACGAAAAAAAAAAATATATATAGATAAAAGTTTCAGGTAGTAGTACTTTTAAAATTTTTTCTAAAAATATTTCATGAATGTTTTGAATTCTACGAATGCAAATATTAATATTTTTCTAGTGAAAAGCGATTTCACGTTATCGTAAAAGGTAAGTAAGTTACCCATTTGAAGTGAACTTTTTTGGTAGCCTTTTACAAGCTACTGATGGTTGCACCAGATTTTTCATATTACTGTTAAAAATCTGTTGGTAATTTTGCTCTGCGCCCCGAAGGCTGTTTAGCAGCTGACTGCTAATATGATGGGCAGTGTTCCTGCAGGGTAGTTTGTTCAGTTAAGTGAGGTGTTTTAAGCGTATGGCAACTACATGAGTTCGCTGTCATATATCGAAACAGCTGGGGGTGAATTCTGGTTCTATGAAGTGATAACGTGAAAAAAAATTTGTATGAATTTGAAGTTTCTTTTCACAAATTTTGTATGAAATTTCTTTTCATTTTATCATTTCATAGAACCCGAATTTGCCCCCTGATCGAATTGCGCGGTGAATTTGCAAAAATTTTGCCACTTTTGATATTTTGCAAGCTTAGCAATTTACAAGCAGTAGTAAGTGCTTAAATGGTATTATTTAAAAATTAAACTGTCACAAATGATTAATTACAATTAATAAATAATTCGTTTCAGACGTCGCAGACAAATTCAATATGGAGCCACATTGAGGAAAGTGGTGATGCAAGATAAATGAAATGCAAGCACCGCAGAATGGAGACACTTTCAATAAAGTGATAATGCAAAGAAAATGAAATGCAAGTACTGTGGAAACACTATACGTATTTCCGGCAGCACGATTGGCAAGCTAAATTGCCTTTTACAATTTTATAGACTTTGGGCATAAAATTCATTATAATTTGTTATTTTTCTGGCAGAAGCTCGTCTATTTTAAGACAAATTTCATAATCTTTATCGCACAACTTTCTATCAATAATAAATAAGTATAAAATATTAGTTTCAACTCACTTTGGCATTTTCATCATCACAATCACTGCCCATATCCTTATCACCCTGCATGCCATCGTCAATGCTTTCCACTTGATGCGTATTTTTGAGCACACGTATAACAAGGCCACTACCATTTAGACAAGCCTCAAACTCTTCATAGGCATCTGGTCCGGGTTCCGGTTTTGTGGGCACAACAAAACATGGTGGCATAATCTGTGGTGGGCAACATTGTTGGCAAGGATCAGATGGCTCCTCGCTGCTTCCTAATAAAAAAAAAATTGAAATGTAGATCTTAGCATTAGACTGGTACTAAAACGGAAAACATACCCTTTTTGTAGTTTTTTTTAGGAAGAAATGTACTGCAAATTTGGTACAGAAATTTTGTTTTCAAGATTTTTTTAAAGTTTTTTTATAACTTTGTTTGACAAATTAAAAGTTTTTTTTTTAATTTGAGGCTGCATATTTTTGCATTAAATAGCGCAGTTTCCGCAATGCTCTAGCTTTGGCTAAAATTGAAAATTACAACAAAAAAAATTGTTTAGAAAGTTTAAAAAAGTATTAAGGAATCGCACCCGTTTCGTTTGAGAAAATATTTTATAATTGGAAATTCGGGTGCGCGGAAATATTGCTGAAGCGTTAACGGGTTTTGAAATAAGTTTTGAATATAAAGGATTCGAAAAAAAACATTCAAACTAGTTTAGAGTTCATATCGACGGTTGATTAGGAGATCACCTTTTTTCCAAATTTCTTTGAAGAGTTCACTTTCTAGGAATAGTTTCAAAAAATTACCGACGGTATTTGATTCCAAAATGGGCTATCTTTGCTGAAATCTTGGCTTAAATTGTGTTGAATTTTTGTTGAGAAAGGGTGGTTTTGAAACTCATTTTGAGATATGAAACTTAAAAAACGCCCTGAGGTTTCTATTTCAAATAGGGCTTGGTTAAAAATTTATTGAATTGAAAAGGCCGGGAAATACCGTGGTTGTGAAAAACCGTTTGGGTATCATCACATCCCATTTTACTCAGCCGTAGGTACGAAAAATATAAAATAAGTCACTTGAAAAAAGACCTATGAAAATAACAACAAAAAGGGTACGATCCACTTCAGCCGCGCATATGATATTGGTCTTCGAACTCACCCGCTTCACATTCATCCATGCACTCCTCGCAGGTACAAGCCTTGGGTTCATTATTGAAATACCTTTGACACATGGTGCTTCGTTGGTCTTTTTTATTGTCGCAAGGGTCGGGTTGTGGGCAACACGGAGGCGGTGGCGAGCAACAGGGCGGTGGAGCAGGGCAGCAACCTTGTGTAGGCTTCTTTTTCTTCTTCTTACAACCGCTGGGACACTCTAAAAGGGTATATAAAATATAGGAAATTGAAACCACACAAAGGATAGATATCTTCTCACCTCGATCGCAATCGTCTTCGCATTCATCGCAAGGACAACCCTTATCCGCATTACAAGCAAAGTAACGCCTACAAACTGGCGCTTTCTTCTCCGGCTTCTCACAAGGATCCGGCATTGGGCATACCCCCTGCGGCTGTGACGATGCTATGGCCGGACAAGCTGAAGGGCATGGTGTCGGTTTCTTACCACAACCCGTTGAGCAAATACGTGCAAATGGAAAACTGGACACAATTGTTGGGCCATTGCACACGAGACGCATGATAAGAACTAAATTGCCAGTTTGACATTTTTTCAAATTGAAGAGAGGCAGCAAACGTTTGGTTAGCTCTGATGTGGGACACATTTGTTCACGTCTTCCAAAACTATCATCATCGCAATCGTTGTCGACCACGGTCGTCTTTGATGGTGTCTTTGGATCTGGCATGCGTGCCTTATGTATAGCTGTGTGTTCCATCCATTTGGGATTTTCAATATCGAAGCTTTCTGTTACCTTATCGAAAAGTGGCTTGATGGGTATGTCTGTGGCACCCACCAGGAATTTACATTTATCGGTTTTCTTCTTGTAAATGTGTATGAGTAGACGATCCTCGTCGGTTATCGGTGACTCCAGCGAGAAGAGACAACACTTACCGCACTTGGGGGCGCACATGTTGACGCATTGCCCAAATTCGCGATCACAAATCGAGACAAAAACGCTAGACCGAAATGATATTTCACAACATGTTGGATACTCCTCTGGGGCGCAATGATTCGGTCGTGTTATCAACAAATCATCGACCACAAATTCGAACATGTACAGAAAATTTTGCGCCATTTTAAGAATTTAGTTATTAAGTAATTTTAGTGAAAATAAAATAATTGAATTTTTTATTGGTAAAATGTGAAATTTTTCTGTTTGAAAATTAAAATTGTTTAACGCCACAATTTTAGAGTTGAAAATCGACGCGTAGCTGCATATTTTTTTTATTTAACAAGTAGTTGGGAAATTTTTACACAATTCTTTAATATTAGCCCGGCTCGAGAAAATCTAGAGATATGTATCTCGGATATCTAAATTGGTATTTCCATGTGAATAGCCTTTCCACCACCAGTGTAAATCAAGCTTAGGGTCCCATTATGTATGACGAATGATAGCTCAGCCGAACGATTCGTTTGTTTTTTATGTCAAAGAAAAGTCGAAAATATTTAAAAAATTTATGGAGCGAATGAAAATGATAAATAATGCGATGGCTACGCGATATTGTGAGCAGACGAATCGTTCGTCTGAGCTATCGTTCGCCTACATAATGAGGCCCTTAATATGTACTTTAAGTCGACTATCTGATATTATGAAAAAAAAATAAAAATAGTTTTGGAAATAAGGAAATATACAAAAAATTTTGTTTGAAATAAAAAAATGGGAAAAAGGCTTGGTGAAAAATTCGAAAAAAAAACATTTTTTCACAATCTTGAAAAAAAAAAGTTCGCCCCTAAATTTTGGAATACAATTTTTTTTATATCTTTTAAATACATACTCCATAAAAGAAAGAAAAAAGAAATATTTAGGCAAAAAAAAATGTTTATTAAATTTAAAAAAATTTAAAAAAATAATAATTACTTTGTGAAAAAAATTCAAAATTGTGAGAAAAAACTTTAATTTTTGAAATACATTCTGAAAATTAAAAGACATCCTTAATTTTTCAAAAGGGACTTTTTTCAAAAATTTCACTTTTTTCTTGTATTTAAATTTTAGTTTTCATATAAAAATATACATATAAATATTTATTCAAAAAATATTTAGAGACATTTTGATAAAAATGTGTGTTTTTAAAATATGAAGTTTTAAATTTTCGTTAAAAGAAATTTTGAGCTATTTTGTTTTTTAAATTGTTTTTAATACATTTCACTACTGTGAGAAACATGTTTCAGTTCTCAAAATTTAGTAACTCTATATTTAACTAACTTAACTCGAATAAAAGTAAAATTGAAAAAAAAAATGTTTTTGAGCAAAAATTTAAGAAAATCCAAAATACAAATTAAAAAAAAAACAAACACCGTCCTGAAAATCTAAGGGTAGATATCTCAATGTACATATGTATGTATGTCTGAATTTTTGAAAAATGACCAATTTCAAAATTTGATAGGACGCTTCAGCTCAGAATTTTGTGAGAAACGCTCTATCTCAGCATTTTACTAAAGAACACCTTTTTCTATATTAAACTTTCTTTAAAAAATATATTTTTATTGTTTATTCAGACAGGCTCCTCAAGCAAATTCTAAGATAGATCGTTTTTAAAAGTATTTTGAAATAAAATTCGAGTTTAACAAGTGGTTCTAATTACATGTATGAAGTTACTCGAATTTTACTTCATGGTAACAAATAAATAACGTGATTACTATTCTCATTTTCCTAACTTAAAACTACTTAAACATAAACTAACTCCTCGCTATTTCATTATCCCGACCGCTTCATTTCCTGTATCTGCTTAAGCAGCAGCTGCATGCGATCTTTCATCAACGGTTGACCACGTTGTGTTTTTTTACTTATTGCCTTCGTTCGCTCCAAACGTTTCTTTTTATAAGTCTTTATACGCTCCTGCTTTTCGAGTTGGACACGTTCCTTTTCCGCTTTAGCCTCGGCGATTTTACGTGTCCTTAGCTCTTCGCGCTCTTTCAGTTTTTGTTTTCTAGCCTACATAAAAATAAAAGGATTAGCTAATAATAAAGCACTTTACTCTCAATAATAAAATGTTACTTACCTCGTCCTGTGGCTTTTTCTTGCGCCATTGCATTTTACCAGGCGGCTGTGATTTGTTGAATTTATTTTGTGGTTTTCCTGGCGCAAAGCCTTTTCCTTTGTTTTTGTGGCGTGCTACAGCAGCTTTGGGTTTTCCTGCACTCGGATTTGGTTTGCCCATTTTTGAAACTTTAGAAATTTTTATTAATTGTTTTATTTAATAAAATCTGCCGAAATTAGTTTTTATAGGTGAACGCGTGTTTTGTTATTTGTTTATATAGAATCAGCTGTTCCATCAATCAAACTCAGGGTCGTATTCTTGCTAGAAATGTGTGATTGTAGTATTCGTAAAAGAGTCAGCGAATCGATAAATATTATAGATCATTTTTGAATCAGAATGTAATGTGTTATTTAAATAATTTTGGATTGAGAAAAATATTTTATTTAAGTAATTCGCTCTGTAAAGGTTTCGTAGAACGCTTGAAAAAACGGTTCCAACCTTAAACTCGTGCAAAACTGAAATATAAATAAACTACTTTGACCTGAGTGTCGAAACAAATTTTTTAACTTAAAAATTTACAAATATTTGTTTTCTTTGTTTTAAGCCGATTTTACACGGGTCGATTTCCTGGTCAGTTTTTGTTTTCGCACTGCATTTGTGCTTTCAGCCATCAAATACAGGTTGTCGATCGTTCGAATTTTTATTTACACGATGGAAAAACAAAAATCGACCAGAAAATCGACGAGGAAATCAACCCGTGTAAATCATGCTTTATTTGCAGCAAAATTTGGAAATCATGGGGTCTATCAGCTATTCCGATGGAGCTACCCGTTGAGAATAATATTTCTACGACTTATTCGAATTTCTCTATCAAATTCCGATAAAGTCGATGAACTGTCTATCGACTCTCCAGAATCATTCACAACGGCAAGCTCCGTCGGAATAGCTAATAGACCCCAATATCCATGCTAACCAGCAACGGATACAAACTTGGGAAATTACTAGATCACGTTTCCCCAAAAGGAGGACAAAAAAGTGGGTAATTTTGTTCAGCGAATTTTGTTGAAGATGCTAATTAGTGTTGGAAATTTTCGAATTTGTGCCCCTTTCAACCGGCGCTAGCCTTGGTGAAAACAAAGTTAAAAGTTAGTGCTGTACAAAAAGAGTGTGGTTAATATATGGGTAGAAAGCTACGCAGTTAAAAAAAAAACCTATTGGGAATAGTGGAAATTCGCGACTGATATTTTACGAGAATGGAGGGATGGCCTTACCTATAAGGTTCCACCGGTCATACGAAATCCCTACTACGACGGTCGGGCAGTACCGCAAGGGAGTACCGTTTCCCCATAACACTAACAACCTATTTACTTGCTCATTCTTCTAACACCCATCTCCCTTCGCTCCAATCATGTAGAAACAGCTAGTTTCCTAGGACTCCCGTTAGAAGACATTGATGACAATTTAGGCTAAGGATAAGTACACGTTGGGCAGGGCTACATTTCGTTACAACAACAACAAGTACCGGGTTCGTATCCGACCAAGGACTGTCAATCTCGGCACCACTCCCCAAATTTTCGGGAGTGTTTTTGTTGTTATAACAATAACAGAAACAACAGTGACGACAAAAAAAAAATTATTAATTTTGTTGTTTTAACGGCAAAAACTCACCCCGACGGTTTTGGTTAGTGATGCCGAAATTGTCAGTCCTTGGCCGGATATGAACCCGGTACGCTGCGGTACTGCCCGACTGTCATAGTAGCGATTTGGTATGACCAGTGGAACCTTCTGGGTCATGTCATCCTTTCCGTGAGGAAGGAGAAGATGGGTAATAAGAGGTGAAAGCCATCATATCCGTAGATCAACCATCGAGTTGGCACGTCATTACCTATGTGCATATTAGTCGCTTCTTACGATATGCCTACCTCGGGCATATTCTAAACTTGGAACCCGCAGGGGCCAAATAAATTTTTATTCATTATTCAAAAATATTTAGTTATGAGTGATCGCTTATTGGTTATTCCAAAAAATCCAAGTACCATTTTCGGGGTTATTTCGGGACTGTTTTGGGATTACTGCTGGACCATATTCGGG
Organism: Campiglossa producta; assembly: GCA_964058755.1. Taxonomy (NCBI): domain Eukaryota; kingdom Metazoa; phylum Arthropoda; class Insecta; order Diptera; family Tephritidae; genus Campiglossa; species Campiglossa producta. Next base: position 5,618,497 of record CAXKVI010000002.1, on the reverse strand, counting down.
GTCATTTCGCACCTGCTTTGGTATCATTTCGGTAACATTGCTATTTTTGAATCAAACATAACCGATCATTTTATAAATCTGTGGTCATAAGCAATAACAGCCTAAGTCGACTTAAGAAATTAGACCAGTTGAAATTTTTGCTGGTGATTTTGAGTAGCAACATCGAGACATTTTTCAAGACTTTCATTGGTCTTTTTTTACTTTCTTTCATCATCATCATTTATTGGCGCTTAACCGCCTAAGCGATTTTGGCCGTCGCCTATCAAAGCACGCCAGTCATTCCTTTTTAGCGATAACTGACGCCAATTGGAAACCCCAAGGGAGTTCAAGTCATCCTCCACCTGTTGTTTCCATCTCAGTCGAGGCCTCCCCCTTCCTCTGCTGCCGAATTCGGGTGACGATTGGAAAACCTTCTGGGCTGGAGCTTCTTTGTCCATTCGCATGACGTGACCCAGCCAGCGGAGCCTTTGGGCTTTAATTCGCTGGACTATGGTCAGATCTGCGTAAAGCTCGTACAGCTCATCGTTAAATCTCCTTCGATACTCGCCGTCGGCATCACGGGAAGGACCATAAATCTTCCGGAGAACTTTTCTCTCAAATACTCCAAGGGCCATCTCATCTTCTCTTGACATTGTCCATGAATCTGAGCCATACATCAGGACAGGTATGATGAGAGACTTATAGAGCGCGATCTTTGTTCTTCGAGAGAGGACTTTACTTCTCAATTGCCTACTCAGTCCAAAGTAGCACTTGTTCGCAAGAGTGATTCTCCGTTGGATTTCTAGACTGATATTATTTTCGGTGTTAATGCTGGTTCCCAAATAGACGAAGTCCCTCACAGTTTCAAATTTGTAACTATCAACAGTGACGTGGCTGCCAAGGCGCAGGTGCGCCGATTCTTTCTTTGATGACAGCAAATACTTCGTCTTGTCCTCGTTGACCGCAAGACCCACTTTTTTCGCTTCTTTATCCAGTCCAGAGAAGGCAGCGCTTACGGCGCGGTTATTAAGGCCAATGATATCAATATCATCGGCATACGCCAGCAATTGCACGCTCTTGTAAAAGATTGTACCATTGCGGTTTAGCTCTGCTGCTCGAATTATCTTCTCCAGCATCAGGTTAAAGAAATCGCACGAAAGGGAGTCGCCCTGTCTGAAGCCTCGTTTGGTTTCAAATGGCTCAGAGAGGTCCTTCCCGACTCTGACGGAGCTGTTAGTATTGCTCAACGTCATTTGGCAAAGCCGTATAAGCTTTGCAGGGAAGTCAAATTCAGACATGGCGGCATACAGGCAACTCCTTTTTGCGCTGTCAAAAGCGGCTTTGAAATCGACAAAGAGATGGTGTGTGTCGATTCTTTTATCATGGGTCTTCTCCAGGATTTGGCGTATCGTGAAAATCTGGTCGATGGTAGACTTACCAGGTCTAAAGCCACACTGATAAGGTCCAATCAGCTTGTCTACGATGGGCTTCAGTCTTTCACACAATACGCTAGAAAGAACCTTATACGCGATATTAAGAAGGCTGATTCCGCGGTAGTTGGTGCGGTTAGCGGGATCGCCTTTCTTGTGGATTGGGCAGAGCACACTTAAATTCCAATCTGGAGGCATGCACTCGTCTGACCATATTCTGCATAAGAGCTGATGCATGCTTTTTACCAGCTCTTCGCCTCCGTGTTTGAACAGCTCGGCGGGTAGTCCGTCTTTTCCAGGCGCTTTGTTGTTTTTCAGCCGGGATATAGCTATCCTCACTTCATCATAGTCAGGTGGTGGGACGACTTTTCCATCGTCAGGGATTGGGGTATCGGGTTCGACGTCTCCCTCGCAATTTAGCAGTGAGGAGAAGTGCTCCCTCCATAATTTAAGTACACTCTGTACGTCGGTTACCAGGTCGCCATTATTGTCCTTACAGGAACTTGCCCCGGTCTTAAAACCTTCCGTCATCCGCCGGATCTTTTCATAGAATTTTCGGGCATCATTCCTGTCAGCCAGCATCTCAAGCTCCTCACACTCACGCCTTTCGGCCTCACGTTTCTTTTTTCTGAAAAGGCGTCTCTCTTCCTTCTTTGCCTCACGATAGCGTTGCCATACACTGCGGGTTGCGCCCGTTCGCAACGTCTCCCTGTAGGCAGCGTCCTTTTTGTCCGAGGCAGTGCTGCATTCCTCATCGTACCAGTTGTTTTTGCGGGCTCGCTGGAACCCTATAGTGGCCTCAGCGGCGGTACGTAATGAGTGAGAGATATGCTTCCATTGCTCGGTTGCATCGTTAGGTCGAGGATTGCTCTCCGATAGCAGGTGTGAGAGTCGAGTGGAGAAATTGTCAGCTGTCTGTGTCGTGCGCAGCTTCTCGACGTCAAACTTTCCTTCCGTTACTGTGCGCACTTTCTTTGCAACACAGAGGCGTGTGCGTATCTTGGCTGCAACAAGATAATGGTCCGAGTCGATATTGGGACCACGAAGGGTACGCACGTCCAGAACGGTGGAGCTATGTCTGCCGTCGATCATGACATGATCAATCTGGTTTCTTGTTCTTTGATCAGGAGACAGCCATGTGGCTTGGTGTATTCGTTTATGCTGGAACCTGGTACTACTGATGACCATATTGCGAGCAGCAGCGAAATCAATCAACCTAGTGCCGTTGGGGGATGTTATATCATGGAGACTAAATTTTCCAACTGTTGGACCAAAGACTCCTTCCTTGCCCACCTTCGCATTAAAGTCGCCGAGCACGATTTTGATATCATGTTGGGGGCAGCGATCATAAGTCTGTTCAAGTTTATCGTAGAAGGAGTCCTTCTCTGCGTCGTCCGTCTCCTCAGTCGGCGCATAGGCGCAGATAAATGTTATGTTGAAAAATTTCGCTTTGATGCGGATCGCAGCGAGACGCTCGTCCACGGGGGTGAACGCTAGTACTTGGCGGCGAAGTCTCTTTCCCACCACGAATCCTACACCACGCGCTTTGCCGCGTGTCTGGCCACTGTAGTATACGTCACAAGGTCCGATGGTCGTCTTTCCTTGTCCCGTCCATCGCATTTCCTGCAGGGCGGTGATGTCAGCCTTTGCGTTAACGAGGACATCAACCAGTCGGGCAGCGGTACCGTCCCTTGAAAGGGTCCGGACATTCCCGGTACATGCCCTAATATCCAAATCATTATGCCTTATTCGTTTTGCCGGGTCGTCAACATTAAAGGGGGTTCTCATCCGAGGCTTTAATTTATTTTTCATTGGACTAAATTTTTTACGTGGCGGGTCCCAAACCCAGCGCACAACCCGTTTCGGGGTTTTTGGAAAATATTTACACATTTATATAGCGAGCCGCTTGCTTCAAGACAGACGCCCGCTTGCAGCCGCACCTCATGGTGAACAGACGCTGCGCAAAAAAACCTCGGTGAGCCCTTAAACCAAGTATGTCAGAGTGGCCCCACCGGGGCTCCCTCTCTTTCTGCCGCGAGCCTAGGTAGCTCCCGTTGCCCAGAGTGCACGAACGAGGACGCAAGAGTCGGGATTGAGCAAGGTCACTTAGCAACCACACTCCATTACACTCCACTTTTACTTTCTTTACAAACAATTAAATCCAATACGTTTGCCTTAGTTATAAAACACTTTTGTTATAAAAATTCGCCAGCAAAAATTTCAACTGGTCTAATTTCTTAAGTCGACTTAGGCTGTTATTGCTTATGACCACAGAAATGATGTATATTTTTTATTATTTATGCCTGTTGTTGTTTTTGTTGTAGCGAGGTGTAGCCCTGCCTTAAATGTCAGACTGGGCCACCCCGAGTGTATTGCTCTTGGCCGGGGTCGATATAAGAAACCGGCCCGGGTCGTTTCGGCACGATGGGTACAGCACAAGTACTGGCACCGTTCTCGTAGAACCGGCAATACAAGAAACTAGCCATGTAGGTCATTTAGCGTTACCCAGAGTGCACCAAAGGGGAGGCGACTCACTCTTACACCCCTATTTATGCCTGGAGTACATGTGCAGCGATTTAGCCTGCCGCGCTGCTAGTTTTACTGTTGCTTGAACGATTAGTAAAGACACGTGCAGCAAAATTTATCTGGCAGTTCGATGCAGTGACACTTAAACAAAATATTCCAAACTCACTTAAACACACATGAACAAGCTGAAATATGTTTTATACACTCTATTTAAAAGAGAAATTAAATTTTTTATAAATTTTTTCATTCAAAAATACAAAACAAAAACAAATCGGTGACTGACCCACTCTAATTCAATTCGATGTGGCAACTACAATTTACGATATTGATAAGAAATTTCAACAGCTGATTAAATACGTGATAATTTGTTTTGTTTCGTAAATTTTATTTTTGGGTGCCGGAATTAGAAATTTAATTGGCATTTATCAGCAACAGTACACATTCCAACTACCAACGTAGAGATAGTGGCCCCCTTTTAATTTTGACCTCACCTTAACCCCATTTAAGTTGATGTGTTCGAGGCAGCAGCGAGTAGCAGTTGAAGCTTGTGAAATGAGTCCGGGAAAAGATGAAAAGTTGGAATATATCAAAAGTAAAATTGGCACGTTTCCTGATTTTCCCAAGAAAGGCATTGTTTTTCGGTAAGTGTTTAATTGTGAGATCCATTGCGAGTACCAAATAATTTTTATTTATTTGATTATTTTAGCGACATTTTTAGCGCGCTGAGCGATCCCACAGCATGCAAGTATCTCAAAGAATTGCTGATACAAGAAATCAGAGAACACTTTCCAGAAGCTGAAATAATTGTTGGCTTGGAGTCACGTGGTTTCCTATTCAATTTGTTGATAGCTGCTGAATTGGGCATAGGCTGTGCGCCGGTGCGTAAGAAGGGCAAACTGCCAGGCGAATTGATATCTGTGGACTACGAGTTGGAGTATGGCAAAGTAAGATTGTGGACTCATAAAGGAAATTAAAATAATACTTAAAACTATATCAAATTATTTTAGGATACTTTTGAAATGCAAGCACATGCCATTAAATCGGGTCAAAAAGTGATAATTGTTGATGACTTGCTCGCTACGGGCGGTTCACTAAAAGCTGCTGCTGAATTGGTGCGGAAAGCTGGCGGTAATGTTATTGGCAGTTTAGTCGTGCTGGAATTGGAAGATTTGCATGGTCGCGATAAGCTGAGTTGTGATGTGCATACATTAATTAAATATTGAGTAGTATTTTTAATCGACGGCTGAGTGAAAGATCGCCACATACCTCAAAATTATTTACATAATCGGAACTATTCCAGAACTTGCTGCAATTAAGCCTTATTTAAGAATGAGTTCATAAAACATCCTATCTTAACGAAAACTGATAGGATTTGTTGGAAAAAAATTCTGAGTTAGGGCGTTTCTCAGCAAAATGCTGCAAGAGTAGATACTTTTTTCAATAAAATTGTAAAATTGATCATTTTTAATCAAAATTTTGAAATAATGTGATCTTTCACTTAGCCGTTAAAAAGTAAATCAATGTCCAAACACATAAACTAACACCTCAGGTTGTACATAGACGATTTTTGAATTATCTACACTTGTATGTATGTATTTTATAGAACAGAGTTTTAAAAGACACAATTTTTATACTTTTCTATGATGTACAATATGTATATTATTTTAACATTTTTATAAGAGGAAAACAGAGCAATAAAGAAAATCTTGAGATTATAAATTTTAATGAAAATTGTTGAAATATGTATCCAATATCATCCCGTAACTTGCCTAAACAAGTTTATTGAGAAACCCCCATGCTCATAAAAATCAAGAAAGGTATAAACCTTTGCGAAATGACATTTTCATAAAAATTTTCAATTATAAAAAGTTTAAAAACCTATGTCTTTATTTTTGATAAAAAAAATTATGTAAGATATTGGTATGCATTGCATTACAGTAATTAAAGCAATATAATTTGTTTAAATAATTGAAGAAATTGAATTATGCAGCTTTTGTGGCTATAGAAAATCACTGGCTTTGAATATAAACACTCAAAGCCTTGATAACATTTTAATAGTTGGAATTGAATGCTTTTTGTTGTTAGATACAATTTAATAAGTTAAAATATTTAATTTTTTCCTTTCATCAGCCAAGTCACGTTTTGTTTATATTTAAATGCAGTTAGCATTTTAAAAGCTTTTCTTTTGGCGGCTTGAAGCCGTCTTTGTTTACTGAGTAATAAAACAAACATATATCTTAGCAAATAAACAATAATCAACAACTGCGCATGTGCTCAACCCTGAGAGTAACACATATGTTTACGAGTAGGTGGAGTTGAGAGTGAATTTTGTTGATATTTTAGAATTTGGGTGAGGGGCTGAATAGCCCATTCAGGATAGGATCCTAAAGATAAAAGCAAACGGTTAAATTTTAATAACAACAAGATTTCTTGAAAAAAAAAAAAACAAATCGAAATAACTTAAAAAAATATTGCGTGGCCTTTTGAGCATTTTCCGTAAAGTATACGGCATGGTGGTCATCACATGCAGGAGCGAAATTGCGGCAAATATTCCTCAAAAATAAAAAATAAATTAAAAAAAATAAATAAAAAAAATAAAAATAAAAAGAAAAAAAAATAAAATAAAGTAAAATAAAATAAAAAAAAATAAATAAAAAAATTAAATAAAATAAAGTAAAAAGAAAAAATCTAAATAAAATAAAATAACAAAAAATAAAATAAAAAATTAATATAAAAAAGTAAAATAAAATAAGATAAGATAGAAAAAATAAAAAAAAAACAAAAAAAAAAAATAAAAAAAAACAAAAAAAAAATTAAATAAAAAAATTAAATAAAATAAATTAAATAAAAAAATTTAAATAAAATAAAATAAAACAAAAAAATGGTATCCATCGCTCTGTAAATCTTTGTCAATTTTCTCTAAGTATCAAAATTCATAAAATTTCGTAACATCAAAAATTAAAATACCCTAGTACTAGTAAAATGTAGAGCAGGTAGAAACAATTTTCGAGGCAAGCTCCAATAAAAAACATTCAAAAAAATAAAGTTAAATAAAATAAAATAAAACAAAAATAAAATAAAACAAAAACAAATAAAAAAATAAAACAAAGAAGAAATAAAATAAAATAAAAATAAATAAAATAAATTTAAATAAAATAAAATAAAATAAAATAAAATAATATAAAATAAAATAAAATAAAATAGAATAACAAAAAATAAAATGAAAAAATAAAAAAAAAATAAAATAAAATAAAGAATTAAAAAAACAAAATCAAATAAAAAAATAACAAGAAAAAAAAAAAAAAAATAAAATTAAAAAACAATAAAAAAATGAAATAAAAAAAAAATGAAATAAAAAATTAAAATAAAATAAAAAGAAAACATCAAAACAATAAAAAAAAAAATAAAATAAAATAGAACTGCACTTGCCTATAAGACTACAGCAGATACGCCCCTGATTTGTGTATGTTGCACATTGTATAAGTCCACAACAAGAACACAGCACAAACCCACACACCTGCCACCACAGAGACCAAAATGGCAAGAGAGCATAAAGCTTGAAAAGAGCATACATGCGACGGGAGAACAGAGTGACGCTGATTGCTGATAAGATATGTGGCCTAGTTGTTGGGAGTGTATTATCAAAAACACCACTGAGTACAAGCCAAGGAGCCAAACATGCGCGCCAGCACAATTTTAGGGGTATAAAAAGGAAAGCTTTTACTGTTTACAATGAGAGGGTTATAGCTTAAAAATTTTCTTAACGGTATAGCACATGTTTTCGCAGCAAAAATTTTCTTTACTTGTTTTTCACACAAATTATTAACAACGTCGTGTGAATTTTTTTATTGAAAATCGTGAGTGTAACGACGATGTTATTAGCGCAAAAAAATAGTAAATTGCTAGCTTAACTAGAATTTAATTATTAGCAAGTGTCAATCAATGAGGGCAAAGCAAAAAGTGTATAAGTGGGGGTGGGGGAGGGTTGGGGAGTGAGGGCGGGTGGTTACACACATACTTAGGCGCTTAGTTTGTGTTGAGGGGCATATTTAGCGGTAGCTTTGATGGTGCGGCCTGGCACATTGTCATTGCCGTGGCTACGAGGCAGCAAGCAGGCAGCCAGTGGTGGGCATTTCGTTTGATTTCGTTGCCATTTCTGATGCATTGTTATTGTGAGATTTGTGCGCTTTTTTGGTATTTTAGCCATGTCCGTTAGTGGTTGTTGTTGTGTGCGGCATTTGTTAGCTAACACTAACACTACACACATACACTCACACTCGCTGACTGACTGTTACTCTATGGCGCAATGACTATTGGCTCGTTGGGTCGATTGTTGTTGGCGTTTTACTTTAGCTTTGCCAAAAGTACTCGCACTAATTTCAATTCAGTACACTTTCACACGAGCGTGAGCGTTTTTGCAGAGCGGATAATAAAAATTTTGCAAAACAAAATTTGTTTAATTCACAAAAATATAGAGCAGAGATACCAAAAAAAAAAAAAATAAGAGAAAATAAAAAAGATGCTAAGGTGTGCAAAAACAGTGAAATTTTTGAGCTAAAGTAAGTGTGAAAATGTTGTTAATAAATTAATAATAAAAGGTGAATAAAATCATAAAATAAAATATTAAATAATATTAAGAATGTGCGAGTTAAACGATTTCATTGTGAATTTGGTTATTTGGCTATGAAGGAAAAATTTCAAGACGGAAAGTGAAAATATTTTATTGATTAAGTTTTCATTCAGCACACACACACACACACTCACATGCAGTCGAACGTGCATTTCTTTCGTGTTCTTGGTGATTTTCGTATTAATTTTTTTGGGAAATTTTGCTGATGAAGTTTATTTTCCGAAAAGAAGAGTTATAAAAAAAAATTATGACCATTTTCACATATTTTAAAATCAAAATACGAAAGCAGAATTTATTTCGATGAAAATTCAATTTTTCCGTTTTTTAATAATAATTACTAGAAAACATTTCTGCAGTCGAAACGATATAATCACGAAAATTCCCTCTGCGTACTACACATAAATAATTAAAATTAAATTTTTTGAACAGTTGGCAACCCTTTTTCTAAAATGATAATAATTTACTAATTTTAAAACCAAGGCCATTCAGTCGATATCCAAAATGAAAAAAAAAAAACAAACTAGCTAATAGGAAAAAAAATAATTTTAAACAGGTGGCAACCCTTTTTTAATAAAAATTATATTAAATAACTCATTTTTAGGCCAAGACCTTTTATATGGATTTTAAAATTAAAAAAACAAATAAACTACCTTTTTAAGATTTTTTTAAGGGTTGCCACCCTTTGCAAAAATATGTAGCCTTGCTGTAGATCTACAGGCGAAACCCTTTCATTTGTCAACTCAACTTGAAAAATCAAATCAAGTATACAGAAAAAATTTAAATTTAAACAGCTGGCAACCATTTGCAAAATAATTTAGCTTTCTTGTAGACCTACGGCATCACGTGACACTCATTGTTGACGCAGTGCATCAACTTTGACACTTGTCAACATCAAGTTTGATGAAGGAAACAGATGGCCTCTGTGTTAGCAGGGTTATTATATATACATACATACCTATATAATTAAAATTTAATTTTTTAAACAGGTGGCAATCCTTTTTGTGAAAATGATTATAAATTACTCATTTTCAGGCCAAGGCCTTCAACATGAGACCACAAATTTATAAAACAAACCAACTTCCTATATGAGAAAACATTTTTTAAACAGGTGGCAACCCTTACCAAGAAAAATAGTAATTTCCTGCATATGTGAACCTTTTTATTTGACACCTCAATCTTAAAAATAGAAAAATCTATAATACAGGATTTTTTTAGAAACAGGTGGCAACCCATTAAAATAAATTACATTCCGCGCATAGGATGAGCTATTTCATTTAATATGTCAACGTTGAAAATCAAGCAAACTGTACAGGAAAAATAATTTGTGGCAACTCTTTTCAAAAAAATTTAACCACACAGAAAAAAAAATATTTTTAAACAGGTGGCAACACTACCCAATTTCAGTTCGAAGAACTCTTTTAATTTTCCTAAATCTTAAAACGATACTGGTACATACATATGTCATATGATTCCAGCTGTGAATTCACTATATGGGGCATTCCATGCCAACTTGTCAAATAGTTGCAATCGATCCCTATCGATTTGAATGAATTTGGGTGGAAAGTTTCCTTCATATTAAAAAAGAAAAATATTTTAAAATTTGTTGCCTCCAAAAAAATTACAATTTTTACCTTCTTCGAAAGTGCCAGTTAAAAAAAAAATGTTTTAAAATTTCTTTTAAATGCTTTTCTTTGTCACAACTTTGATAAAAGGAAACTCCCCACCAAAATTCACTCCAGTCGAAAGGGGTCGATTCCAAATATTTGAAGATTTGACATGGAATGACCCATATGTACTTACATTAATATATAAAGTCTATATTCAATCCTATCTGCGCTGCGATTTCAGCGATTATTTTAATTATTTCAATCTTTTATCGCGCTAATTGAAGCAATCAGTGAAATGAATATGAGATGCATCAGCGCTTATGAATAGCTATGTACAGGTTTATTTAAGAGCTATGTACATATGTATATGTATTTTTATTATATGTACACGTAGTTAAAAATATAAAACATGCTCCCATTGCAAAAATAGCTCATATGCCATGGGAGTGACAAGCAAACAATCACCGTTCCAAGCACCGGCAAAACTATTCATCGGTGAAGCGGTGGCGGCAGTCTGACTCTTCTGGCTATTTTCGACGTAACGCAGCAATGAATGGAATCTTTAAAAAGCAATGAGCTGTAACGAAACAAATTTCTATATGTATGTATGTATGTATGTACTTACATATGTACTACCTATGCTTAAATATAGAGCTATTTAATTGTGTACATGATTGATGACGGCGACATCTAGCAGAAGTAGCAAATAAATAATGTCAAATAGAATTTAATAATAAATGATTTATTTTTGTGCTTTCTTGACTGTGCTTCCAACATTCACCTAAACACCCAAAGATCCATTTATTATTATTAGCAAGGAAAATATTGTAAAGGGTGATTCGTATTAAATTTAACTGCACTAGTTGGTAAGTCTTTTTTATTTACTGGGAAAGGCGGACTACCCGCAGAGCTGTTCAAACACGGAGGCGAAGAGCTGGTAAAAAACATAAATCAGCTCTTATGCAGAATATGGTCAGACGAGTGCATGACTCCGGATTGGAATTTAAGTGTGCTCCGCCGAATCCGCACCAACTACCGCGGAATCAGTCTTCTTAATATCGCATATGAGGAACTTTCTAGCATATTGTGTGAAAGAGTGAAACCCATCGTAGACAAACTGATTGGACCTTATCAGTGTGGCTTTAGACCTGGTAAGTCTACCATCGACCTGACGATACTCGACACACACAATCTCTTTGTCGAATTGAAAGCCGCTTTTGATAGCGCAAAAGCTGCCTGTATGCAGCCATGACTGAATTTGACTTCCCTGCAAACTTATACGGCTTTGCCAAATGACGTTGAGCGTATTGCTCAACAGCTCCGTCAGAATCGGGAAGCACCACTCTGAGCCATTTGACAGGGCGACTCCCTTTCGTGCGATTTCTTCAACCCGATGCTGGAGAAGATAATTCGAGCAGCAGAGCTAAACCGCGTATACCGATTATATTGATATCATTGGCCTTAACAACCGCGTCGTAAGCGCTACCTTCTCTGGACTGGATAAGGAAGCGAAAAAAGTAGGTCTTGGGTCTTGGCTACAAATTTGAAATGGTGAGGGACTTCGTCTATTTGGGAACCAGCATTAACCCCGAAAATAATATCAGTCACGAAATGCAACGGAGAGTCACTCTTGCCAACAAGTGTTGTAGGCAATTGAGAAGTAAAGTCTTCTCACGACAAACAAAGACCACGCTCTATAAGTCTCTCAGCATAGCAGTCCTGATGTACGGCTCGGAATCATGGAAAGTGTCAAGAGAAGATGAGATGGCCCTTGGAGTATTTGAGATAAAAGTTCTCCCGAAGATTTATGGTCCACTAAAGCCCAAAGGCTCCGCTGGCTGGGTCATGTTATGCGAATGGTTAAAGAAACTTCAGTACAGAAGGTTTTTTTTTTATCGACACTCGAATACGACAGCAGAGGAAGGGGGGAGGCCTCGACTGAGATGGAAACAACAAGTGGAGGTTGACTTCAACTCCCTTGGGGTCTCCAATTGGCGTCAGTTATCGCTAAAAAGGAATGACTGGCATGCTCTGATACGAAACGGCCAAAATCGCCTAGACGGTTAAGCGTCAATATATGACGCAAGCCAAGATTAGTTAGATTAGTATGTTTGTTCACGCATCACTCAAAAATTTTTGTATAGAATTGAATGTAATTTTTACCGATGTATGGTTAGATGCCCAACTTAAAGTTTAATCCACCTTTTATAGCAGGGAAATATTTTTTGCAAATAATGGGTGGTAGTAAAAGTACGCCCAAAGTTTTTTTTGAAAATTATGTGGTCTTCATTAAACCAAGAAAACCAAAATCGAGTATTCTTAGAATTTTCGGGCATGCCTGTCCACTTTTTAAGCGCATCAAGATAAAAAAAATACTTGAATGATCACCCTTTACAAACATTTCATTGTGAATACGTAATGCCATTCTCAACAAATGAATTCGCCCACTTTTCGCATGTCGACTTTTTGGTATCTAGGCATGTTTTGTTGACCTTATGATGGCAACAATAATACACTTTTAGGGAACATAAGTATTGAAAACAAACAAAAAAAACATTTGGTTTTTTGGTTTGTTCTTCCAAAAATGGATTAATAGACACATTTCGGAAACTCTCCAAATATGAGTTTCTTATTATATGTATTCTTCTAGGAAATTGAAAGATTTACAAAAGAAATGCTCACCTACACAGAAAAAAAAAAAAAAATGACTGGTAAAATCAACAATCTCGCACTGTTATCCTGAAGATGACACAATTCTGTTAAATTGATCAAATGGGCAAGAGTTCGCCGTAATTTTGGGTGAAACAACCCATATTAATGATTTATATGAGCAGCTCATTTTTCTCTGTGTTTGGCCCTTGTAGGCCATTAGAAAATCAATAAATTTTTTTTTGTTTTCGATAATTCAGCCAGATTGTTTTGGCTTTTCCTGCCAGTTATGACTCGCTTATTAACTTTTCAATAACAGTCTTCCGCTTCCGTTGTACATAGCTATTTCCGGAGTGTGCAGTTGAAAGTACCAACATTAAGGCAACCAATCGTTTTATAAGCGAAATATATGATCGTTTGTTTAAGTGCCCCTGCGGGTAGGGTTTAGAACATACCCGAGGTAGGCATACCGGTCGTAAGAGGCGACTAATGTGCACATAGGGAATGATGTGCTAACTCGATGATTGATCTACGGATATGATGCCGCTCACCGCTCATTACCCATCTCTTCCTTCCTTCTCCAAAACCTTCGGGGAGTATTTTTGCCTTAACAATGACAGCAACAAAATCGTTCCTTTAAGTGTTAACTCGTATAAGCAAACAAATGTTATACACTTAAGCCCTGCTATAGATTGCAGTGTTTATTTTTCTACATAAACGCAACCTATATACTTAACAATAAATTTTAGGCCTAATCTTACATAAACCACTTCACCGAAATCGCAGGTATTATGCTGCATAAGCAGTCAACTTAATTCGTATTTTGTTGAACTTACGAAATAAATGTACATTTTGTAGGTACTTATGTACATACATACATAAGTACTGCCAAATTTGTGACAAAAAAAATATTGATGTCATACCTAAGTAAATATTCGTTGACACAATTTTAACCTCGCTGTCAAAGCTAAAGTCAAAGTGCAGAAAATAAGCTTATGTGTTTGCAAAGAATTGAAATATAATAATTTCAAGGGAAAGCTGCACTGGTTAAAAAACTTAAATACACGTTACAAAAAAATTGAAGTTTTTTAAAATCCTGCCCCGTATTTTTGGAAATTTAATACGGGACGCGAAATGTCCTGTATTTATCTTAATGTCTTGTATTTGTCCTGTATTTGATACTTCTTGGTACAATTATTAAACAAAATTTAGGCGCAAAGCATGAAAATCACTAAGGGCCACTTGCATAAAAGCCGATTAAGCCTAATCGGTGATTAACTTGACAGCTAACCATACAAAATACGTCAATTAAACTCCGGTTAGTCGTTATCAGCATTTATGCAAGCGGCCCTAAATCACATTCAAATTATTTAAAAGGGTGCGGAAAGTAACATTTCGCCGGTTCCAAAGTAAACAGAAGTATTTCAAAATTTAAATTGTTTTTGAAGTTTGAAATTCTGTTTTCCCAAAAATTTTAAAAAGTAAATACATCTGTTTACTTTGGAATCGGCGATTTGTTGAAATTACGCTTGAAATTGAAAAAAAAAAAGATAATACAAAATCAATTTAAATAAAAAATCAACAATAAAATGTTTTGACCCGTATTTTGTCGATAGAGAAATGGTCACGGTATTACTACCACCCGATCTCTGGAGAGAAAGCCTAGGGTGAACCGAAAAATCTGATTTCGGATTCAGCATACCCAAAAGTTTTAGAAACCGATGAAAAACCTCTGGGATTTGTTTTTTGTTTTTCTGAAAGATTTTTAAATTCATTAAATTCTGTTCACAAAAATTTTGTGTGCGGTAGAGCAGTCGGCTGTCATTCAGAGCGCCTCGGCTCCAGTCCTGTCAACTAACACATTTATTTTTTTATTTTTTTTTTTATTTTTAAAACTTTTTTGTTTAAAGTTAAAACTTTTCGGTTAAAAATTAAAACTTTTCGACTTAAAATTAAAACTTTTTGGTTTAAAATTTTTTGTGTCGTTTTCATTTATTTTTCAAAGGTTTTTCAAGTCATTTTGCCCACAACATTTATGTGTGGGATGTAGCTTAATAGTATGATGCAGAGTCCTTGCCAACGATATAAAATAAATATTTTTTCTTTAAAAAAATAAAAAATAAATATTTTTTCGTTAAAAAAATGTTAAGACATTTCTGTTTTAAAATTGAAATCCTTTTCATTCCATCAATTTTCTTGAAAACTGGTTGCGTAAATATGAGACCAAAATTGGTTTGGTCATATTTGTAGACCAAAAAAGTTTAAAATTTAGGTTCGCATAAAAACTAAACCGTTCTTACTACATATTACACAGAATCGGGGGCTTAATCTATATATAGAGCCAACAATGCCTAATAAAATAGAACAAAAGTCATAAGATATCTCTATAGATTTTCTTCAAGAAGATGTGCTTCTTATTATTGTAGATACCGTCTTTTTAATTTTATTAAGAAGATTTTCTTTTTAATATTTTAAATGAAAAATAAAATGATATCGCCCTCACCGAGAATCGAACTTACAATTTTCGGAATGATAAACCCAGCTGTTAACCATCAGGCCATCGCTCACTTTTGATTGCCAGCTTCTAATTACCGATATGTGTAGAGCTGTTAATGTTTCAAAGGAAAATCTTATAAATATATTTAAGAAGATTTCTTTTTAACATTTCTAATTAGGAAAAAAAGAGAGAGAGAATCGAACTTACAATTTTTCGATTGCTAAACCCAGCTGCTAACCATCCGGCCATCGTATACTAATAATTGCCAGCGTCTAACTACACCTTTGTACTAAATGTATAGTTTTTTAATAAGAATTTCTTCTTAGAACCAAAAAGATTTCCGTACAGTTTTTTCTTCGTTTGCACCGTTGTGACTACCCCTTTGCCCAAAAGCTGATCATGAAGGCAATCTTATTAATTTTATTAGGCATTTTTGGCTCTGTGTACAAACTACTTTTGGCAAAACGAAGTTTGTCAGGCCAGCTAGTCTTGGTATATATCAAGGCGAATTCATTACAGGTGGCATCCTCCCACCATATGGTTTTTTTTCTTCCTTGAAAATCGTATCGGAGCTGTCAAATTGCTTATGTTATTGCTTTGTCTGACATTTCCAGTTACAAGGAGTGTGTGCGTGCGTGTAGATCTGAATTCGCTCAAACCCACCTGTATGAATTCGCTTTGGTATATATGAGATTATTCCCACTGCTGTTGTGCATTTTTCATTTGTTTGATAAACAAACAATTTTATATTAATTTTTCCATACCGAATCCAACGTCGATATTGAATCATACAAATACATACATACATACATATAGGTTAAGTAATAAAAGACTTGCATCTCTCAAATCATTATTACCACAAGTGAGTGCATGCCAAAGTTGACACATAGTGAACTCAGTTTTCTAATTTGCATTTTTTTTACAATATAAAAGTCATATGATGCAGGCAATTGTTTCGTAGATTAATTTCTATATTTTCTAGCCTTTACCCACAAAGTGATCAGCGAAAGCAAAGAAAAATCACACTCAGCAAAATATCAACAATCACCAAGCTATATATCTACATACATACGTTTATTGGTTGTAAAAATACAAATTGTCTCGCATGTTTTACATTTCATATCAGCGCAGTAAGCAGCCGTTAGTGTTGAAGTAACGGGGCACAGTAAACGCCCGTTCAAGTAAATGAGACTAAATACAACGCATTGGCGCGCCATACGGCGATATTTTCTAGTTTTCACAGCGATTGCATTGCTGCCATTGGCTTTGGTTTATTTGGTACGAAACGAACAGATTTATCGCATCAAAGGATATGAGGTGAGTGAAGAGCTTTGTTTTCTAAATTGAAAGTATTCATGTATGTATGTATGTTTTTATGTATAAAGCTTGTTTGTTTAACTATTTAGCAAAGTATTAAACCATTCCACAAATCATGTCCTCGATTTCCAGCTGCATACATTTTTTCTGTTGGCGCAGCATAAAATTCATTCATTATTTGGTTTTGCTGTTTTAATTGAATTGAGCATAGTTTCAAAGCTGCTTGAAGATAATCAAATGTTAAATATAATCAAAGCGAAAAAATATTGATTGTTGAGCTGATAAACTCATTATTTTATGTGGTATTTTTTTTTCAGTGTATGTATGCAAATAAGGGTGGGTAGGCCCTATGCCCCGATAGGACTTGAGGAACATGGTAATGATGATATGATGAAATCTTTTTTCTCATCGGTCCGAGGAGAATCGGAATCAACGTGGAATTCTGAGGCATTAAAAAGTTTTTCTTGGCCCTTTAGAACAAAATAATAAATAATTTTTTTTTGTAATAAGCGAAAAAAATTATTTTAGTTTTGATTTTGGTGTTTTTTAGGAAATTTTCGAGACTGAGCATTTCGAACTAGTTTTGGGGTAAATTGGGGGACTTTTTTTGGGACTATTTGAGAATTGTTTCGGATATAATTTTTTGACTTTTTCGAAGTGATTTCGGCACTCCTTTGAGGACCAATTCGGGATCGTTTAACAATCACTGGACCATTTCGGTACTTCTCCGGTTTTTTTCCGAGTCTCTTCGGTTTTGTAGTTGAGACTATATTTCGGAAGTGTTTCGTTGTTTACAGTGATCTCGAAAAAAGTTCCGAAATGAATCTTAAAAAATTCCAAAAAAAATCGTGAAAACGTCTGTCCAAAAATCAGCTTGAACACAATTCCGAAATTGTCCAGATATGACCCTGGAAAGGAAAACAATCCCGAATCGCTCCTAAAAATGTCCCGTAACGACCTCGAAAAAGTCCTTAATGATCCCAAATACAATTCTAAAATGGTCACGAAAAAGTATAAAAATTATACCCAACAGTTCCAAACTTGTCCTGAAAATTATCACGAAAATACTTACCACATTGTCTCGAAATATTACCACAAAGGTCCCGAAATAACAAACATACATACAATCACAAATGGGTCCTGAAAATAACCTGGAATTACAACGAAAAATTCCCAAAATGATCCGAAAAACAATTTCGAATAGGTCCAGAAAAAGCGTCAAACTTATCCCTAAGAACTGTTTTGGATATCATTTTTGAACTTTATAGAAGTGATTTAGGGATTCTTTCACAATCATTTCTTGACTCTCAGGGATCATTTCGGTACTTCTAGGGATTTTTTCGGTTATGTAGTTGAGACTACATTTCAGGAGTGTTTGGGTGTTTTCGTTTATCCCAAATAAAGTCCCGATATTACCCCAAAAACAATTCTGAAAATGTCCGGAGAAATATTTCATAATTACCCCAAAACCAATCCCGTCGATTGTGTCCCAAAACAGTCTCAAAATTTTCCCTTAAACAGTTTCGAAATGGTCCTGCAAATATCCCGATTTGTTTTTGACTGCAGGGCGAGACATATCTCAATATATAATTTCTAAACACTTCAAATTTTTTTGTGTAGGACTAGACCCCGATAATTTTTCAAAAATATACCTTTTCCGCAGAAAAATCCTTAAAAAGGGATAAATATCTCAAACTAGCAACACTGGCTGAGTGTTAAAAAACCAGGCTGATTCGCTCTCAGCCCTCTCCCATCAATTAACATCTTTTATTCGTACTTTAAGTAGCTTCACATCTTTGTATAATCATTTAAACACTTCAATGACTATCAATTAGCTGTAAATGGTTGCATTTAAAGGCGTTAACGAAACAAGTCAACATTTTATAATTTGTTTACTAATGAGTATTGTTAGCACAGTCTAATTTGAATTCGAATTCTTCATGCCCTTCAAATTCGGAAACTTGCAATTTTGGGTCTGGCATTCCACCCCCATTTACATTTCAAATAAAAAAAAAATAAAAAAATAAAATAAAATAAAATAAAGAAAATAAAAAAAAATAAATAAAATTCAAAAAAAAAAAAAAAACAAATTAAAATAAAATAGAATAAAATAAAATAAAATAAAATAAAATAAAATAAAATAAAATAAAATAAAATAAAATAAAATAAAATAAATTAAAATAAAATTAAATTAAATTAAATTAAATAAAATAAAATAAAATAAAAATAAAATAAAATAAAATAAAATAAAATAAGTAAAATAAAATAAAATAAAATAAAATAAAATAAAATAAAATAAAATAAAATAAAATAAAATAAAATAAAAAAAAATAAGAAAAAATAAAAAGTTAAATAAAATAAAAAAAAAAAATAATAAAATAATATAAAATAAAATAATCTAAAATAAAACAAAAAAGAATAAAATAAAAAAATATAAAATAAAATAAAATAAAATAAAATAAAATAAAATAAAAAATTAAATAAAATTAAAAAAAAATAATAATAAAATAATATAAAATAAAATAATCTAAAATAAAACAAAAAAGAATAAAATAAAATATAAAAAAATATTTTTTGTTGTTTACGGCCTTTGAATTATAACTTTAAAAATTTAAACGAGCTCTAGGCCAATATTTGTATGTTCTTAATAAAACACGGTACGTGGATTTTAGATATACATTTATAAAATAAAAAAGTAAATAAAAAATAAAATAAAACAAAGTAAATATAATAAGATAGGAATCAGTCTAATGTTATATCTATTATATCTTCTCAAAATAATCCGGTTTTAATAATACTTAAAATTCACAATATTTGTTTACCGTAATTGAGTGCGAAAGTTCTATGGCAAATTTATTACTACTCGTTTAATCATACACATACACATACATAGAGATATATCTGCAATATTTAAACGTTCCCATGAACGTAAATAAATTCATACATATGTATATCTATCCATACATTATACAAACATTAAACGAAATCACAATAAAAAATCGAAAAAAAAACAAATTCTTAAGAATACACAAAACTTTTGTTTATTTGGCTAATTAAGATATATGTAGCATTATTCATAAGTAAGTACACTGTAAAAAACGTGAGCCAAATTTCTACCAATAATAATTATGCTAAATAACTTGGTGAAATTTTAAGTTTTTGAAGTGTAAACTTCTTAGCGGCATTCCTTTGAGAAAAAATTAAACGAAAAATGTGAAACAACCATAGCAATATTTGTAAGGGGTTTATGGACTCCTCCAAAAATATGTTTTATACTTATCATAGAGCATTTGTTGAAATTTGATTAATAAAATAAAAAAGTTTCAAAATCTTTCATGGTTTAATTCAAAGAGGTTATATGTACTTCTTCTGGGTGTGCACTACGCCTACGTACATATGTAGGTGTTTTCAATTTAAAAAAAAAAACTTTCTATTTTGTTTTAAAAATTTCACAAATTTGTTTCCAGTGTATTTAAGAAGTATTTGATGTAAACAACCATGCCAGTGGTGTGTATAAATACATTAATGCCTATACATACATTTGTATTTACAAATTCCTGCGCTTCCGAAACTCATAAACTATAATGTGTGACCACACGAACATGTTAAAAGACTCTTGGGCCATTTTATGTAGCTTTTATGTGTACATTTGATGGGCCAAATGAAAGTCGAATCTTACGACCAACATAAAAAAATAATTTGTTTGTATTTAAGTTTTAAGAACTTATAAAAATTTAATGCGAATGAGCAACCCTGTAGGGAATTTGTTTAGGCGATTTTTGAAACACATTGCTAACCTCTTGACTTCTTATAATGGCTGCTTGTTATTTGGTGCGATCAAAATAGACATAAAAATAGTGGTTGAATAGCAATAATTCCCACAGATCCCAAATTTTGGTAGAGAGCTTACATAAGTTCGCAGTCAGAAAGAAAACTTCAAAAGTCCCCATCCACCTCATTTGAGCTAAAAAAGTTATTTGGGGGAAAAGGTCAAAATATTTAGTTTTTTTAGGACTTTTCTTGAAAATGGTAAGTTTTTTCGAAATATTACCCGAGGCCATGTTGTAGACCTAGCAATTTTCTACAAATATGGTCCGAGAATTTTTTCTCTAAGAGTAACCAATTCTGAGATATCGCGATTGTAAAAAATAGCTCTGTAAATTAGATGAAAAGTACCTGGATGACCGAGCTTTACTCGGTGCTATCAATTTAGCGCTAATCCCAAAATAATCCCAAAATAATCCCAAAACGACGCCAAAAAGACCCCTAAATGTTCCCAAAGTGATCCGAAATTGAACCCAAAATGACCCAAAAATTACCCTAAAATGATCCCAATATGACCCAAAAATTACCCTAAAATGATCCCAAAATGACCCAAAAACGATTCCAAAATGGCCTAAAATGATTCCAAAACGACCCCAAAAAGACCATTAAAATTTTCCAAAGTGATCCGAAATTGAACCCAAAATGACCCAAAAGTGTTCCCAAAATGATCTTGTGATCATTGATCCCAAAATGGCCCCAAACAAATTCCAAAATGACGCCAAAAAGACTCTTAAATGTTCCCAAAATGATCCGAAAATGACCACAAAAGACCCTCAAATATTCCCAAAATTATCACAAAAAGACCCAAAAATTACCCTAAAATAATCCCAAAATGACCCAAAAACGATTCCAAAATGGCCCCAATTCCAAAACGACCCCAAAAAGACCCTTAAATGTTCTCAAAGTGATCCGAAATTGAACCCAAAACGACCCAAAAATGTTCCCAAAATGATGAAAAAATTACCCAAAAATTACCCTAAAATGATCCCAAAATGACCCCAAAACTATTCCAAAATGGCCCCAAAATGATTCCAAAATGGCCCCAAAATGATTCCAAAATGACCCCAAAAAGACTCTTAAATGTTCCGAAAATGATCCGAAAATGACCACAAAAGACCCTCAAATGTTCCCAAAATGATACAAAACTGAACCCAAAATGATCCCAAATGATCCGAAAATGACCCCAAAATTGACCCAAATTGTTCCAAAATTTAACCCAAAATGATCTCAAAACATCTCCAAAATTATCTTAAAGTGACCCCTAAATGATCCTAAAATAATCCAAATATGATCCCAAAAATTCGGCAGCAGAGGAAGGGGGAGGCCTCGACTAAGATGCAAACAATAGGTGGAGGATGACTTGAACTCCCTTGGGGTTTCCAATTGGCGTCAGTTATCGCTAAAAGAAATAGGCAACGGCCAAAATCGCTTAGGCGGTTAAGCACCAATAAATGATGATGATGATCCCAAAAATATACAATACAAATACAATACGGTAAAATGGTAACCCTAGGCGGCAATCCCACTTGAAAATATTTTAGTTGGTATGTCGGCGAAAATACTTTCTATTTGATACCCATATTGGCATATCTAGCCCAATAATTTGAAAATATTGAGATAGCTGGCAACCCTGTACACCCCCAACTGGATAGTCTTAGAATCAATCATACTATCTATATGCCAAATTTCACGCAAATCGGCCAAGCTGTTCCCGAGATAATATCGGATATACAAATATACTTCGGTAAGGTGACAACCCTAGGTAGCAGCCCTACTTGAAAATATTTCAGTTGGTATGTCGCCGAAAATACCTTCATTTGATACCCATATCATAAAATTGAGATAGGTGGTCATCCTGTAAACCCCCCAAGTGGATAGTCTTAGAATCAATAATACTATCTATATGCCAAATTTCATCCCAATCGTACCGGATATACAAATATACTGCGGTAAGGTGGCAACCCTAGCTAGCAGCCCTACTTGAAAATATTTTAGTGGGCATGTCGCTGTAAACAACTTTCATATGATAGCCATATTGGCATATCTTGCTGCATAATTTAAAAAAATTGGGATAGGTGACAGCCCTATAAATCGTCGCAAGTGGCAACTCTAAGTGGATAGTCTTAGAATCAATCAAGATTTAACCACTTCTTTAAAGTCTATTTTGACCGGACTAAAAGATCTGTTCTAATTTTGATATTGAAATTAGGATAATATTTTCCAAGTTCAAAAACAAATCTCGATTTTCTTGTGTGTACTTTGATCATAATAAAAAATTCTATGCGTGTCTGCACTTACACACATACACATTAGTCCCTTCAAACACCGATATGCAAATGCGTGCACATTTTTCTTGAGGGTGCTAATTTTCCCATGTAAAATAGCTTAGCCTTTCCGCCATATGTCTTCCGGAACCACCACGTTACCAGACTACACATACATGTATACGTGTGTGTGGCAAGCATTTGTAAGGCCGATGATACGTGAGATGTGTGTGTGTGTGCAAAATAAGCGCATTTGTAAAGCGTGTATCGAGTGTTTGCTTGCACTTGAACCTGGCATTAGACACCACGACGATAACTAACATTTTCTACTCATGGGGCATATAGCCGCGTTTGAGGGGCATAGCCATAAACTTGCATACTGCGCTCTGTGACACACACGCACGTAGTGACTACGGAATACGGAAAAATACAAAAGTGTAAATGCTTATCTTTGCTTTATGTGCCACTTGGGCGAATTTGTTTGCCACCTTTTTTTTTGTGTTGAGCCAATTGTTGTTGCATTCCAGTTTATATTGCGTTGCATGCATTTGAGATGGAATTTACATTTGTATTGTTGTAGTTTTATTGACGCGCACAAATAAGTGTAGATTAGTTGAATATCAAAGCGAATGATTTGTAAATCAGACACGCGCGATTGTGAGCTCATTTGTTGTATTTAGAAGTGTTTATCTTGTGCTGCTTTGATGATAAATTACCCAGCTTAGTCGGTGTGATGAGCTAAGGTTACCTAATAGATTTTAAGTCAAGCGTATGGGTAGGAAGTATACAAACATGCAATGGCTTTTGGATTTATTACAAACTGTGACTGTATGTGTTTGGACACCGCTCATTTAGAGGAAGGGTTGTAGATACTAGATACGAGGTTTGAAGTAGAGGGTTTAAGAATCCACTAAAATCCGGCACTTGAAGGTTAAACCAGGGCAATCATAGGCACCTGAAGTTATGTTAAGCCCTAATTTTATTTTATAAATCCAATTTCAAATATCTTAGTTTAATTTAAAGAAGGTTACACTTCTTCCGGGTTCATCTTTTTTTAGATATTTCACGTACTTTCGGCGTTTTGTCAGCCTGTGCAATTAGTAACCACAAAATATTTGAAAACTGCCCATATTTGCTGGCATCACTTGCATTTAATTGCTAGTTAAAAAATTCCGCGCACACAAACAAACAGACCTCTTAAAATTTACACCCACAGCATTTGAAACATTCATCTTAATTATTCGTTTACGACAGCCAACTGTGTTATTTCTTCCAACATTTGAACTTTGCGATGGAAAATCTTTGTAAAATGTTACTCATACGCCCCGCTCACCATGAGCACTTCGCTTACATAAGAGCACGGACATAAGCGCTAGTATGAAGGAATAAAATAAAAAAATAAAAATAAAAAATGAAATAAAATAAAATGAAATAAAATAAAATAAAATAAAATAAAATAAAATAAAATAAAATAAAATAAAATAAAATAAAATAAAATAAAATAAAATAAAATAAAATAAAATAAAATAAAATAAAATAAAATAAAATAAAATAAAATAAAATAAAATAAAATAAAATAAAATAAAATAAAATAAAATAAAATAAAATAAAATAAAATAAAATAAAATAAAATAAAATAAAATAAAATAAAATAAAATAAAATAAAATAAAATAAAATAAAATAAAATAAAATAAAATAAAATAAAACAAAATAAAATAAAATAAAATAAAATAAAATAAAATAAAATAAAATAAAATAAAATAAAATGGAATACAATGAAATGAAAAAAAAAATAATAAATAAAATAAAATTAAAAAATAAAATTAAATTAAAAAAAATAAAAAGAAAATAAACTTAAATTAATTAAATAAAATAAAATAAAATGGAATACAATGAAATGAAAAAAAAAAATCAATAAAATAAATAAGATAAAATAAAAAAAAAATTAATTAAAATATAATAAAATAAAAACAAAAAAATTAAAAAATAAAATGAATAATTCATAAAATAAAAAAAGCAAATACAATAAATAAAAACAAAAGAAATTCAATAAGATTAAAACAAATAACACAAAATTTAAAAAAACGAAAAAAAAACTTAGGATAATTTAAAATAAAATAAAATTAAAAAAATAAAATAAAATAAAATAAAAAATAAATAAAATTAAATAAAAAAAATTAAAAAAAAATTTAAAATTGAGAAAAAAAAATAAAAATAAATTAAATAGAATAGACCAAAGTAAAATAAAATAAAATAAATATAATAAACAAAATTTAAAAAAATAAATAAAATTGAATAAAATAAACTAAAATAAAGTAAAATAAAGTAAAATAAAATAATAATAAAATAAAATATAATAAAATAAAATAAAATAAAATAAATTTAAAAAAAAATAAAAAGAAAATAAAATAAAATAAAGTAAAATAAAATGAAATAAAATAAAATAAAATAAAATAAAATAAAATAAAATAAAATAAAATAAAATAAAACAAAATAAAATAAAATAAAATAAAATAAAATAAAATAAAATAAAGTAAAATAAAGTAAAATAAAATAAAATAAAATAAAATAAAATAAGATAAAATAAAATAAAATAAAATAAAATAAAATAAAATAAAATAAAATAAAATAAAGTAAAATAAAATAAAATAAAATAAAATAAAATAAAATAAAATAAAATAAAATAAAATAAAATAAAATAAAATAAAATAAAATAAAATAAAATAAAATAAAATAAAATAAAATAAAATAAAATAAAATAAAATAAAATAAAATAAAATAAAATAAAATAAAATAAAATAAAATAAAATAAACTAAAATAAAATGGAATACAATGAAAAAAAAAATAATAAATAAAATAAAATTAAAAAATAAAATTAAATTAAAAAAAATAAAAAGAAAATAAACTTAAATTAATTAAATAAAATAAAATAAAATGGAATACAATGAAATGAAAAAAAAAAATCAATAAAATAAATAAGATAAAATAAAAAAAAAAATTAATTAAAATATATTAAAATAAAAACAAAAAAATTAAAAAATAAAATGAATAATTCATAAAATAAAAAAAGCAAATACAATAAATAAAAACAATAGAAATTCAATAAGATTAAAACAAATAAAACAAAATTTAAAAAAATGAAAAAAAAAACTTAGGATAATTTAAAATAAAATAAAATTAAAAAAATAAAATAAAATAAAATAAAAAATAAATAAAATTAAATAAAAAAAATTTAAAAAAATTTAAAATTGAGAAAAAAAAAAATAAATTAAATAGAATAGACCAAAGTAAAATAAAATAAAATAAAAATAATAAACAAAATTTAAAAAAATAAATAAAATTGAATAAAATAAAATAAAATAAAATAAAGTAAAATAAAATGAAATAAAATAAAATAAAATAAAATAAAATAAAATAAAATAAAATAAAATAAAATAAAATAAAATAAAATAAAATAAAATAAAATAAAATAAAATAAAATAAAATAAAATAAAATAAAATAAAATAAAATAAAATAAAATAAAATAAAATAAAATAAAATAAAATAAAATAAAGTAAAATAAAGTAAAATAAAATAAAATAAAATAAAATAAAATAAAATAAAATAAAATAAAATAAAATAAAATAAAATAAAATAAAATAAAATAAGATAAAATAAAATAAAATAAAATAAAATAAAATAAAATAAAATAAAGTAAAATAAAGTAAAATAAAATAAAATAAAATAAAATAAAATAAAATAAAATAAAATAAAAAATAAATTAAAAATAAATTAAAAATTTTGCATTTGCATAACTTTTGAAAACATTGTTTTAAACTGTATTCTTTGGCGGGTCACTCCAATGTGCACCCACTCACAAACGCTTTTATGCATCTCATTTCAAAAAACGTACCATTCAAACTAGAAATCATCTTTTGTTGTTCATGTTATTGTTGCCTGTATTATTGCTTCCTAGCGCATATTAAGTAGTTCTGGCTTTGTTTGTGAAAACTTATCACACACCATTTTCACAATTGTATTGTATAGCAATTTATAGCAAAGACAAATACAAAGCAAAACTTGAAAATTTGTGAGCAAAATTTAAATTCAACAATTCGCACAAAATTTGCACAAAAAAAACAAAAAATAAAATAAGAATTCAAAATTCTCTGCAATTTGCAACACTTTTCAAACTTTTTTGGACAAATTCACTACAATGCAATACAAAATTTTGTTAAATTTGCAAACAAAAAAAAATTCACAAATTGTCACAATAATACATTACAACAATAATTTATTTATATTATTATCCATACAATATTTTTTAGGCCTCAAAGTTCAATGATCACTTTGGTGATCAAAGTTTTCGTTATCCGGTAATGTTACTTGGAAAAAATAAGGATCTAACTGTAGCGGCGACAGGAAGTTCGCGCAAAAAATTTTACAAATATGCTAAAGTAAATATACAAAAAACAAAAAAATAAAAATGTAACAAACAAAAACAACAAATTCCACCCACCACCCTTTTTTTGTATGTTAATAAATGTATGTATGTCAGCATATACTATGTACCATGTACATATATTTAACTCCACTCACAAGCACATACATACTTGCTTTCACGTACGTACATTATTTACTTAGTTAGCCTAAACAAGATTGAATTTGTATTTGGGTCATTCTATGTAAAATCGTCAGATAGCTTCTTTTATTTTTTTTATTTAATTAAATTAAGTTTTATTTTATAGCATCAAATAAAAAATAAAAAAATAAAAACAAATGAAAATAAAATAAAATATATTAAAAAAAATAAAGAAAAAAAAAATTAAAAAAATTAAAAAAAAATAAAAACTAAATTAAATAAAAGTGAAATAAAATAAAACCAAGCAAAACTAAATAAAATAGAATAAACCAAAAAAATTTAAAAAAAATTTAGTTAAATAAAAGTAAAGCAAAACAAAAGAAAAAAATAAGAAAAAAATTTAATTAAATTAATTAAAAAAACAAAAAAAATTAAATTAAATAAAAGTGAAATAAAATAAAATAGGATAAAAAAAATTAAATAAAATAAAATAAAATCAAATAAAATAAAAAAATAACTTAAATTAAGTTAAAAAAATTATTAAGTTTTTTAGATAATTAAATTTTGTTTAATTTACTTAATTTCAAGTTCACCCTTTTTTTTGTTACTAAATTATTTTATTTTTAATCAAATCGAAAGTATTCAATTCTTGCTATCCGTCAATTCTACATGAAATGGCCCATCTTTATACGCCCTAGTCTATCTAGAAAATGCTTAAAAAGCAATTGCACACATGCAGCTTGTCAATCATAGCAACAACTTTTTGTAAATAAATAACAAATACTATTCTCCTCAGAAAGTCATCAGCAATCCAAATTAGGTTTTAGTTTCCTGCTAGTTAACCACAAAATTAAAAAAAAAAAAACGAAATCGTAAAAAGTAGTTACAACATGTGTAGTCGTTTTGCCAAAATTTGTCATATAATCAAAAAAAAAAAAAATCAAGCAGTATTTAGCGTTTCCATAAAATCAATAAATATTGCAATCAAATTGTCAAAATCATGCCATACCCCAGCGTCGTCATACTTTTTATAATCAAAAAATATTTACTTAGTACACAGCTGATCACGCGACCTGCCATTTAAACGTTGTGTTTGTTACTCATACGCCCCAACCAACCCAAATGCATACAAAACATAGATGGGCATAGTGCACATTTTATAATATATATATTGTATATATGTCTTGCTAGATGGCGCTGGAGTCGCTATATCACAAAAAAAACGTAATTATGATCACATTCTTTTCGTTGCTGGTACGTTTAATTGTTGTACTTTTGTGAACCTAAAAATTTAGTGCACTCTGCCCAACTATGATAATAAAAAATTTCACTCAGTCCATCCTACACTCCCACTTAATGCATACTTGTTCAGTCCACATTATAGGATGTGCCCATAAATCAAATATGTATTTAATGCATTTCCTCCACTTAATGACCTCACAGCATATTTAATTTTTGTTTTAAATAATTGAGTAACATTTTTAAATAGCTATAGTACCTACGTGTATTATTCACTGTTTATTTTTACTTTTGTACATACAGTATATGTAGTAAATAGTTATAAATTAACTAAGCACTAATTTTCTTCCTCTTTTTTGGTTATTCAGTATGTTAATGAGTCGCATGTGCCTGTATTGCCTGAGGAGTCCGTACACACGCTATCGCCGAACGATGTGGAGCGCGTCGAGAAGCGCATGGACAGGCGGCGAAAATTGCTGCAAGATAAGTGTGCCGAATTTGGGCTAGATGTTGTAGGTAAATGCGAATGAAATACTTGTTTACATATTCGTATTCGAAGTTTTGACTTAGTATTTTAGGATGAGAATGAAATGTCCCGAACACAATCCACTAAAAGTCCCTAAATTATCCCGAAAAAGTTTTAAAGTGATACGGAAACAGTCGCGAAATGATGCGATAACATTTCGATAAAGTTCCAAAATGATCCCGGAATGATCCAAAAACAATCCCGAAAAAGTTTCAAAAAAATCCCGAAAACAATCCCAAAATGGTCCCGAAAAAAATCCTAAAATGATCACGAAACGATCCACAAACAATCTCGAAAAGTCCCAAAATAGTCCCTAAATAAGCCGAAGACAATCCCGCTGAAGTCCCAAAGGCGATCCCGATATGTTCCCGAAAAGTCCCGAAAACAATCCCAAAATTGTCCCGAAAATTATTAAGTTTTGACTTAATATATTAAGATGAGAATAAAATATATTTAAAATAAAGGGAAAGTCCGGAACACAATGCAGTAAAAGTCCCTAAACTATCCCGAAAAAGTTCCAAAGTGATACGGAAAGCAGTTCCGAAATTATCCCGAAAAAGTCCCGAAATGGTCCAGGAAAAAAACCCGAAAACAATCCAGAAATGATCCGAAAACAGTCCCAAAATGATCGCGAAATGATCCATAAAATATGTCGAAAAGTTCAAAAATAATCCCGAAATAAGCCGAAGACAATCCCGCGAAACAACAACCAGTTCAAAATATATTTAAATGAAAGGAAAAGTCCCGAACACAATCCAGTAAAAGTCCCTAAACTATCCCGAAAAAGTTTCAAAGTGATATGGAAAGGAGTCCCGAAATGATTCGATACCAATCCCGAAAAAGCCCCAAAATGATCCCGGAATGATCCAAAAACAATCCCGAAAAAGTCTCAAAAAAATCCCGAAATGTTCCGAAAACAGTCCAAAAATGTTCACGAAATAATTCAAGAACAATCTCAAAAAGTCCCAAAATAATCCCGAAATAAGCCGAAGGCAATCCAGCAAAGCTGCCAAAGACAATCCCGATATGTTCCCGAAAAGTTCTGAAAAAAATCCAAAAAAGGTCCCGAAAACTATGGAAATGTCCCTAAAAATATCCTTCATATCCCCGAATAAAACCCAGAAGTCCCGTAAAAAAAATTTTTTGGTTGACATTCGTGTCGGTATGTCCGCAATAGCAATAGTACTTTTCAACCTTCTGCGAATATGCGGCACGAAATATGCAAACCACAAGAAGAACGTTCTAGCAGCATACGTTTATGAAGATGAACGACAAGAAGAACGTTCTTACATAGATTCGAGAATGCATTTGAGAATGATTCGCGAATGCATTCATGAACGTGGACGGTGTGGATTTTTTGAACAATTCTTATTCACGAACGCGAAAGCAAATTTTTTTAATGTTCATGTTCGTGAATGCGAGTGAAAGAGAGTAAATATTTCCGAACTCTAATTTTTTATTGAATTTTTTATAGTTTAATTTAATTTAATTCCATTTCAGAAAAATATTAACACAAAGTGTAACAAAATTAAATTCTGTGTTCTTTCTTATATTTTAGGTAACGACACATGGCACAAGCCCAACGCTTGGGAGTTTTTAGTCAATAAAAAATATCACATTATATGGTGAGTTTAATTGGTTGAAAATAAAAAAAAAACTTACTAATTTTGTTAAATATTTAGGTGCAATGTGTTCAAAGCTGCATCCTCATCATGGATGTTCAATTTTAATGTATTAGCCGGCTATTCACCAGAGTTTCTACAACGAACCAAAGAAGTGTTCCTCAATTTGGCGCGGGAACGGTATCCGCGTGTTACCATCGATCAGGTAAATATTAATGGTGATGCCAGACTTTTAGATTTAAGATCACACAGGCGAATACTTCCATTTTCAAGATATTACCAACAAAACTTCTTTACTTGTTTAGTCCTTTTTCTTACAAGTACTTCAAACAAAACGTTCCCAGACACTTCCTTAGTTTTTTACAACTTTTTTCCACTTCCAACTAATTGACAGCTCATCAGTTGAATGATGACACAATTTTATATGTATCAACTAATCTAACACACTCTATTAACTTTACTAATTTTTTTATTGTTGTTGTTTTTTATTGTTCGCAGCTACGAGAAGCACAAAATGATTCGATTACATTCATGATAGCACGTCATCCATTCGAGAGGCTATTGAGTGCATATCGTGATAAAATGTTATTCGCCATACCACATTCATATCATGATAAATTGGGGAGGCGCATCGTACGCAAATATCGCAGAAAAGTGAGTAAAGGCGTGACATATGTGCATTTATGAAAGTACTTAAGGGTTAATAATAATACATATACAGTTGTGGGTAGAAAAATGGAAGTAGGTATTAGAGCTGGAAAACAATCATTGGCACTAGGGATATCAGCGATTTTTTTTTTTTTTTTTGTGAGGCACTATCGGTGTTTTCTTACGATAGCGATATATCGACTCTTTCAAAAGTTTGCAAATAACGTGATATGATGTACTATGATGTCGTGAGATTAATAATTGAAGTCATGTGATATTATCTCACATTACGTTATGTAATGTTGCCACATTTGATGTGATGTAATATGCATGATATAAGGAGACATTATGTAGTATGGTATGATGTGATGTAATCTGATAGTACGTGATGTGATGCGATATGATATCATCTGTAATATCACGGGGTTGTTATATTAATGAATAGAATACTCTCGAAGTTGTCAGTATCAGTACCGTCAGGTATTATATAATGATATTATATCACACGACGTCAAGTTATGTGCCGAATTTGATGTGATGGAATATTTTAATGTGACGTAAGAGGTTAGATATATGTACATATGATGCTTGTCAAATGATTGAATAAGATGGGGCTTTAAGTACTTAGTATAGCATGATATGATGTGACATGAAAGAATGATTTTGTGTCATGCTATATGAAATGATTTGTTACATGGCTGGGTTGTTGTATTAATGAAAGAATACCCCCGAAGATTTTTGGACTTGTTGCCTTGGTTAGATACTATCGATATATCGCCAATATCGCAAGGCGGTAATATCGATAGTATCCCAGCTCTAGTATGTATGTTTTCTTAATTATTTTATGTTTTAAATGGGTCATTCCATGTCAAGTCGTCAAATTATTGGGATCGAGCCCTCCGATTTGTATAAAGTAAAATAAAACAAAGTAAAGAAAAAATTAGACTAAAGGAAATAATATAAAATAAAAAATATAAAAGAGAAAAAGAATGGGGAAAAATAAAATAAAATAAGTAAGGCAAAAAAATGTAATAGACAAAATAAAATAAAGTAAAAAAGAAAAAAATCTATGTAGTTCTTACGATCTTGAAAAATTTTCAATTTCGTATTTCTATTTGATATGAAATGACCCAAATGAAAGTTTTGAAAAAGAACAACAATTAAAATATATTTCCCTTCTCTTTTCCTCTCCCAGAATTTGGATATGAACTCTCCGAAATATCCAACCTTTCCGGAATTTGTACGTTGGCTGTTGGATCAGACGAAGCATACCAATTCGCAACTCGATATGCATTTCGTCTCATCGACAATGTTTTGTACGCCGTGTGTCATTAATTTCGATGTGATTATGAAATTCGATACACTCGACGAAGATCAATTATATCTCATTAATAAGACTGGCTTATCGCGCGTCATAGCACCTGAGTGGCGAAATGCGGGTAAAGGCAAAAATACGCAGGAACTGCTGCAATCGTTCTACTCAAAGTTGTCCCCCAAAGAAATGAATGGACTGTATCAATACTATAAGTGAGTATAAGGAAGTGAAGACAGAGCTTAGGTGCTGAGGAGCTCTTGTTTTTTTAACTTTTTTACAAATTTTTTTTTTTTCATTTTCAGGTATGATTTTGAATTATTCAACTACAGCGCAACATCGTATTTTAATATGGTACAAGAAAATGGTACTTGAAAAAAATTGGATACGAATATCACTCACGAACGGTATTCGCATTATTAATAATAACAGCAACAGTAGCAGCATTTTAGGCGCTTCAAACCGCAACAGCAGCACTACTACAGCAACAACGAAGCACACACACTTTTAAGCACACAAAAGTATACACCAAAGAAACATACAAACATATGAACCCTGCAGTGAAACAGCAAACTAGTTACAAAATATTCCAGAATTTTCTAACTCAACTCAAACTAGATCGAAAAAGCCAGAAAAAAAATGTCCGAAAAATGTTTTTCCGAAATTTTGACTGTGCATTTTTTGTATAATTCCTCTCGACATAGGATTTTTTTCCGCTAGATAGCCCCAGAGTCGCTATAATTGTATTTGTTCTCTTGGTTCTGTTTGAAATGTAATAAAAAATTCCAAAAAATCACTAGGTGGCACTGAAGAGATCACTGAGGTATTCAAAAAACGGGATTTGTGGTCCGTTTTTTTTTAAGTTCTGCAGACGAAGTCTCGGAAATCTGGTAGTTTAAATAATTTGATTGGTCTATTTTAAACTAGTTTGGGACTGAGCGAACCTCTCGTGGGACATCGATATGTTAAAAATACGTTGGCTGACTAGTTGGGCTTGTTTGACTGCAAGGAAGTAACACAAAAATACGTACATACATAGAAATTAGATGCTAAGGAACAACAAGGCTATAGATTAAGAGAAAAACAAAAACAAAGTGATAACGGCTTAGAGTGAAAGTGATAAAATGGAGTTTAACCCCCATTTGACTGGCGCTACGTGAAAGAAAGCCTGACTTTAAGACCTTGGTATTTATTTCTATTTTTATATATTTTTTTTTTTGTTTGTTCCCTTTTTATTTTATTCAGGTTGTTTAAATTTTTACTGAACTAATGCGGTAATTTTGGGATCACTTTCGAATAGTTTTGGGAGAATTTTGGTATCATTTCGGGAACTTTTCTGAGGTCATTTTGGGATCATTTCAAGGTTATTGTGACCTCAAATGATCGCAATGTGGTACCAAATGATTCCAAAATTACTCCAAAATAATCCTAATATGACCACACAGTGATCCCCCAAATCATCCTAAAATGACCCCCATAATGATCTCAAAATGGCCCCAAAATTACCACCAAAGCTATAAAAAAGTTATCCCAAAATGACCCCAAAAATTATCCTAAAATGTCCCAAAATGTCAGGAATGTCAGGAAAACAGCTGATTGCGTGACAGGGTTGCAATTTTTGTTCTTTTGAAGTCAAGCCGGGTGGCACTGAACATTTCAAGTGGGCAGAAAAGAAAACGTTATTAGAGTTGTATTGGTTAGAAATAAGGACTAAAAATGTAGCCTTAAAAAAGTTGTTATACAATAAATAGAAATTGTGGTTGCCACATTATATGAAATAAAAACGTTTGCATATCCAGCTAAATGGTTGCATACACATACTCACTCACAAACACATACATATTTCGAGGTGTAACTGTAAAAACAGATGTTTATTTTTATGCATTAGGGTGCTTCTAATTTTTTGATACTTTTATTTCTAATAATAATTATACATTAGAGTGGCTCTAATTTTGTGAAACTTTAAATTTTTTTCTCTCAAGCTTATCCAAAATTATTCTATTTGAAATGTATTGTATGGTTATTAAAAAAATCCGTTATGAACAAAACAAAAAAACTCCAGTAAAAAAAGAACCACCCTACTGCACTCTCAAAAATTAGTAAGTTGCGTATAAAAATCGAAGCGATAAGCTGTTTGAGCATTATGAAAAAAAGACACTGTACAATAATTTAGCCACGTAGTGTAACTAATAAAAAAAAATACATTTATATGCGATTAAAGCGTAGTTACATAAATTTTGTAGCGTGTAATGCTAAGCTTAATAGTTTTTGCTAAATATTTAAAATGATATATAAAATTAATAAAAAATAAAATATCAAATTGCTTAAGTTGCCGAAGAACACATTTTAGGAAAATGGCGCGCCTAAAAGTATGCAAACCTGTCTAGACTAAGTAACATGTGTTTGAAATATTAAAAGAAAGAAATACTTTTAGACGCGTTTTTTTTTAAACAAACCAAAAATGCTGATTAGATTTTGTGCAGAAAAGTGAGCTCAAAAATATCAAGTCAAACGGCTTTGGATCTGCAGTGGTGCAACTTTTATGGATACGATTTAATTTTTGACTTAGCATACTTTTAGGCTCACTTTTTTTTGTCAAATATCAGACGAAGTCTCGCAAATAGTTGAAAAATACTTACGAAAAGAGAACACATATTGTGTATTATTATTGTTAACCGAATAATTTTGTAGGTTTCACTGCATTTTAGAAATGTTTAGTTCGAATATCAACTATAGAAATAATATATATTTTTCAGATATCCCCAAAGTATCTACATGCATTATTAAATAATAAAAAATAAATAAATTTTTAAAACCAAAAAAATAATAAAAAATTAACAATAAATATTTAAAAATTAATTGAAAATAAAAAATTATTACAAACGTTTTAAATTCAATAAAATTCAACAAAAATAAAATAAAGTAGGAAAAAGCGTTTAAATAAATTAATAAACTAATTAAAACATAAAATATTATCCAACGCAAAAGAATTGTTGAGCTGTATTGGTCAATTTTGTTATTTCTATTAATATAAAAAAAAATACAAAATAACAGTTGATTTAAAAAATATATATATAATAAATAAAATTTGGATATTTATTAGAATGACTTGGGGTTTTATTTATTTGAATGACAAAAAAAAATGCATTTGGTAAGTATCTATAGTTTTTT
This sequence comes from Campiglossa producta, assembly GCA_964058755.1. Lineage (NCBI taxonomy): Eukaryota > Metazoa > Arthropoda > Insecta > Diptera > Tephritidae > Campiglossa > Campiglossa producta. The sequence goes on along the minus strand of CAXKVI010000002.1, from coordinate 5,582,691 downwards.
TTTTTTTTTCATTTTAGTTGGCGCTTAAAGGTGTAAACTCTAGAAAATTTTAGTTGGCGCTTAAAGGTGTAAACTCTAGAAAATCGAAAAAGTTCTATTCAAAAAGTTTTTCAAAAGAAAAAACGTCAACGTAAGTAATAAGTTTGAACAAGAACCTTGGATTAACTTAAAAAAAGACCACATTGTTTCCTTCTAAAAAAAAGAACCGCGATTTACACGGATCGATTTTCTTGTCAATTTTTCATTCAACCTTCAACGTAAGTAATAAATTTGAACAAGAACCTTGGATTAACTTAAAAAAAGACAACATTTTTTCCTTCTAAAAAAGGAATGGTGATTTACACGGATCGATTTTCTTATCAATTTTTCATTCAACCTTCAAATACAAAGTGTGAATCTATCAAATTGCTATTTACACGATGGAACGACAAAAAATCGACTCGTGTAAATCAGCCTTAAGAGTTTATTCAGAAAACGAAGGTGTGTTTGGATCAGCCGGGCTCGATGTTTTGACCAACATTTTCTGGTTTTAAATTGATGTTGAGAATGGAAGTTAGTATTAAAAAAACTAGATAGGTGGCAACCCTGTAAAACGCCAGAAGTGGCAACACCCCAGAAGAAAATATCTATGTTGGTGTACGGCCGAAAATACATTTCTTTTGATAAGGTTGGTTTTCACTAGGTCAAATTTTGACAACTTTTATCGACTTTATCGAAATAAGCAACCAAATCTCGATAAAATCGATGAAATTTGACACCATTTGACATAATGAAAACGAGCCTATACTCTTATTGGTATATCTTGCTTAATATTAAAAAAAATAAGATAGGTGGCAACCCTGTAAATCGCAAGAAGTTGAAAGTCTATAAATGAAGCTCTATATTAGAGCGTACCAAAAATGTATGGAAAAAAATAAAGGTTCTAAATTTGACATGCATACCCTCCATATCGGTGCGTTCTAGCCTAAATGTTCTAGGATAACGGCAACTTGTTTCGATTTTTAGTTAAAGCTTTTGTTAGCAGCTTATACTAAGTTTGCAAAAAACTTCATTAAGGCTTCGAAAAGCACATAATTTTAATATAAAGTGTCTAACAGATACCAACCTTTGATTTTTTATAAGGACAACAGGATTCTTGCAAGGATATTGAAAAAAAAGTATTCAAGAGAAAAGGACATTGGAATCGCAGAAGTATTTTAGTATATTGTCTAACAATATGTTTTTTAGCAAAACTAATTGTGTATATATTGAAATTTTGCAATTATAGTGCACTTTTTATACGTCATACATGGCGTATGAGTAACATTTAGTTATTAAAGTAAGAAAAGTTCAGATAAATTTTATTCATTGCTTGATATCTCCGAAATGGATTTAGATATCGAAATAAAACTTACACTACGTTCAGAATCTCATAAAAGTCTTTCATTTGATACCCATATTGTGAAATCAATAAGAAACTCAAATTCGAATTAATTTTGTCACAAATATCGGCTGTTTTATTTAAAAGGTTTTTTTTTATGAATTTGTTTATTGTAGTTACATCTTGTCCACAAATAAATAGCTAGTTGAGAGAGAGCGGTCTTATTCTGTAACTCGTTTCGAAATTCAATTTTCCCGCATTTGAAATTCTATTTTCGAACATAAAATATATTCGAACATAAAATGTATGTAGGTAAGCAAATTTAGTTTTACACCAATTTGTGCACAAATTGCTTGAGTAGCAAATACGATTCGACTCAACTATCTAATCGAGTTACAGAATAGCGACCACGGCGCTCATGATTTGTTTTATCGGATTTATGTTGTATGTAGTTGGAAATTGGTCTAGTAATCTAGTGTTTATGGATTTTGGTTCTATCATCAATATTGGCTGGATATGCATACATACAGATAAGATGGTGGGCAACTGGCATCTTTTCTTGCATATCCTTTGAATCTGTTGTTAAATCTTGCTGTCGGCCTTTTTTGAATGTATGTATGCATGTCCGTAGTTTATTTATTTTTAGCTTTCTTCTTGTGCCTTCTTGCATTTTTCACTCTTTTACTGGTTTTCCATGTCAAATCGTCAGATAGTTAAAAACGAGCCTTGCAATTCGAATAAATTTTGGTGGGCAGGTTACTCTTATCATAAAACGAAGATGATTTTTTTTCTCGAAAGTTATATAAATTTGAAATTTTTTAAGTTTCGGAAGCATTCTCTCTCCCTCGTTCTAAAGTGAAAATTTCGCATCATTTCGGGACTTTTTTAAGGTTGTTTTTCGGGACTTTTTCGGAATTGTTCTAGAAACTGTAGGAACGGATATATAATGGAACGATTTTCCGTCATTCCTTGCCAATTTTGGTTTTGTAAAAAATCGGTTTCGCCGATCCACCATCTTCAGTATTTGATTTCGTTCTCACCTTTTAGGGTACTACTTCGTGAACATTATAGGACTTTTTCGGGACTTAGGAACCTTTTGGAATCTTTCGGGAAATTTTCAGAATGGCTCTTGCACCATTTCGGGATTGATTTGGGACTTTTTCTGTATGATTTGCGGTGTCATTTCGGGATTATTTCGTGATTTTTTAGGTATTGTTTTCGCTTAATTTCGCGACTACTTTGGGATTGTTTCAGGATAATTTTCAAACTTTTTTGGGAATTTTCGGTATTGTTTTCGGATCATTTTGGGACTTTTTCGGAATTCTTTTTAGATTGTTTTCCGAATCACTTCAGGACTATTTCGAAATTTTTGGATCATTTAAACAAAACAATTAGAAAACCAAATTTTCGACGAGTCCAACTTTGAACTTCGAAAGCCCGTAACTAGGTTTTGGAGGCTAACTTCGAAAAACAGGCAATGCTATTTTTTTACTTATCTCTTAATATCTTCAAAAAAGTTGATTTAGTCCAACCCAGAAAAAAGTGGATTTTTTCGTAGTGTTATTATATTGGAAAAATGTTATAAAAATTCAGACCTATTTTGCACTTACATACTTAAGTATTGTAGTAGTAAAATTTTTTTGCGTTCGTGTTTTTATTTGCATGGAAACCGAAACCAGAACGAAACCGTAACCGAAACCGAAATAAATTTTGAAGAACGAAACCGGAACCGAAATCGAATCATGTTACAAAACCGAAACCGGAACGTTACTTTGATCGGTTTAATTTCTGAAAAAAGCACCCTTTCGAAAAGGTAAATTTAAATTTTTGTATCTTATCAATTAAACACAACATTTACCAATTTATAAGATTTATATTTTTGAAGAAACATAAAACATATGTATGTTTTTAAAGTTTTGGGATATATTTTGAGATATCGGAGATATCAAAAATATCCAGCCCAAAATTTTATGACGATCTTTAATGGCTACGATTTTTAAAAATTAAAAAATTTTTAAATTTTCTTTTTTAAAATATTTCTTTTTTATATTTTAAATACTGTAAGATCCCAAATAATAAAAAAAACTCAACAAAATAAAACTACCCACCAATATTCGTTCAAATCTGTAGGTGTCGACTCTAACCATCTTATGATTTGCCACAAAAATACCCATATTTTTTTTTTTTATAAATTATTTTAATTTATTCATTTATAACTACACAATTTCATTGTAATATACAATAGCTAAAACTACGTTTTTTTAGTTTTAAAATTCTGTTTCTTTTATTTTTTATTTTTTTTTTTTGCCATTTTAAATATTTAACTTTTTATACATTTTCGTTTTTATAGAAAAGAACTTGATATTTGAATTTTTTCAACTGCCTGTATTTATAGTTTGTTTGTTGTTGGTTCTTTTTGTATTACAAAATAATGAAAATAAACTTAATTTACGTACATTGGTTAATGCCTATGTATGTATTAAGGTAATAAACTACTAATCTATTTTATTTAATAATTTTAGTTTTTTTTTGTTTCTTTTGTGTTTTTACTTTTCTTTAGTCATAGATACAATACTTATCATATGCTTGTATCAAACCGTTTAGTTTTAATTGTTTTGCTTTTTTTGTTATTGGTGTTGGTTTTAACTTAAGTGTATGTATATATTATGTATATTGGCTATATTTTTTGGGTATTTCTTTTTTGTATTAAAAATGTGATAATGCCTTTTGCAAAATGAGTCTACAAAGCAATAGTTTTATTAGTATTATCTATTGTTTTTGTTTTATTTTTTTTCTTTCTTTTTTTTACTACTAACAGGAGTTTTAACGTTTAAGATTTTTTCGCTTAAAAATTAAAATTTGTTTATGTTTATTTTTTATTTAGCTTAAACTAAAAACTTAGTATTTATTTTGCATTTTTTTTTATTTTAGGTTTTTCGTTTATAGAGTCCAAAAAATTAGAAAAGTCGGTCAAGTGAAAGATTTCCCAAACTTGGCTGTCAGTTCGAAAACGCTCTCTCTCTCCCTCTCTCACACTCAGCAAGTTGTTTTAAACTTTCCAACTGGCAAAATCTCTAAGTTTTTTTAGAGCCCTCATTTTTCAGCTAAGTTATAGGCACACGAATTGTGAGAGAGGCACGCTCTACAAACAAATTCTGTATTTAGAGATTTTGTCAGAATTAGTCCATTTTCGTACTCGCAGCTTAGTTTTGGCAATCTTTCATTTCAGCCGCCATTTTCCAAATTTAACGACGTCTTACAAATACATATACTAATTTCTATAAATAAACTACTTAAATCTAGTACGCACTTAATTGTTAAGTTGTTGGTTTTGAACCGATTAATTTGAAGCTCATGAATCAATCAAATATGTTGTGTGTTTGACGAAATTTTCCATATAACCTAAGAGGTTGAGTTATAATCAAGGCGAATTCATACAGGTGTGTTCGAGCGAATTCAGATCTACACGCACGCACACACTCCTTGTGGCTAAAAATGTCAGACAAAGCAACAACATAAGCAATTTGACATCTACGATTTGGTTTTCAAGGAAGAAGAAGGAAGAAGAAACCATATGATGGGAGGATGCCACCTGTAATGAATTCGCCTTGGTTATAATGTATCGCGATGCGAAAGAAACTTCTTTTGGGTTTGAAAAAAAAAAAAAAGTGATTAGACAGCTTTCGTATAGCATTTCCTTTCGAATCGGAATACATGAACCTAACTACACCATTTGTATTCTTCAGAATTCATCAAATGTACTTTAAAATAATTAGATGTACTTCGAAAACTGTAAAATTTATTTGAGAAGAGTCATTTATACTCCAAATATTACAAAATGTGTTTCAGAAGTATAATTGACTATTTTGAAATACATTTTACTTTTTCTGACTGATTAATCTGATTTACATTTCACGATTTCTAAAGTACAATTAAATTTGAAAACGGTTAAAAATGTTCCCTACTTTACTGTTACTTCACCGTGTCAGAAGTTATTTTCCTGCGAAAATTGATTTGATATTTCGAAAAAAAAAAAATTACCAAAAATGGAATATTTTGAATGGAATTGGAGCACCAGAAAAAAGTTTCTAAAAATTTTTAAAATATTTTGTTTTGGAGTTTCTAAAATAAATTTTGGAACTTTTGAAAAAAAATTTGAATTTTTTTTTTGAAATTTTCGAAATTTTGTTGATTCGGACAAACAAGTTTTTGAGTAAAGTTTTGAAATAGTTTCTTAGAATTTTTGAGTAAAGTTTTGAAATAGTTTCTTGGAATTTTTGAAAAAAGTTTTAATCAAATAACTTTTGAAACAATTTTGAATTTTTTTAGTTTGCGAAATTATGCAGATTCAAATAATTAAGTTTCTAAAACGTTTTTGGGTATAGTTTTAAACAAGTTTTTTGGAATTTTTGAAAAAAGTTAAAAATAATTTTTATTTTTATTTTTTAAAACCGTGTTAAAGTGAATTTTTGAAAAAAGTTTTAATCAAATAATTTTTGAAAAAATTTAGAATTTTTTTTAGTTTTCGAAATTATGCAGATTCACATAATTAAGTTTCTAAAAAGTTTTTGGGAATTTTTGAAAAAAGTTAAAAATAATTTTTATTTTTATTTTTTAAAACCGTGTTAAAGTGACGTTTTTGAAACTTCGTAGCATCGGATGTTCGGATCGGAGTTTCTAAAAACTTTGAAATAGTTCTTTTGTGCTTTTTTCAAGTTTTGATATAAATGTTTGAAAATTTTAAAAATTTTTTTTGAAATTTACAATTTTTTTCATTTCTTTGTTGCTTTAAAATAATAATTTGAAATTTTTTAACAAATTTTGGAAATAATTTTTTCTGAACTTTCGAAAAAAGGGAATTTCTGAAACAATTTTGAAAAAACTTTTTTGGAATTTTAAAAAAAAACCAATTTGAAAAAGTTAAAAAAAAAAAGTTTTGATTATGTATGAGTCGATCAAACATATTCTAATGTTTTCAGGTTGAAGTCGAAATATCGAAACAATAAACATTTGAATACCACTAAAAACGAAGTTTTATTCAAAAATCCGGCCTAAAGCTCAATTAAAATTATCAAATATTATGTATGTACCTATTTGAAATTTTTTTAAAAGTTAAAGTTTTAAAATAGATTTTAGAATTTTTAAAAAAGTGTTGAAATAACTTTTTGTTTTTTTTTTAACATTTTTCAATTAACTTTCAGAATATTCACTTTACTTATTTTAAATATTTCCAAAAAAGTTTTCAAAAACAGAGTCAGACCAAACCAAACTTTTCCAAAAAGCGCTATTTTCAATTTTGATCTAAAAAAGTATTGGATTTTAATTGAGATAGAGCCTCCTTTTGGGCTTTAAAACTTTTACCGTAGTTGAAGAAAGACACCATCTATTGCGGTCGACACTCACAATACGTGTGAGACTCATAATAGCATCGAATATTTATAAAAACTCCAAAAAGGGTATTGAAAAACTTTTGTTAAATGAAAGGTACGGGAAGTAAAAAGGAAATGTTTATTAAAAATGGGTAGACAATTTGTTTCGGTAAAAGGTGGCTAAATAATTTTTATAATTAAAAGTGGGAAATTGTAATAACATATTAATTCCTTCTTTTATTTGAAAAATCGATTTGTCTACCTTTTACTGAAAAAATTGTTTTCCCCTTTATTAAACATTTTTTAAATTTTAATCTTACTGACATGGAAAAAAATCCTATTGAGGGAAAATTTAATTTTCTAAAATAGTTTCGATCATACTAATATTGTCAAAGCAACACAAAAGCTGTCGAGTATGCGCACAAGACAATTGCTCCTAATTTAATACATATTTCCTTGCTATATACATACATACATAAGTATATACATATTAAATTTAAATACTTAAAATATTGTTTAGTATTATGCATTCTTATGCGGTTTTAGTAAAGCAACTTTAGCAGAAATAATAGAAAAACGTTTTGACTTTTTTAAACGGCGTACAAAACGTAATTTACAAATAATGTGCAAGTTAATTAACCTAAATTTATAAGGCCATATTATGTAAGTTTTTTTTTAAATATATTAATTAAATTAATTTGCTTGTTTCACTTTTACATTAACGCTGCTGAGTTAAGCTTACATCAAAGTAAAGATCTTTATTTATTTATAGAAAAAGTTTCTTAGAAAAAGCAGAATTTTTTAATTTATATTGACAAATATATTAGTTAAGAACTAAGTTTAAGAGCACATATTCCTAGAAAAAAAAAATTGACTGCTTTTTTAAAGTCGTAAATTGTGAACTTTATCTTCAAACAATTTTACCAACTGTTGTGCATTTATAAATAAGATTTGCAGCATTTTTTTTTTTAATAAACCAATAATAAAGATAAAAAATTATTTTGTCGAAATTATGTTAAATAAACCTATGTAAATAAAAAAATTATAAAAGTAAAAATTATAGCAAACTATACATGTGTTAGTATAGTTCTTACTAAATATTGCAATAATCCATAACATCTAACCATCAATTTGATTCTTGTTGTCAACTAAATTAAAGGCAGAGTTGAGTAAAGTAATTCCCAATGTAATCTATGTAGGCGCGCAATATACAACGGAGAATTAAAGACTTTTTCAATTTCTTGAAATACAAATTCGTTTATTAAGCCCCATTAAATTGAGTTTATTCAACTGAGCCAAGGCAAAAAGGCAGAGCATTTTTAAAATGTATTAAATAAGTAATTGATTTTTTTTTTTTTTTTGTAATTTTTGGCTTTGAAATATTTTTTTGGAGTTTTTGAAAAAAGTTTTGAAATTTTTGAAATAACTTTTTTTAAGTTTTCGAAAAGTTTTGAAAATAATTTTTTGGAATTTTTGAAAAAGTTTAAATAATTTTTTTGGAATTTTTAAGAAAAATTTTGAAATATTTCTCTGGTATATTTAATAAATGGTTTGAAATAAGAGTGTGGATTTTCTTGTCAACTCTTTTTACAAAATCAAAATAAGGTATTTTTGTGTTAAAACCTTTTTTTCAATAAGCAGTACATTTGTCACATTCTTAATTAATTAAGATAATTTTTCAAGTTTTTGAAAAAATTTTGAAATAATATTTTTGGATTTAAAAAAAAAAAAATTATGAAAAGCAAAAAACGTTTTATTTTTTCAAAAATGTTTTCAATACGCAGTTTTAAATCTTTTACAAATTTTGTACGTTTCCCTATTTTTATTTAAAAACTTTTTTCAAAAATTTCAAAACTTTTTAAAAACTTGTAAACAAAAAGACTTTTTTCGAAAAATTCCAAAAGCTTTTTATTAACTTGTAAAGAAAAATTATTTTTTTGAATGTCTTTCAAAAACTCCAAAAAAAAGTGTTTCCAAATTTTATTTTGTCTTTTTCAAAATGCAAAAAATGATTTTTAAACTTTTTTGAAAAATTGTAAAAAATATTTCTTGACATCTATGTTTGTCAGCAATTCGGTCGGAGCTGGGGCTAGGTAAAAAATTATTTTGAGATCTTGTGTGCGAAATTGAAAAAATCCAAACAGTCTATTGCTACGCACTAGAGGAATTGACATCTTTTATAATACCATGCAATTTGCAATTTTCTAACTAAAGTAATCATTAAAGCTCAACTCTGATTTACCTAACATAAAAAAATAAAAATAATATTGCGCAAAAGGCACAACTAGACTGTGAATTGAAAAACTAAAGGAAAAGAAATTCATATAAGAAACTTGAACGCATATTCAAGTTTGAGACAGTATTAAATTACTATCCAACTAAACATATTTGGCATACTCGAAAATTTAAAACATATCAAATTTATCAGCCTGATTAAAAGACAAAACTTGGACTATTACTATTTCTAGTACAGCTATGCGTTGTGTCAGTTACAAAAATTAAACAACTTGTATTTAGTTTGACATTTGCAATCGTTTTGATTGTTTTTTTTTTTTTTTTTTTATATATAAAGTGTTGGTGTGTATTGTTTAAGGTCTGCTATATATAGCAAAATTATACATTTATTTACATAAAGAATATATTTTAAATAAAAAAAAAGCTGAAATGACTGCATAATTTCATCGTGTTCAGAAAAATCATATCATATTTATTTTTATAGTTGCGTGTGTGCTTCTCCTTAGCTATTGTAAAAAGTCGATCACTTAAGATATGCCTTATATAACATTTCACTTCTACATGATTCGCGCTCTTGTTCCATGAAGAAGAGCATATCGCGCAGATTTACACGTTTAATACGTGGCCGTAATGGTACTGCGGGCGCATTTGATCCACCTAATGAACCGCCGGTATTGGAATTCTGCAAAAAGAAATTAATATTTGTTGGATTAATTTGTTTTTTAATTTATTTTTTTGTTTTACTTTATTTCTATTTCATGATGATAATTTATTTTGTTTTTTTTTTTAATTTTTTTAACTTTAATTTTATTTTTTATTTTTTTTTTCATATAAATTTTTTTTATTTTTGTTTTTCATTTTTATTTTTTTTTTCTTCATTTTAATTTTTTTTTTTTCATTTAAATTTTTTTTTTTTTCATTTTTATTTTTTTTTTGTTCATTTTAATTTTTTTTATTTTTTCATTTTTTTTTATTTTTTTTTCATTTTAATTTTTTTATTTTTTTTTTATTTTAATTTTTTTATTTTTTTTTTCATTTTAATTTTTTTCCATTTTTTTTTTTTTCATTTTAATTTCCTTTTTTTCATTTTATTTATTTTTATTTTTTTATTTTACGTTTTATTTTTTTTATTTTTTAATTTTATTTTATTTATTTTTTTTTAATTTCTGTTTTATTTAATTTTTTTTTACTTTCTTTTTTATTAAATTTTTTTTTTTTATTTTAATTTTATTTTTATTTAATTTTTTTATTTTTTTTATATGTATCTTGAACGAAACATTTTGGACCGCCGAAAACGTTGTTTTCCGACCTTAAAAGTCTTTTATATCAATTTTAATTTAATTAATTAAATCAGCAAAAATCTGCAAATTTTGTCTTAATTTTTTAACTTTTTTCTCAGGTTCTTTAGAAACATTCTGAGTATGCAGTTTTGTAGTCCAACAAAGTGCAAATCTCAAGTAGCTCTGAAAGCGCGTTGATTTTTAACAATTTTTTGTGTGAATTTTTCACCTTATAACAAAATCACAAAATTTTTTTGTATGAAAAAATGCAATGATGAGCTTGAGAAAAAAGTTAAAAAAATGAAGACAAAATTTTGCATATTTTTGCTGATTTCCGTGCAAATCTTAGAACATCGATTTGGATGGCATTCGTTAGATCTCAAAAGAAATATATTGGCATTAAAAAAATCGAAAGACTGTGTTCTTAATTGGATTTTTAGACCTTGAACCGGCATAAAAACAACATTTGAGTAAAAACAGGCTCTTTTTTAATACATACCACTCCAGCGCCCGTTGCGTCGCTTTCTAGTTTGATTTTTTTACGCGGTCCAATTGCCTGCAGCGCAGTCATATTAGCGTCTCGTTGTCGCAGTTCTTCCATTTCAGCACGTTGCATTTCTTTCGCCTGCAATAAAGAGAAATTTATTAAATTCTTCTTTCTATAAATTAAAACGTTAGTGCATTACCCTCGCTTTCATTTTCGCCTGTTCTGGATCTTCAATTTTTGAGCGCGATTTAGCAGCACGCAACAACATTTCACGTTCCATTTCTTCATGACGTTTCTGTTCGGCTTTATCTAATTCTTCGAGAAATTTGATTTGGCCGCGGACATCTTTGGTGACTTCGTAACGTGGGTCCACCTAAAAATGTAAAAACAATTAAATAAGTATTGTTAAATTTGTAAATTTTAATTCAACACACCTTAATCACATCGATGCGATGTTCTGCTATCACAGCCAATTTTTCGACAATATTTTTCAGCCGCTCTTGACACGCATGTGAAATTAATACCGCCACATCTTGTGATGGCTCTTCCAAGCCACGCTCCGCCACCATCGCACGTATGCGCGCTTGTAACGCTGGTAAATGCAGAAACACCTCATCCTTGCATGAACGTATTTGTGTGCCAATATTTTCAGTGCAACCGAGTATACGCTGTGATTCCTCAGCTAAATTAACACCACCCATAGCAGCAACATCGTTTATATCATCGTCGCCATACAACGAAGAAGACATTGAAATCGAGGGCTGTTGATAGAATGAAGACAATGCTGCTGTGGCTGCAGCGCCGCCAGACGCATTCGTTTTATCATCTTTCTCTTTATCGTGTTGCTCTTTCTTCTTTTTGCTTGACGCTTTGCTGGCTGCAGAACCGCTGGATTTTGTTGCCGACTTGTTCGCTGTGGCAGTCGCTGTAGGTGTGGCAGGTGTAGTAATCCTCTCTTGCTTTATGTGGCTATTGGTATCGAACGCTCTTAAACTTTCGCCACTTATACCAGCTAGTGCAGCATTAGTACTCAATTGCGTGCTGCTACTATTCATTAAGGAGGGTGGCAGTTGTACGGTGGGTAATGAAGGTGTAGGCAGCGGTCCACCACTGCCAGCGTTCGAGTACGTCGCCACAGAATTTATGGTGGATAAAATTGTTGATACCGCCGAGAGTGAGGGCACCGAAGAGGGTGGTAAACTATTAGAAATTGCTGTTAGAGAAGGCGGTTGATTCGTAGCTATAAGCGAGGGTACAGGCGTTGATATCGCTTTGATTTGTGTCTGTCCAACTTTGACGTGCGTGATGCCTGGTGGTACATTCTTGCCTTTTGTGGTGCGTATTTGTACAGTAGCGGGTCGACTAATTTGCGTTACTGTTGGTGCACGTATATGTACGATATTCTGTAACAGAGAGAGGCACTCATTGTAAACTCTCATTTTTATTTAAACAAAGAAAAAGGGAAAAATTGTTTAGCTTACCGCTTGCGTTGGCCCAGTAGGCAGCTGCGCATTTACAGTTTGATGTATGGATGCTGGAATGGGTCCGCGTATTTGTGTGGCATTAAGTAGACGTGGTCCATTGGTGGGTCCTTGTATGCGTATGCCAGCCGGTTGTTTGGTGATTGTTGTGTGTCCAATGGGACGCGGTCCGCCTTGCACACCCGGTGAAATCATTCGTACTTGCGTTTGTCCTATGGTAGTCGTTTGATTTTGACTTATCGGACGTATTTGCGCTTGGATTTTCTGAAAGGTAATTAGTTTTAATCTCAGTTAGGTACTTGAGAGTAGAGAAGGAAACTGTTTTATTATGATTTTTTTTTTTGCAGCGAGACTGTCACCCACGTTCGCAGTTATTCTAGTTTACCATAGCCACTTCACAGCAGAGGAAACAGCAGACATTTAACTAAGATTGACTCCAGAGTAGAGAGCTGACACCTTGAAACACATGCAGGTAAATTTTGGAAATGTGTGTTGTTTTCATTTTATTTCATTTAAATAAATCATTTTTTATTTTTTTTTTTACTTTAATTTCGAAACCAAAAACCAAATTAACGAATTTTACTTTTTTTCTTTATATTTTTTTTTTTAATTTTTATACATATTTATTTTTCTTATTTTTTTGTTTACTTTATCTTATTTTACTTTTTTCATTTAATTTTTAATTTTTTTAATTTAAATCTTTTTATTTAATCTTTTTTTTTTTAATTTTTTTTTAATTTTTTTTTTATTTTTTTTAAATTTTTTTTTTTTATTTTTTTTAAACTTTTTTAATTTTTTTGTTAGTCTAATTTCTTTATTTTATCTTTTTGTTATCTTATTTTACTTTTTTTATTTAATTCTTTTTATTTAACCTTTTTTTTAAATCATTTTTTAATTATTTTTAATCTTTTTTTAATTTTTTTGTTAGTCAAATTTTTTGATTTTTTTTTTTTGATTTTCGCTTATTAAATTTAAAAAAATTTTTTTTCTTCATTTTATGATATTTTTTCGTTTTTTATTACACTTTATTTCATTTTTGCATATTTTACTTTTCTCATTTGCTTAATTTTTGTTGTTTATTTCGCGTTTTTTTTAATTTCTTATTTCAATTTTTTTGTCTTAGTTTTTTTTTATTGTTTCTTAGTTTCTTTATTTTTTTTATTTTCTTTATTTTTTTTTTATTTTCTTTATTTTAATTTTTTTGTCCTAGTTTGTTTTATTGTTTTTTATTTTGTTTTATTTGTTATTTAATTTTTTTTATTTTATTTTTTTATTTTCGTTTTTAATTTTTTTTATTCTTTTAACTTTTTTTTAATTTATTTCTTTTTTTTAATATTTAATTTTTTTTATTTTTTTTTTTTTAATTTTATTTTAATTTTTTTTTTTTTTAATTTTTTTTTCTAATTTTTTTATTTATTTTTTATACTTTATGTTGGTTGGTGAAGGGCTAACGATAACGACTAATCTGCGATTGATTTGACATCTAACCATACAAAATACGCCAAATGACGCCGATAACCGGGTTGGAGACTTTTATGAAAACGGCCCCCAATCTTAGCTGAGTAAAGATATTGAACTTACGGGAAATTGTTGCAATGTAGTCAAACCGGCAACATGTTGCGGTGGTGGTTTAATTCCCTCTATTACAAGCTCTCTGGTGAATAGCGCTTGGCGCAGCAGTGGTAAACTTTTCTGCAAGAGAAAAAAAAGTAAGGTCAAAATCTCTAATAATTTATTAGCAACAAAAAATCGCTACCAACCTTCAAAAACCCAATCAAACATGGTTGTGGGCTCGCGTTCAACAAACGTTCCAATCTATCGCAAAATTCTTCTGGTTCAACATTTGCATTCACCAGCTCCTGTATTAGATTGCGTACATTCTTTTCCACTGGTTTGGGTTCGCGTGTCGCCAAATCAATCAAATTAGCTAAAAATTTGCGACATTTCTCTTTGGTATTGCCTTGTGCAGCGCTTTGTTGTGTGCTCACTGCTGTGGTTGTCCCCGTCGTTGTGCCGGCACTTGCCGTGGACACTGCAGCACCACTATGATTATTACTCATTGTGGTTGTATTTAAAGTACCTGTGGAAGCGGTCGAACCGGCTGAATGATGAGCTGGAATTGTTTGAATTTGTGTTATTTGCGGTTGTTGTGGCAATAAGTGTTGAGTTTGTTGATGAATTTGCTGTTGTTGTTGGTGTTGTTGTTGCAAATGCGTTTGCTGTTGTTGTTGTTGTTGCTGTTGATGATGCTGTTGCAGTGTAGTCTGATGATGTTGCGGCTGCTGTTGCAATGTTATATTCGCTTGTGTGGTATACGTATGATGCGGTCCACCGGTGCTCGATGCAACTGAATTCACAACAATATTATTGGATGTGGACGATGAGACCGATGACATTGACTGCGGATGCAACCAAAAAGATAAAGAATTCAATTACTCAAACTGTTAAGCAACAAACACCAGAGACAACAAACAAATACGCAACTTAATGGAAACAAAAGGAGGAAAGGATTAAATGTTTAAAGAAAATAAGCGTAAAATTGCAAAACCAACAAACACATTTACTTAAACTTTTTTTTCTGCTGAAAATTTACATTAATTTCAAAGCCATTTAAGACTTAATTTTTCTAACTAAGTAGAGTAGTTGGCAAAATTTAAAATTACAGACAAGGCAAATTATAATTGTACACAACAGCAATATACTTATGCACTAGAACAGAGCTGGTAAATAATATTGATTATTAATTGTAATGATTATCTATTTTTTTGGATTGGTTTAATCGTACAATCTGATTAATTGATTTATCGGAGTTTAAAATAGTCAATTAATTGAAAATGCTGTTTTATCAACAGTCTTATAAAAGATTGCAATCATTGATTATTCAATTATTTGTTTGATGGCTACTTAATCTCTTTTTAAGTCAATTGATTGCAATTATTGGATTATTTAAGACTGATCGATTTATCGCAATTTCAAATTTGATTTATTAGTTCAAAATACATTATGCAATAATATGTTGCTTCATTATTTTGACACTACTTTAGGAAAATTATGATTAATCCATGATTAATCAATTTTTAGTCATAACAATTCATAAAGATCACAATAAAAACCTAACAGCTCTGTTGAAGGCATCTAAACGCAAATAAGAAGCGAGTATTTATGTTTAAAAAGTAAAGAAATTTTTCAACACAACTGGGGTCGTTTTCTCATCTAGCCTTTAAAAGTTCGTCATAAACCAAAATTTTATAGGAAAAAATGTTTTCCAAAGTATATATGAGAAAACGGCCCTCGAAAAAGCAAAACTTTACAAATGAAATACACAAATTGTACATGGGCAATAGTTAAAAGTGCCGTAGATATTTTTTTTTACTAAAGGCATTGGCAGGAAGAAACAGTAAATCAACAAAATGTAACTAAAATCATAACATAGTATATATTTTTTACGATATAATGGCCTAAACCTGTATAAATAATATTTTTATTTATTAAATATGTAACTAGGTATATAAAGAGAAGCAAAAATTTATAAAAGCGAGTACATTTTTTTTTTTTTTTCTTTTTGAATACGAAAAAAAATCATGATGCACCATGAAATCGAAAAAAGGCGTTGCTCAGGCATGCAAATGTAATCAAAAGAAATTTGATGGTCATTTAAAACTGCAATTTTTATATCAGAAAAACAGCTCGATTTAAATTTTTTTTTTTTTTTTAAAAAAGCTGCAAAAGGATGTTCTTTTTCTTTTAGACAACTATGCGCTGATTCTCATTTAAATGCTTACAAAAAATGTAGAACTAAGCAATCCATAGATATGAAGAAAAGTAGTTTATCATTAACTAACAAAACAGTATACTAACTAAAGAAGTTCCTTTCGAAAATAAGAAAACATTAAGGTAGATGAATTATCGTTCAAAAAAAAGAGTATACGATAAAAAGAAAGAAAAAATATATATTTGAACGAATCCAACTCTTGGCAGACATTGCACTGCAACAGCTAACAAAATCAAAGAATTGCAGAAACCAGCCCAAGAGTCGTGTACTTTTAATGAAACCATTTACGATTTCGAAACTCAAAAGATATCTAGTACTTTTGCTTGAACGCAACAAAGCTCTCACGTAAAATTACATTTTGTTTAATCTGTTTCGACGCTGTTGCCTGTTGTTGGTGCTGTTTAGCTTGCTGCTGATGATGTTGCTGTTGTTGGTGATGGTGGGTGGTAGTAGTGGTAGTTGTGGAGGTGGATGATCTTACAATCGTTTTACGTAGTGCTATGGGGGGCCCTGTAAATCTACTTACAGCAGCTGGTACAGTTTGTAAACGTATTTGTGCTGGATTGGAATTAGTGCCGCCACTGCTGCCAATTGTTGGTGTCATTGGTCCTGAAGTGGCTGTGCCAACGCGTAATAATTGATATCCATTTTCAGTTTTCAAAATAAGTGCAGGCGTTTGTCCAGGTGTTAGTGTACTAAGTGTTATCTACAAAAATGAATGAACAAAAATAGAACAAAGATAATTAAAAAAATAAATTTTGTTTTAAAACGGTACTTTAATTTGTTATCAGTTTATGATTTCGATTCAATACGTGAAATTAATTGTTAGAAAAAATTGTATTAAAACTTTTATTAATAAAAAATAGATTAGTGCAGTGCATTGAGTGTTTCAAAGCATCAACTTACCCCTGGATTTTGTGGTCTAGCACCAACCATATGTGGTCCTCCAATGACCACACGTCCCAGCGTATTGCCTTGCACATTCTTTTGCTGTTGCTGTGCGTTGGGTGGACGCATGCCAACAACAACACTAGCCGGTATCATTGAATTTAGCATAGGTTGCTGATTATTCTGTAAAATTCAAAATGAAAAGTATTAGTCATATACGATTACAACAGATTAGAGGATAGTAATTGTACTGATAAGTACTTTTAAAATTCAATTAAGTATTCGCTACAGCATGCAAGGACTATATGCATCTTGTCACCAGCTATTTAAATATAAAGCGTACAACTTTGATTCTAGTTTTGGTTCTAGTTTTTTATTAGTTTCATATGAAACTCAAAAGTTCTCTACGATATTTTGGGAATGGTATACGTTTGAGCTAATTAAAAATAAGTATACTTAGTAAAAGATGTTGATTAGGATGAACAAGTAGATTATCGAATGGCCCTGTAGACTAAGCAATGTAAAGTACTTCTAGCACAGCGACAACTACAACACCCAGGTAAACATAGGCTTAGCGTACGAGGGAGCTGGAGAGGCTCAAAAATAGGAATTTAAAGTTAAAGAGGGCTGAAAAGTCAATCGGGCACCTCCCATACAAACTCAATTTTTCATACTGAAAATGAATAAGGAGTTAAATGTGATATATCTGTAACACCTCCAGAAAAAAGGGAAGGGGAGCGAGAAGACGCAACTTCCATACAAAGAGCAAATATGAGATGAGTTTCTAGTACCCCAAGAAAAAAAACAGTACATTTTTTCGAATGCAGGCGAGTGAATTTTAGCAGGACGTCTACCGTCTGGTAATCATTAAATAATTTTTGAACCCTAATTGATGCTAGTAACAAAGGGGTTGCTATTTATAGTCCTCTAATGAAAAACTGACAATCTAATTAATTTATGCCGGCTTATAAATTAAAAAAAAAAAGGCTTATCAGAAATCGGGCTATATTTTTTTAAATGCCTATCTAAGAACGTTCTTTCGTTTGCTGTTCAAGGGAGTTTTCAATAGAGCAACCGATATATATCTAACTTATAAAATAGGCATGCTTCTTATCCTAGCTAAATATATATGTTTTCTGTATGCAAAATACATATCTAGATTAATGACTCAGTGCCAGTTTAAACTTAGTTTAAACGGTCAATTTGTATGAGATAAACTCTAGTCAACTTTGTCTGTGGTTTAAACTTGCACTGATAAGCGGGCCTTAGTACACGAGAAGAAGAGTTAATATACGCACTAACTAAAAATTTAAATAAAAGTCAAGTGGTAACTTAGAATTCATTTGTTGCATAAGATTAACTAATAGTTTTTGTAAAGAAAGTCTAAATAAAATAAGAAAGTAAGCTGGATAAAATAACACTAAAGGCTAGTTTACTACGTGAGTCAATTTCCTGGTGGAAAAATAGAATAGGCTTAAAAGATATAAATCGTTTAAACTAGACAACTTAAATTCAATTTCGAAAAACAGTGGATACATAGCAGCTTGCATGCTTTCTTTTTTATACGATTCTAAATTCAAATGCTCGACATAAATCTGCAAGCAATCAACATAGAGCAGTTTTAAATTGTACTACAATAAAACATTTACGCTATTACATAGCATTTACATAGATGCTCCCAAGCAGAGCACTAATGTAACACTAAGCACCGAGCACCACAAATCTACGCATTCAGCTTGTCCTAAAGACATCAACTATAATCTACCTAATGCTTTTTTTTTATTTGTGGCATGTGGAATAGGCGCCTCTAACGGTCGCCCGTACCTGATTTATGGTTTTGGTCATTGTAACTATTCCTGGTGCACTTGAGACCAAACCCGCTGGCAATGATACCGCCACATTATTCGATTTTATAACTAAAGTTTGTGTTTGGCCAGCATTATGTTGCTGCTGTTGCCCTGCTTGTCCGCTATGCAACACTTGATGATGTTGTACCTGTACCTGTTGTGGCAATGTATGATGCTGTTGTTGACCTCCGCCCCCCGCAACCGCTGATGTTATTGTCTTTATAGTGGTGGTATTCGGTAGCTGTGAAGTTGATATGATTGTCGAACCGGCTGGATGACCAGTGGTTCCGCCAATGTTTATAGTGCCATTCGGAAGCGTTTGGCTTGTAAATGTTATACGATTGCCTTGTTGTGTTTGCTGCTGCTGGCTGGAATTCATGGCGAAGTTTGTTAATGATGACGACGATGTGGTCGATGATAGCGACGACGCGGACGCGAATGAGTACGCTGCTGATGATGTTGGCGCACGTATATTGAGTATTCTTGTTTGTAATGGCTTTGTTTGTTTATTATATGACTGCAGTTGCTGTTCGAAGTGGTCTGCCACGATTGCTTCTGAATTATTTTGATTACCGTTTGGTTTTTGAAATTGATATGCGTAACTGGAATTTAGCTCGTCATTGTTGTAGTTCTTTGGTATATTGAATGTGTGCGTAATTGGGCTATTATTTTCGCTTGTTGTATTATTGTTGATTTCTAAAAATACAAAGAGATGTTCGAAATGATTAGATAAATTTGTATTATATTATTGTGAATTAAGATTACAATTTATGGCATGAAATGGCATTTAAACTAAAACTAAAGCAAAAAAAAAAAACTTTATAGAAATGGGACAAACCTAACACATAGCGTTGTTAATCTGCAGATCGCACAATATCCCCATTACTTGCTACCTCTATTCGCGAAACACGTTTCTGTCCATAGCCAACCCACCCGCCAAGGCCTAAATGCTGCTTCTTACTTCATTTTTTTTTATCAAACAACAGAAACGAATGTGATATGAAAAGGTACATGATATATGGTGATATGTATACATATATATGTGCTGTTCTCCAATACTACCTTCAGGTACAGCTGTTAAATCAGCATAGGCATTGGCAAATTGTTGCTGCTGCTGCTGCTCCAGTGGAGTAGCATGACTCCTGTTTTCGACGAAATCCTCACTATATTGTTTTCCACTACAGCAGTTGTTACTCACAATTGCAGTCTTTGTGGAAATCATGTCCTCAATGTCAACAAAGGCTTCATTACCTCCTCCATCATAGTCGCCTGATGACAATGTTGTTGCCGACCTTCTATCACTGCTGCTTTTGGTATGCATTTTATCATCACGTTCTCCATCTGCATTCAGTGTTACTTCTTCAGTTGTTAATTTTCGGCCTTCCATTCCATTTTCATTTATTTGTTCGGTTGGAAAATGAGCAAAACTTTGCAATTCTTTGTTATGGCCGCCAGTTAAAACACTTTCAGCACTAGAAGAATTTGCTTTATTTTGATTTTGGTGTACAAAAAACTTGGCAGAAGACGCCGCCATTTTCTCGAAAAACGAATAAAAGAGAAAACGGCGAAATTTCATATCGTAATAGATTAATACGACAGAAGAGATAAGGAATGATAATGACAGCTAAAGGGAGTTGCCACCTCGCAGAATTTGGTTGGTAAGGCATACCAACACCACCGATTTTTAAGAATGAAGCAACGGATACCTAAAATACAGGCCTAATTTATCTATACAAATTTTTGCTTCAATGTGGTATTCCTTATATTGAGCTTATGCAAAACCAAAGATTTGCTTGTTTATCGACCGTTGTTGTTGCAGTAGATTAAAAAATGTCCCTAAGGTTTTGTATGAAGGAGTTTTGGCGATGTTGATACTCCTTTGTCGAATAATGAACCGCGATGATCGGTGCTATTGGTGAGGTTGGTTTCTCAGTAATCGTGTTAAGTTCTTTCCGATTCCCTGATCCAATAAGCGGTTCTTTGATGTTTTTATTTAAAGATGCCGATGCAGTGTCAAAAAGGGTTGTTTGAGTTAAAGCAAAGATTCTCCGCAGAGTTTAAGGTCGGAGCTGTCTTATTCTTCTGCGTTAACCACGTCTGTAACTACACTTCATTTAATGATTTCATTATTTACCACGTCTCCGTATTCCTAGTAAAAAACGTAAGATTCCGATTAACACAGAGAGAGGACGGTATACGGGAACCGGTAGGTCCTTCCCTGCCGGTAAAAGAAGACAACTTCTCTTCCGCAAAAACACTATGGCCAGATGGACAGTGCGCTGTCCACTATGGAAGGAAATCTATCGTTATATAGCGAAAATTTTGAGATATTACACCTTTCTAAAGAAATATTCTTTGGAATGAAAGTAGAATAAAATAACTTAATTGTCTACCTTCTATGCGATAAGCGCTGTAGTTGTCATAGCAATATCTCAAATTAAGTTTCATAAGCTTACGACAAACATAAGCCATAAAACAGGAATCGGGTGTAAAAGTAGGTCGCCTCCCAGTTGGTGCACCCTGGGTAACGCTAAATGACCTACATAGCCTGCACGGCTAGTTTAGTTTCTTGTATTGCCGGATCTACGAGAACGGTACCAGTACTTGTGCTGTACCCATCGTGCCGAAACGACCCGGGCCGTTTTCTTATATCGACCCGGCCAAGAGCAATACACTCGAGGTGACCCTGTCTGACATTTAGGCAGGGCTGCACCTCGTTACAACAACAACAATCGGGTTAAGATCGACCTACTCGAAATTTGTTGTAAAAACGTGTTTACCTCTTGGCTAAGGGAACAGTCTAGAGATACATATATTAGCGAAACCAAAAAATGGATATCGTAAAAACTGACGAGCTTCCACAGTTACACAAACACAAACACCAAGCAAACATGCTTTGAAAAGGGGGTTTGAAATGGGCTTGGGGTATGAAATTTGTATGAGATTTTCGAATGGTGCTTTGTTTGCTTCTAAACACGCTAGGAAAACACGGTCGACTATTTCTTGCGGCAAAATTTTTTTTTTTTATGCAAAGGAACGAGAATATTTTTTTTACTTGGGGAAATGTTTGAGAAAGGCGTTACATGTAAAGATTTAAAGCGTGCAACAATTTATGGTAGATTCAACGAGAAATTTTGTATTTTAACTAGAGTTGGAGGTGAAACTGCGAGGAAGAAAGCGATTTTTCCTCCCTTGTCATCATTGCACGTTTTCAAAACTTCTAAAATCCTAAGCACTAATGGAAAGTTTCTTCAGACCCTCTACGTGGACCATTAACTTACTTCGAGCTGATTTACACGGGTCGATATTCTAGCGGATTTGCTGGTCGAAATCATATTAACAAATCGACCCGCGTAAGTCAGCCGTTAGACCTACAACTGATAAATTAACATAAAAAATTAAAAGAAACGAACAAAAATCATTTTTTGTTCTCAAATACTTGAAAATCGCATGGTTAGGTAATCCTCAAAATGTTTAATAGCTTTAACCAGTTACCAGCAAACATTGAGATATTCCCCAATAACAATTAATAAACAATTTATTTCGCAAGTCGAATATATACATAAATTTATTTTTTTCTTTTCGATTAAAAAAATTTTAATTTTTTTTTTTTTAATTTCGATTGGAAATAGGTTTGGTATTTGTTTCCTTTAGGGGTAAACTGCTAATAAATTAGCTAAAATTATGGGAGATAGCTCAAATAATTATAAATAACCCTGGTCTACGCCATCCCAAGTTGGGGTGGTTGCCTGAAACGTGGCAACGTGCCACGGTACGCATTTTTTGCGCGTTTTAGGTACAGCCTAATAAAATTAC
Organism: Campiglossa producta; assembly: GCA_964058755.1. Taxonomy (NCBI): domain Eukaryota; kingdom Metazoa; phylum Arthropoda; class Insecta; order Diptera; family Tephritidae; genus Campiglossa; species Campiglossa producta. Next base: position 5,560,156 of record CAXKVI010000002.1, on the reverse strand, counting down.
AACTACCACATGAAAACTTGCAACTTTGATTGCAAATATCTCTTCAGAGAAGCAAAATTTTAAAAAAAGCGCTTCCGGATTCGTAATCCTGGGGCCAAACCCCGTCTTTCGAGCTATCTCCCACAATTTTAGCTAATTTATTAACAGTTGACCCCTAAAGGAAACAAATACCATACGTTTTTCTCATTTTTATTTCGATTAAAAAATATTGCACTTTTTTGAATGAAAAAGTTAAAACCTTTATTTTCAATCTAAATTAAACAAATTCGATACAAACAATTTAGGAATTACATTACAATTGCTATTTTTGAACCCTGGTTTTAGCAGTTCCAAGCCAAACTGAAGCATCAATTGCTAATGGCCCGTAGTCATAGTCAAAATTAAGTACGATTTAATTTATTTAAAGCTTTTTGACATAAATTTACATATACTGTCTGTCAAAAACGTGTACCAGTTACATTTCGTCCACGACAAATCTCAAATTTAGTGACTTAAGATGAGACAAAATTACAGAATTCAGGTGTTAATTTTGAACATAACTACGGACCAACTGTTTTGTAGTTTATGACTATCTGGACTATCTGTTACAAAACTTACATTAAAAAAATCCCTCTTTTATTCGGCGACTGTCTGATATTTATGAGCTGGCATCTCTGGCAGACACTGCGAAGATCAGCGCAAAGCGCGAGTGTCAATAAAGTAGAAAGTATAAAGGTAACACCGATAGTTAAATGGCTAGTTGAATTTTTTGGTGAACGCAGTCGGAGATCTCGTTTTTGCATTACATACATTCACATTTGCTCGTGAAACAGACGGAGCGCCACACAATTGATTTTGCGGATTGAGTACGCCTGAAAATTTTAATTGCCGAATCCGGCGTGCACACACGAAATTTGCTCACGAAATATTTTTCTCTCCTTTTATTATAAAATTTCAAGCACAACTTTTTTATAAAATATATTGCAACACTAAACTTGTTTCACTTTTTCCCAAATTATTGCAAGCAATTAAAGTAGAAATCTTTCTTCGTTACACAAAGCGATGTCTCAACGACTCTAGAAGCTGCACCAGACGGAAGAGGGGAAGGAAATTTCACTCTGTGACACTTCTTTTTTCGTATTCCATTGAGAAACGCATCGTGTGGTATAGCAGAAATTTCAAATGGAATTTTTAGCTTTCCAACGATCGGTAAACATTTGCATTCACTTTTCACTTATTCTTTAAGCACTCAATAACACTTTTCGCGTATTTTTATGGAAATTTGTTTAAGATTTCCGCGAGAATTTCGTTAAAATTTGTTTACGCTCGACTCCGTCGCAGCCCGCACTCACTTTACAAACGGCGAAAATTTTTTTTGTAATAGATTTCACGAGCAAAGCAGTTAGTCAAAAATGTGCTGCCAGACTAACAATGTGTCCAAGGGTACTTACCACTGTAATTTCTCCATGAAAAATCCATCGTAAAAGTGTTGTGCTTTCGTAATGTGTCGTGAGGGATTTTTAACAGATTGGGGATTTATGAATGCACTCAACTCGAAATTCTGGAAATAAAAAAGTAAAAAAAACTCATCTCAATTCGTGTCAGGTAGTAATCCAGGTAAAAGTTTAGTTTCCGGTCCCCTCCCATATTTGCAGCAAAAAATTCAATTAAGGGCTCAAAAGACGCATGTAAGAGTAGGTCGCCTTCCCGTTGGTGCACCCTGGGTAACGCTAAATGACCTACATGGCCTACACGGCTAGGTTCTACGAGAACGGTACCAGTACTTGTGCTGTACCCATCATGCCGAAACGACCGTTTCTTATATCGACCCGGCCAAGAGCAATACACTCGGGGTGACCCTGTCTGACATTTAGGCAGGGCTACACCTCGTTACAACAACAAGACGCGTATTAACGATTAGATAGAAGCGGAAATTAAATTTTTTAACCGTTTAAAAATTACAAGCAAAAAAACTGCCACCTAGGGCGTACTATTTTTTGGAACAAATGCGGAATAAAAAACCGAAAATTGTGCAAAATTAAATATTTTATTTTAATTCAACCCTGGGCTATGCCATGCTAAGTTCTTCTGTGTAGTGCACTTTTTGCGTAGGCGGCCTTCGTCCGCGATTCAAAAAGGTATCCGTGGGCTGATTTGGAAAATTACTTTAAATTTTGCACTTGAACGGTTTTGTACCTAAAGCAGTATTACATCAAATGAAAGGTAATTCACTTACCTACCCAATGGAAAAAAAATTTAAATTCGATTCATTGGTTTTTGAGAAATTTTAATTTAAAAAATGCTTCAAATGAACTTTGACCCTCAATAACTTTTGAACGGGTTAACAAAAATTATTTTCGCTTTCGGATTCTCAATCTCTTCTTTGAAAAGCGTCTTTTGATGCCCCAGTTTCCCCTTTCGGACAAAATTTCGGTGGAGACCCGAAACTGCACTACTAAAATATACTACTAGAATTTTTAAGTACCGATGAGGTTCGAAAACTACTGAACGGATTTATTCCAAATCTTGACAATTATTTTTGGATAACTCTTTTCGACGTAGGCTATAATTTTTTCGGAAATAATCATTCTAAAAACTAAATTAACTAGGTGGCCCTGGCTATAATAAACATTGGGAATTGCCGAAAGAACTTAAAAAAATTTCAAAATTTTAAACTCTGTAATGTCAGATTTTCTTATCCACATCTCTTGTATTTTTTGGAAGTGTTTTCGGTAAAAGCGACATCAAAACATCTTTGAGACAAATTTTTTCTAAAAAGGGGGCGTCCCTCTGTGTGTATTTCTGCCATGGAAGGCTTCTCAGCAAAAATTAATCTGCTTTGCAGGTGCTGTTCGAAGTCAACAAAAAGCTGTAGGTCCCGGCAATTCGTAGGAAAAATTTCAAAGCAGCACAGCACAAATTGGAACAGAAGCTCGGTGCAAAAATCTCTTTAGAGGTTGATAATTATAACTTGTAAACTGTCAAAAAAATTTGCATAAAAAAAAAACAAATTCTTTTTGTGAAATTAAAATTGCTGGGCTGAAACAATTTCCTAAAAAACGGATCTGACCAAAAACTTATCATTAATGTTTTGATTAACCACTATACATATGTATGTTGTAGGTCGTTAGAAGTGTCCTTCAATTTTCTTTCGAACAAGGCCCTGCTTTCCTTAAACGCGATTGTAACATAATCAAACATTTTTAACGTAGTGATACCCAAAAATTACCGTTATAGCAAACATTTTAAAATATGTTTTAAGCTCACCTGAATGCCAATTCTACCTTATACCCAAAACAGGGTCAACTTTCCTTTAAACGTTCACCTCTTGGTATTTTTTTTTTTTTGCTTTAGAGCAGTAATATTGATCAAACTAATCGTTCTACTACAACTTATTATGAAAGATACCGAAATTTCTCGCACAGCTTAAGATAAATCCTTCTATGTTCACTGTTAAACGCTTTAGTTACAAGTGCTTACTCTGACTTACCTGTACGTTGGTTTTTATAGCCAGGTAGAGCCAGTAATTTTCCGTCTCAAGTCTGCTAAAAGTCATCTGTCTCTTTCTAACTTGTTCAATGGTATAGAGCTCGTTAAATTGAAAAAAAAAACCTGATTTTAATCATGGCAAATTGTTGTTGGGAAAAGAAACCATTTAATATTTTTAAAACCAGTTTTGCGCAGTGTTGCATCAGAATACTCAAAACTTAATTTTAAATCAATTGTCAGAACAACGGCAGAGAAAATCGTTTGAGCACATAACCATAAAACAAAAATAAATGGAAAAAATTCAAGCCTGTATAATAATATTCTGTTTTCAATTCGTTATTAAAAAGTTAAAACGTTTCAGATCAACGAAAAGCCTTTTCTTCCATTGGAAACAAAATAATGTCTCAAAAATTTTGTTTATTTTAATTTTTTGATTTAGAGTATATTTTTAATACACAATATGCTAAAAAAATACTGAAACTTCGAAATATCACATAGAAACAAAAATTCTTGATTTTTTTTGATTGCATTGAAACTTAATTTTTTAAAACGCAACTTTTTGTTGTGCACCTTGAAAAAATTCCGAGTTGTACCCTTTTCAAAATTACCGATCGGAATAAATTCAATACCTGAATCATAGGTATTAGTTTCCTTTAGGGGACAACTCCTAATAAATTAGCTAAAAATATGGGAGATACCTCAAAAGACGCGTTTTGGCCTCAGGGTCACGAATCCGGAAGCGCTTTTTTAATTTTTTGTTTTAGTGAAAAGTTATGGTCAAAAAACCGAAATATGACCCGGGTCCGATACCAAAATTGGGGCGGAATCCATGGTATTTATGTGCGAAACACCTTTTTGAGTTGGCGGCCTTCGGCCGCGCTTATAAAAAATAACCCTGGGCTACGCCATCCCAAGTCCGGACGTGTGACATAACCGTGGCTACCGCCACGGCGGGACTTTTTTTTGCACGTTTTAGGGACAGTCTAATAAAATTACAACAACCACATGAAAACTTGAAACTTTGATTGCAACTATCTCTGCAGAGAAGCAAAATATTAAAAAAGCGCTTCCGGATTCGTGATCCTGAGGCCAAAACGCGTCTTTTGAGGTATCTCCCATATTTTTAGCTAATTTATTAGGAGTTGTCCCCTAAAGGAAACTAATACCGAATCATATAAAATTGGTACCTCGACATTGTTTATTTAAAACGCGAACAGCTGGTTGACAATTTTGTGCAAATCTTTCAGACGGGCCTGCGCAAAACGTAACCTCTTCTTCTATCAATCTGGTTGCACATCACTGGTGTTACGTGTTACGTGACATAAAATTGTAATAGATTTCAGTGCTGCCCAATGCAACAAAACCTAAAAATGCAGGTACCGGAAAAATCCACAAATTTTATCGTTCCAAGCACGGTTGTCACTTCAAAAGAAAAACTACCAAATACTGAAAAAAAACTACCAAGGTAAAAAATACAAAATTTTGTTTTCAGGTACTTATTGTAAAGAAACGAAAATGTATTAAACAGTTTTTCAATACAAAATAGTATTATATACATATGTACTTTAGACTGGGCAAAAAAAAAATATCTTTTTTTTTTTTCAAATATTATGTTGATTTTCTACTTTACCTCATATTTGGTATAAAAAAGACAAACCATTGTTGTAAAACATCATTTACCTTAACACAATTTTGAAGGTTATCGAATTCCTTACAAAAGTTGTATTGACCAAAATTTTCTCAGACTAGCGGTTTTCTAGTATGCTAGCCTCAAAAATAATGTTTTTTCGATTTTTCTTTCAAAAATTGTCAAAAATGCAAATATCTATGTACAAAAAAGATAGATTCAGATTCTTAAAGGAAATTGAGTGGGCTACAAAAAAGGTCAAACAACTTTTTTTTTAGTAAAGTTACTCTTTCAAAACTTATTAAGTATTAAATAAAAAAAATCATATTTCCGTCACTATGTTTTTGTTCCAATTTTTTAACTAAATTTTGTTTAAGGGCTGTTTACATTGTTCAATTTTGGAAGTGCATAGCAATTTGATTTGAGCACGGCGTGCAGCCCCTACACTAGTGTGTTCGATTTTTTACTGCGCAGGATTACTGCACATCTATTTCAGGCTTTATTTAAGGATAACGGTACCGTCCTGCTATAATAAGCATTGTATATCTTATATAGTAGCGCAACTCACAGCTGATCGCAAAAAACACAATAATACACACGCACAGTATATTCCCCATAAGAAAAATATATTCTGAAACGTTTGGTAAATAATTAGGATCAAACTTTAGAATAATGTACCACGATTTGGACAAAATTTATTTTAGGGAATGGTAGAGAGGGTCGTATATATAAAAACTGTGAAGGTAGAAACTGTCGGACATTTGTATTATAATTTTTATATTTAATTATACCTCAAGTTAATACTCATTTAGCGAAAAAGTTGATCTGCTACTGGTAGTTTATCATTAATTCGAAAATTAATTGATTGATTAATTGATATTAAGTTTTCAAAAAGTGAGAATTCACGTTGAAGGTTTCATCTCAAATGCGTCTCAGGTTGATATCAAACAAAATGGCTTATTGGGCTTCATACTATTCATTCATACCATTTCATTTGGAGTCACTCAGCCAGTGCCTTCCACTCAAATTCGTAAGAAGAAGAAAATAAGTTGCCAAACTATAGTAGGGATAAACAATGATAATAAGCACCAACTGTTCCTGCATAGGAATGTGATGATAACTTCAAGTTAATCGGCGAAGCTCTTACTAATACAGACTGCACCTCGAAATGCCTACAACAAAAAATCGACCCGTGTCAATGAGCCTTTACCTACATACGTAAAAAACACCTTCAATTCTATTTTTTTATTTAGTTTTTAATATACAATATACTAAATCACAATACATACAGAGATAAGTGATAATCACATTTATGATAAAGTTTTTGGAATATTTACAGAGAATTTTATGTATATCCCTAAATTTGTTTAAAAATAATTAAACAAAAATGGAAAATTAATTAAATTTAAATATTTAACTGCAAACATACAAAAATATATAAATTTAAAAGTAGCATAAATCTAAATTAAATAAAATTTAACAACAAACAATATTGTTTAGCGATGGTAATAATAAATCGATAAAGCTTATTATTTTAGTGGCGCTACTTCCGCTTCCGGCTTTCGTCGCTGTACGACATAATATATTAGACATATAGCAGCCACGCCTATGCCGCCACATAATGACGCCCAATAAATGATGTCTAGGGTTCTGAGTGAATTTATAAGTTTCTTTTTGAGAAATGCAACCATTTCGCTATTTAGTTGAATTCCCTAAAAATATGCAATAAAAAGGATTAAGGAAATTCAGAGCAGGAGAATAATATATATACTAACCTCTTCAACCCAAACTGCTGGCATTAGAACTGTTGGTAAATTTTCCGTTATTTGGATTTGATTGATACTCTTCAAAAACATATTGAATTGTACGCGTTTGCCACCCTGTAGTGGAGTACCAGTCAGCTGGAGGGAGAAAAAAAATGTAATTTGTAATTTTTGTAAAAAAAAATCAAATAAAATAAAATACAAATTATTTTATTTTAAACTAAATAAAATAAAAAAAAATCGATAAAATAAATTTAATTAAAGTATTAAAAAATGAAACAAAAAAAATCAAAGAATTCAAAGAAATTATATAAAAGGATAAAAATATATATTTCTGGCTAAAGCGGGCTACACACCTGCCAAGAAATGTCAAACTACATATAAAAAAATGCTCAAAAAATGGGCAAGAACTGTTTTCACACGTCAGATTTTCTTGAGCCAATACTCAGCTCATAAGAAAATATACTACAATTTTCGACGGTTGGCAATGCCGGTTTACCTTAAGAAATAAATATGCTAGTATATATTTCTTGAGGCAAACGCGCAGATTCACGGCAAAGATGAGTATATACTTCGCTACACATGTTTTATACATTTTTATAATGATAATCTGCAATAAAATGGAAAATGCCATAAACGTCAAAATTTCTTGACCAGGCATAAGAAATATATGCTCGTTTTTTTCTTGAGGCATTTCTTGGAAAGTGAGTAGCCCGCTTAAGTTGATTAAACTACAATAGTCTTATTTGACTTACATGCTGCACATCTACAAAAGTCTGATGTTTCTTTGCGTCCGGTCGTAGACCCTTAATCATTCTTCTATATTCATTGGAGGCGCCCAACATATGCGGCAAAGTTAATATGACTGGCGCTTCTGTAAATAATGAAAAATAAAAAAGAAACCGGAAATCGGCATAAATTAGCAATATTTTAACTTTACTTTAAAGTTTATTGCAAGCTAAATGCTAGCGCTTAAGTAAAACCATCAGTAAATCTAGAAATACGTGACAGGAGTGCAAGTTTTTAAAGGCGATCGCATATCGTATCGTCTCATACTAAAATAGCACAGTTTATGCAGATTGGCAATAAATTTGTCTTCAATGTCAATCTCTTTTTTTTTAACACAGAAACAGAACGTATAATAAAATCAAGATATCTATATACGTTACGTTAAAGAACCGCGAAAAACGAATTCTGAAAAATCATAAGCCTCATTAGGAATATCAAAAGCTATAAAACAGGAACTCTAGTATTATAACACCAAATTTTTATATACATATAAACGGTAATACATTTATAATTGGATTATCATAACAACAAAACTCAGGGTCATAATAATGACCTACTACTATTTAAGTAAAGTCATTGCCCTACAAGTATCTGACATTTTCCAAATTGATATTTAACTTGTTATTGATATTATTGAATCGTAAAAAAATACTACTAAGTAAACTCACCTCACTGGCTTTTCTTGTTAAAAATCAAAAATAATAAATAACTTAAATTTGCATAATTCTTGAGGAAATTATATCGAATGACACTGTTAGCGTACGCACATTGACAAGCAGTTAAGCTTTCGGCAGAATCAGTCCGTCACGTACGTGCCGGAAAAGGAAGAAACTGACAGCCGAGTAGGATGTGTGTATTTTGCATGTAAAACGCTACATTGACAAAGTATCAGTCAACGGATCCGGTATCCTTCGCCAATTTTCTACTTTGACGGAACGTCAACTGCGTGACAAATGTCAAAATCAATTTTACCGCCAATTTGACAACGGGATTGTGAAAATTGTGACTATAACAAGTATTACTTGAATATTTTCCATGTTTTTAACCGAAATTTTGCTTTTGTTATGTTTTTTTTAATAATTTTAGTTTTGCGCCAATTACTTTGTTGACATATCTGTGTACTTCAACATGACGTACATCAATCGCTATGTGCCATCCCTGTACGGCACGATTCGGCAGAATCAGTCCGTCAATACGTCAGCTGCGTCACGTACGTCAATTTTAGAGCAATTTCTACTTTGACGTATCCGTCTTAGCTGGCGTTACGCATACAAACATCCGCAGTCTACTTTGCTGTCAGTTATTTCGACGTACGTGACGTACGTCACGGATTGATTCTGCTGAACGCTTTATGAACATTTTGTATGCAGGAAATTTATTGAAATAAATTCCAAGCGATGAAAAATTTAATGTGCATAATGATAACACTGTGCTACAAAAGAGATAAAAGGTTCTTTTTCGGTTTAGGTTCAAATTTTTAACAGTGTAGGTAATTGCAGGGTTTGTAATTTACCACAAAAAGTTTTAAACAAATTTTAAATAGCTATAGCGGCGGAGGTTACACAGGAAGAAAATGTAATAGATCATGAAAACTTTCAACAGATTTCATTGGAATTCGGGCTGTGAATCTCGATAAAGTCGATGTAATCTCTATCGACTCTATTACAATTATTCCCGCTGGTAGCCCTGCCGGAATAGATAATACATACCGGACATTTCGTATGCACACTAATCCATAAGCAATCTGTTTGGTCAGTGACAACTAATTGAACCGTCAGGTCTGACCAGCACACTCACACATTGAAATGCAGCCCTACACGTACACAAATGTTTGCATACGATTTTCACCATGGTCTTCTAAATCTTATAACAATTCTGATGCTTTATTGCCTCAAGGATGGTTTTCCAAAAATGACAAACTAAACTCCCAAACTAAATTTTTTTTTAAAAGCACCCTTTATCAGCTGAAAATATATTCAGATCTCATTTCGGTACGCAAAACTCAACTTGAGATACAGGTTTTGTGAAAAATATGTTGAAATAATTCACACTTACTCAAGGTTTTGGAGGAATTTCGTAGAGAAATAGCATCACTCTACAGGTTTTTTCTCTGTTGTACAGTGTTATTGATATTACATTTTTAGTGAACTTAATATAGATAGTAACTTGAGAAAATATTTGCTAGTGCTATTCAAGACAAACGGGTTCAAAAACTAAAAAATAAAAATTTAAAATATCGTATTGAGGTCTATCAGCTATTCCGGCTAAGTTATGGTAGTAGGTACTGGCCTCAAATCCATTTCCGCCTTCCTACCCTACAAAACAGCAGACCATCACATACGTTTTCAGCTGAATGGCCATCAGGACACATAACGAAATGGCCACCATATTTGTACTAGCTATATGAAAAATCTGATGCCTCCATCAGCAATATATTGTAGGGTACAGATCATACCTATGAAATTGTTTTGGGTTTGAATTTCTTTATGTTTCAAAAGAAGAAAATACGTAATTTGTTTGCTTAATCATACATTTTATTGACTTTTTTAATAGATACTACGCTAGAAAATAATAAACTATAACTATAAAACTTTGATATACAAATATTTTGATTAACATATTTACATAACTAGGTGACTGAAAAATAATAACAAATTAAAAACTAGTTTCTTAAATATATAAAAAATTGGTAGTTATTCATCATTTGAAAGCAGTTATAAAAAAGTAAAAAAAATCACAAATCGACAACATCACAAGTTTCCAAATTATTCCTAAAGAACTACCACGAAGTTTCTATACGGCTAGTATTGTTACAAAATTCACGTACATATTTGTTAAGTTTCTGCAGTATTTTGTGCATTTGATAGCATCTATCTACCATAACTTCCCGTGTTGTTCCGACCAAAAGCATAGGCGTAAACCGTTTTCGCATTACCAGCTGTATGATTTTTGAACTGTTGATAATACACGCTCTCCCCAGTTACAAGAGGTTCTGCGCGATATTTCGTCGTGCTCGTGGCTTTAGCTGTCGGCTTTAAAGTTGCGATCGTACTTCTTGTTTTTGGTTTTAGAGTTGTGGTGCTCGTGGTAGAAGTGAGTGCCTTGAATTGATCATTAAATTTAGCAAAGAAAGGATGGCTGAAAGGTTCATCACGATATGGATTTGGTGTTGTAGTTTTTGAAAATACTGTTGTAACTTTAGGTTTGAGTGTGGTTGTGATCTTATTGCTAAAGGAATTCAGGGTTTCGGATTTTCGTGTAGTTGTAGGAGATGCTGTCGTTGTTCTTGGTCTTGTCGTTGAAGAGGTTTGTGATTTTTTGTTGTATTGAATAAATGAAGTTGTAAAATTTTGCTTACTTGTAGTATATGGCACTTTTGTTGCAGAAAGTTTAGAACGTGTCGTTGTTGCTTTAGTGGTTGTTGGGATTTTTGTTGTGCTGTAGGGTAGTTGAGTTGTTGGTGTTCGTGGGCTCGTTGATTTTGATGATTTTGTTGTTGTTCCTTGTGTTATTGTTGTAGAACGAGTGATAGGTTTTGTTGTTGACGTTGGTGTGTTTGTAGTTCTCACTGTAGTTAAAGGTTTTCTGGTTGTTGTTTTGACAGATCTTGCGGTAGTTATTGGTTTTCTGGTTGTGGTTGTAATTGTGGGATTTCTGGTAGTTGTTTTAGTGGCATACTGTTGTTGAAGATTTTTATTTGTTGCTGGCGTCGCTGTCTTTTGAGAAGTCACTGTTGTACGTGTTGTTGGTTTAGAAGCACTTGTTGTTCTTTTAGTTGCAGATGGCTTCAAGGTTGTTGTTGGTTTTCTGGTTGTTGTTGTTGTAGTGGCATACTGTTGTTGTATTGCCTTAGTTTCTAGTTGTTGCGTTCTCTTTTGATTAGCAGGAGTTGTGCGTTTGGTAGTTTTCGGTGAAGATGTCGTTTTTTGTGTTGTAGGTGTTCTTAATGTGGTTGTGGCTTTTCGTGTTGTTGTTGTAGATAAAAACTGTTGTTGTATTTTTTTCGTTGGTGGCTGTGCTGTTATCTTTTGTTTACGCGGTGTCGGACGTTTCGTAGCTTTAGAAGCAAGTGTTGTTCTTTGAGTTTTAGACGTCCTAACTGTTGTTGTTGGCCTTCGGGTACTTGTTGTTCTAGAACTGTCTGGTACAACCGAGCTTTTCGTAATGAAACTTGTTTGCTTTTGTTGGTAAACGACAGTCGTTTTTAAGTTTGCTGGTTTACGTGTTGTACTCGTATAAGCCGTTGTAGTTTTTAATGTGCTGCTGATTACGGCTGTTGATTTCTGGCTGTTTGCAATTGTTGTAGTTTTAACTTTATTATATGGTGACTTTGTTGTGCCTACGTTAGTTATATTTTTCGTCGTTGTTGTTAATTTAAATGAGTTTGGTTGTATATATGTTTTGGTAGATGGTGTATGTATAGAACTTTGCCTGTTCAATGTTGTCGTTAGGCTCGGCTGTTTGGTTGTTATCGAGGCTTGATTTTGGTCCCTCGATGGATTTCGTACGATTGAGTAATATGTTGTGGGTTTCTTTGTTGTAGTTAGTAATGTTGTAAAATACTGTTTTGTAGGTTGAGGCTTTTGCGTGGCTGTTGCTGTCGTTGTAACAGCTGGTTTCGTTGTTGTTCTTTGAAGAGAATTTGGTTGTTCCAAAGCTGCTTGTCCCTTTATTGGCGTCGTCCGAAACATTTCAGTATTGATATAGGGCTTTGAGATACTATTATATGGTTGTAGTGGTGCTTGCATGGGTTTAGGTTGCGCAAAAGCTGTTTGTGATTTCACAGGCGTCGTACGGAATACTTCACTATTTACATAGGGTTTTGAGAGACCATTGTAGGCGGGCGATTTCTGGGTGTTACTTGGGGTTGGTTGAGTATTTGCTTTGATCCCTGTACTTAGAGACGGCGCGGCTGAAAAATGATGTAGAAAATTGTTATATGAAGTCTTTGTTGAGGCAGTTGTTGTAATTTTTTTGTTTGCTGTTCCAATGAATGCCAAGTTAGATGATGGAACGGTATATTTGTTTAAAAATGGATTAGATGCATAATTATGTTTTTCAATATTTTGTGATTTCGACGTAAATGCCTGTACTTCAGGATTAAACACATATGAAGCGCTGGATGGTTTAGCTGATTCTGCGTTAGTATGAGTTTTAGATTTCGTAGTTATCGCTGAGTTAGAACTAGCGGATTGGATGAATTGATTCAAAAAAGGATTATCTAAAAAGGCAGTTTTATTTGGTTGTTGAGTATTTTTTACATTCAGTGGATTTTGAGTTCCAGATAATGCGGTGTTGACAGTGACTTTTGTGGGATCGTTCGGTGCTTCATAATTTCCTTCCACTGTGTTGAGCATGCTCGCTAAGAACTTTTGTAGAAAAGGGTTCGATTTATACTGCGCGTATACCCCCTTATTTTTCTGTAGCGCAGCTGGATTTGTTGTAATTTTGATTTTAGTCGATTCAGTAGGCCTTGAGCTCGAGGGATGATCGGCGTTTTTGTTCAAAAATGGATTAGATTGATAGTTTTGTTGCTGATTATTTTGTAGTTTAGTTTCGATTGCTGAATATTTATTAAGAAAAGTATTAGACACATATGGTGCGTTAGATGTGTTTGATGCTGATGTATTAGTATGAGTTTGAGGCTGCGTTTTTGTGGGTACATTGGAATTATGAGCTTTCATGAATTCGATAAGGAATGGATTATCTAAAATAGCAGTTTTTAAGGGCACACATTTTTCAGTGGTTAGTTGAGTCATGAGTTTTGTAGTTGACACTGTCGTAAAAGGCGAAGTTTTGGGAGTTTCGTGGGAGAGGTTATCTTTTTCCAAGTTTGCTGTAGTTCTTACAGGCGTCGTGCGAAATATTTCACTGTTAATATAGGGTTTCTTAGAGTTGGTGAAGGAGTTTTGAGATTCGTGTTCATGAGTTATGGCTATCTTCCATTGAGTAGTACGAAACATTTCACTATTCACATACAATTTTGAGAGACCATTCTGTGATTTTGTTTTACTCGCGCTTGTCGCAGTAGTGCGTATCTTTTGTTGTTCTTGCGTTCTCGTTTTTGTTTCTGTATCTTTTTTAGTAGCTGAAAAATTATGTAGAAAGGGATTATATTGATACTGAGACTTTGTTTCAGTCGGGCTGCGAGGCACTGGGGTAGTTGTGCCCTTTTTCTCGCCAATATTGCTAAGAAAGTGGTTAGGCGGGTGCGTTGGTCTAGTAGATTTCGTCGCATGTTGACTCTGAGTAAACGCGCCTAAAAATGGATTATTTAAAAAGTTAGTTTTTGATGAATACTCTCTAATGGGCCTCTCAGTTGTAGTTGTGGTTGAAAATGGTGTTGATGCAACAAATATGACTGCATTAAATTGATTTAAAAATGGATTATGTACAAATGAATGATTAATTTCCAATCCCTTCGTTGATGTTTTTTCTATTGTATTCAAGTTATCTTTTTTCGACAAATAAATCTCTTGCTCACTTTGTCTCACGCCACCCGCTTGCTGCGCCTGCTTCAAGTCCTCACCGTTGAAACACTCACTTATTTTGTCCAGCGTTTGCTCACGACAATTGCGCTCATACACCGTCCAAGCAGTAAATCCATTACCTGACAAACGCGTATGCTCATCATAAATCGTTTTTACGCAACGCATATCATCTGTTAAATCATTATCTAAGAGTTTCTGACACGAAATGCCACACGCCTTACCGCCCTCATTGCCATGCGCGCACCAATAGCGATCGCTGATTTGAAAAACTCCATGATCGGCGCTACCGTCCGCATTCAAGCGTCCTACTGCAGCGGTATTGTAGCGAGATTCATGCTCTGCTATACAAACCCAAGTAGGCAACTCTTTCATATGCATTTTGTGTTTGTAGTAGAGCTCTTGCGCAAGCTCACATTTTTTGTAGATCTTACCACGCGTTTGCACTGCAGTCAGCGCGCCACCACTCTGCGCAGCCTTATTCACTACATCTGCTGGGAAGCAATGCGCTACGCCTGTTAACTGCTCATTACTACAGCTTCTATTGTAAACGCGCCATGCGTTAAAGCCATCGCCGGAGAGACGCGCATGCTCTGCGTATATAGTGTGCGCGCACTGCAAGTCATCGCTTATATGCGCGTCCAAGAGTTTGTCGCATTGTATTCTACATCCCTTACCACCTTCCAAATGCTCATGCGCGCACCAATAGCGATCGCTAATTTGAAATAGGCCATGATCCGCGCTACCATCCGCGTTGCGCCGTCCCACCGCTGCTGTGTTGAAACTGGACTCGTGCTTAGCTATACAAACCCATGTAGGTATCTGCTCCAAAGTCACGCCATGCTCATAGTAGAGCTCTTGCGCTAACTCACACGTCTTATATACCTTACCTTGCGCCGCTACCAGCGCCACGCTTTTGTTCTGCTTGTCCGCTACCTGTGTTGAAGTAGAAAATATTTTTGTCTTACTTATCTCGTTGCTACTGCTATCAAAGCACTGCGCGATATGAGCGTACTCTTGATTGCGACATCTTGTATTATACACCGTCCATGCTGTGAAGCCGTCACCCGAGAGGCGCGTGTGTTCCCCGTATATCCGCCGCACGCATGCAACATCATCGCTTATATCCGCGTCGAGTAGCTTCTCGCACGCTATGTTGCACACCTTGCCGCCCAGTACATCGTGTGCGCACCAATAGAGATCGCTTATTTGAAATAGTCCATGATCCGCGCTGCCTGCGCCGCTAAGACGTCCAACTGCTGCTGTGTTGAAATTGGATTCGTATTGGGCTATACAAACCCAAGTGGCTATATCCTGCATGGGAAATTTATGTTTAAAATATAATTCTTGAGCTAATTCACAACGTTCATAAATTTTACCCGAATTAGTTGGCTTGTGTGGTGGTGTGTTTGTGTTGAGGATTGTGTGTTGTGTAGGCTTTTGTGTTACGCTAATGTGTTGTAGATAAGGATTTGCGTGATATATGTGTGTGGTAGGTTTTGTGTGTGTTGAAGTATTAACTCTTGTCTCATTAATCTGCTCGTGAGCTTGATCTTTGAAGCACGTCGCTATGTAATCATATTGTTGGCCGCGACAGTTGCGTTCGTAGACACTCCAAGCCATAAAACCATCACCTGTGATGCCCGTATGCTCACCGTATATACGTTTGATGCAACGCACATCATCGCTAATGTCGTTATCTAGAAAATTTGCACACTGCATACCACAAGCTTTGCCGCGCGTGGCACCATCGTTCGAACACCAATAGAGATCGCTAATTTGAAAGAGTCCATGATCGGCGCTTCCATCCGCATTACGTCGCCCCACAGCGGTGGTGTCAAAATTAGATTCATGCTGCGCGATGCAAACCCAGGTGGGCACTTGTTCCATTGGCATTCGGTGCTTGTGGTAGAGCTCTTGCGCGAGCTCACAGCGTTCGTAGATCTTGCCGCGTTTTTGCGGTGAGTAACTGTTAGCAAATGATTTTGCAGAAGGTGGCGCGTAGAAAGCAGTGGTAGAATCAGGCGCGGTGGTACCAAGTGCGTTAGAAACCAGCGTGTTAGAAGCATGCGCGTTTAGTTGCTTAGTAGTAGTTATCACCCATGGATTTCCGGTTGCATGTGCCGTGGAACCATGCGCTGTTAAAGTAGACGTGCTAGAACCAATCGCGTTAGAATAAAGTGCATTAGAGTTATGAGCGCTTTGTTGCTTCGTAGTAGTTGTTAGCCACGGATTTCCCGTTGCATGAGCGCTGGCAGTGTCATGCGCTGTAGTATCATGCCCGCTAGAAGCGGGCGCGTTAGACACATGCGCGCTCAGTTGCTTCGCTGTAGTTGTTAGCCATGGATTCCCGATTGCTTGCGCGGTAGAGCCAAGCGAACTAGAACTAAGTGTGGCGGAAGCATACGCGTTTTGCTGCTTCGTAGTAGTTGTAAGCCATGGATTTCCCGTTGCATGAGTTCTGGTGGTGCCATGCGCTGCAGAAGACGGCTTCGTTGTAGTTGTTAGCCATGGATTTCCGATTGCTTGCGCGGTAGAGCCAAGCGCACCAGAACCAGTAGTAGCTGTTAGCCATGGATTTCGCGCGCTGGAACCAAACGCCTTAGAATCAAGCGCATTGCCTTGCTTCCATGGATTTTCGAAACAATCGTTGATATACCTTTCCACATCATGTAGACAAAATTGCTTATATGCATTCCATGCTTCATATCCATTTCCCGACAAACGCTTGTGCTCATTGTGAATAGTGCGCGCACATCTCAAATCATCTGTCAAATCAGCATCGTGCAAGCGTTCGCAATCCAAATTGCATTCGCCACGCTTGTCGCGCGTCGTACACCAAAACACATCGCTTATCTGAAAAAGCCCATGTGAGCCGCCTTTTAGACCACCAGCATAAGCATCGGTTTTGAAAGCACTTCCATGTTGAGCAATGCAAGTCCAAATTGCGACCTCGCTTAGCGCGAGACCATGTTTATTGTGTAGAGTTTGGGCTAATTCACAACGTTGAAACACCTTGGCTTGGGCGAAGGCGCCGAGGGCGACTATTATAAAGAAGACATGCGACGCGTAATGTGCACTAGGTGCATGCGCTGACATTTTCTATAACCGATGCGCGTCTTCCAAATATCGAATACTAGCGCGTGGTGATCGCTTGAGAGACCCGGGCGCGCATAGATAAATGCACTGAATCAAAAACTTCGCGTCGCTTTTTACTTTGCGCGTAGCAATCGCGTATAAGTTTTAAGCCACTAAAACAAGCCAACACCTTTGTTTAAACTTATACTATTCTTCTTTAATTTTTTTCAATATTTTAATTATTAATATTTTAAATTTTTATTTATTAACTTCTTTAGCGTTTTACTTGTTTTCACATTCGCGCGCCGTTCAATACTGATTTAAGTATTTGTGTCGCGTTAACTCATATGTCCAGCAGCTCGTCTCAGTTTGTGCGCATCATATCGCATAGCACATTGCCATCCCATCTGTCCAGCTATTCCGGTACGCTCATATTATTTATAATTCAACGCGCTTACCTTACGCCTCAGTGAGATGCAGGTATGTGTGTGTGTGTGTGTGTTTGTGTGCCAATTAAGCAGTCAGTCAATCAGTGGGACAATATTGTGAAGATGCGCTCTATGCGCTCTAAACCAAGTGTTGGAAAACGAGTTAAACAAGCAACCAACTGATTACTGCTGCTTGTTGTTGTTTTTTGTGTGGCTGTTAGCGCTTTTATCAGTTGATATCTTTGTGGGGATGTCGTTGTGTTGTTCTTGTGGTCATTGATTTATTCATTGGCATAATTTTATTTATTATTTTTGTTTTTCGTTTGACTTTCATTGAAATTTGTTGTCAAACCGCATAAGAATAAGAGGAAGAAGAAGCAGAAGTAGATCGTCACTGTTCGTTTTTTTTCTCACAACACTGTTACAAGAAGTATTAAACGTGCTACGAACTCTAATTAACATATTTAAGTATTGAATTACTTTAGATCAGGGGGCACCAGGTCTTTCAACCTACTGGGCCATTCAACAACGTCATACTTTCTGCAACAACATCGTTGCTGTACAGAACTAAGACAAAAAAAAAAAAACAATGAAACACAACTAAAAGCGAAATGAATTGAGTGTGCGACGTGGTGGAGACGCTAAAATTATTCCAAGAAAAATATTGCAAGGATTTTCGTATTTTTCTTGTGAATCTGGTTTGTTTTTGTGAGCCACAAAAGGGCCACATCATGGTGTTGTAGGGCCACAGCTACTAGGTGGAGGTGTCTGCTTTAGATCTAAAATTAATTAAAACTAATTTTAATAAAGTGTAAATGTCAATGTACCATGTACATCTTAATAACAACACCCAACAACTAAAAAAAATTAAAAAAAAATTTAAATTAAATTAAATTATTAAAAAAAAATTAAATAAAACAAAAAAAAAATAAAAAACTGAAATAAAATAAAGTAAAATAAAAATAAATAAATAAAAATAATTTAAAATAAAAAAAATAAAATAAAATAAAATAAAATAAAATAAAATAAAATAAAATAAAATAAAATAAAATAAAATAAAATAAAATAAAATAAAATAAAATAAAATAAAATAAAATAAAATAAAATAAAATAAA